>JAYEVI010000417.1:0-526731 GCA_036346575.1 Dendrocalamus sinicus | reverse complement strand
CTTGTCTCCCGGCTTGCAACCACCTTACCCTCGATCATCTTCGGCGTCTCAGGCCGTCCGGACCTCAACACCTCCCGTGCCTAGTCTCGGTCCTCCCACGCCTCACCATGAACTCGCCTCAAAGTCCTGCAGCCATCACGGACAAGAAATCACATAGCACCGCTGAAACAACATAATCAACATTAGCATCAAAAGAAGGTACTCAAGCATGAACTACCCAAATCGACCGATCGAGAAAAAGAACAAGCGTTCTAAGCACATTCGACCGCGTTCGACCAAGTCCAACAAGTACTAGGCTATGCCATGCACCGACTTGCACGAACCAACCAAATCAAACTCAAACTTTCCGAACACGAGTCAATTACTCATCACAAATATGGGGACACCTCCACATGGTCTCTCAATTTTATCAACAAATTTGTATGCGGTCTAGTTTATTTATTTTGTGGGGTTCACCTAGGCTAATTTTTAGATGCCTATGTTACATTTCTATCTCTGTTTGTTGAAGGGGTTCACCGATCATTAGTTTGTTTATGTGAAGTTTAGATAAAATTTATGTCTCTATTTTTATGGTGTTCACAGATCATGCCTTTTGTGTAGGTTAAATTAATTCTATTTATTTGTGTCTCTATTTTAGTTATTTCTAATAGTTCTTAGTTGTGGGACCAAAAAGGATTTTCTGAATTTTGTCTAAAATGCAGACCATGTATCAAACTACCTCCTTGACTAATTTAAGGTGTTCTATAATACTAAAAGGGGATGACCGTGTGTGTTTCAAGCGTAGAATTCAACCAAAAAATATTCAATGCACTTGCCTCATAATTCTTGAATTCTCTGTGTTAGCTGCAGTCATATGCAAGTTCCTTTTATCGCTCCCATATGCTTTGTCTATTAAGTATCCTTTCTTCCAATTAGCCTAGTGCAACAAATCACACATATTTATGGGAATAGTAATTTTGCATAGATCGGAGTATTAAACATTGAATATTCTTGCTGCGATAGAGAAAAGATGCAAACTATGTAGTTTCTATGTATTAATAAATTACAATCTCATTTGACTTTGTAAATTTACATCTTCATTCAGTTTTTATTTTCATTTCTTGTTAATGCCTTGTTCTTCCTTCACTTCACATCATGGAAAAATGTAGACTTGTGAAAGTAATTGGATTGAATTCCCATCTTCGTGATTGTTGATTTCACCATTGTCTGGTTTTTTTGGACTTTACTTGTGCTATTCTCCTATCATTTTCCACTCTCTGAATTTATTGGATGCCTTCCCTTGTTGTGTGTGTTGGTGTGTTCTCCATTACAAAGTAGGATTTTTTGTTTTAATGTCATTGATCATATTATTTGGATAATGTATGTATTTTCCTTTTGCTAGTTCCTAGTTTTAGTTAATTAATTTCATATGGGAACACTACTATGCAAGTACATGCCAAACTAAAACTTGCATATTAATTTAGTAGAAATTTCATTATCACATATTGTGCAATTTTAGTAAAAACAGCATGCAAGTTTACAAGGAAAGTAGAGCGATCTGTTTTCCATTTCGTAGGAATATTTTAGAACGTGTTGCAAGTCGCACATTTTTACTTTCAGTGGATTGCAGAAATAGCCGGTGGTCAGCTATTTTCCCTTCCCAGATAGGCAACATATTAGGTGAAAATATGAATTTAATGAAAATTTTGTCAAAATTAAGCATACAAGTAAAGTTTCCGTGAATTCTAAAAGAGAGTGACTACCATCTGGATGTCGAATTTGGGTGCTCATATCGTACACTCTCTTTCATCGTTTGATCTGCAACCAACCGTCGGATGCATGACAACCATCACTCGCTCTCTTCCTCTTGACAAGTTTTTAGGTGAACTAGTTGGTGCATGCAACTCAATATGATATCAAAATCTAGATATCTGAATGATTTTAAGACTTAGCTAATGCAATATTAAAGAATAATAATTACGGTCTGCTTCGAGTTCATGTCTTCGGCCTAGTGTAGCCTAGACGCTACACGTAAGGAGAGTATAAGCTAAGGAGCTTAGACACGGAAGAGTGTTAAAGTCTATTATCTATATCTCCTCGTTAGCTTAAAGTTTTTGAATAATCTAGCTGGTACTTATAATAGAGCAAGATGGCGCTTCTCGTTTACATCAATAACATGTCCACGTTTTCAGATCTAAATTGATAGAACATTCCACGAGTAGCATATATGGAGCGACCAATCATATTTGGATAGCACCACCATGAGACTATGGGTATTCCTATTAGTTGCAGCTGTTGAATTTTGGCTAAAAATAAATAATAATGGTCAAAAGAAATAGTTTTTAAGAAGAGGGCGAGTAGTGGGAAAACGAGGAGAAATACGTACACAAGACAGAGTAAGAGAAATAGAGTGCGTGATGCGTCAGTAACATCTGCCTTATTCTCGAATAAGATAGAAGTAAAAAAAAATCAAAAAGCTATTTTAAAAAATTAGATATTTATATTAGCTTCTGGCAATCTATACTAACACCCTTACAGATTGACGGAACGGCATCTAAGTTTGGCGTCTAAAATGATTTACCAATCTTGTTTGTCCTCAATGATGAAGCATCCTACCGTAGACCTGTTCATCAGCCGGGATGGGCCTGCAAAGCCCAGCTTTGAATAGGCAGGCCCACCATTGGGTAGGCCTAATGCCCAACAAAACCCAATATTTCAAACTTTGAAATAAAATACTATTGTTTAATTATGTTTCGAGTAAAAATATTATTATGTAATTCATTTTCTGGAACAAAAATATTAATACTTATTATTTTAATTCACACCGTTGGGTTTTGAGCTTCAGGCAAAGCCTACGGGCCACAGTTCTGGGCCCAATCTTGAAAAACTCGTGCCAGGCTCGAGCTGGACCACCAGGCCAGGCTGCCATGAGAGGCCTATCCTACGGTAAGGCTAGTCGCTAGGTGGGTCTACGAACGAACGGAGCAGCAGGAGGGGAGCCTGCATTTCGGAGGCACTACCATGCAGCAGCGTAGAAGTGGAGCAGAATGGCCGAAACGATTTCTGCCGCAAGTTAGTGCCCAAGGTTGAGCCTTTTCCAGCCCAGATGAAGATCTGAATACGCAGCACAAAGAGGCACGTTCATCCCCACTAGGATGGTAAAAAAAGCTCGAAGCTCACGAGCTACTCGAGTTCGGCTCGTTCTAGACTCGATTCAAGCTCGGTTCGAACTTTAAACGAGCCAAACTCGAACTTGATCTCGAGCTGCGAGCTTCATCGAGCCGAGCTCGAATAGTTCATGAGTTCGATTGAGCTTAAATAGTAATACATATTAATTCTTACCAAGCTTACTCGTGTCGAACTCGAGCTCGAGCTTTTCTTATTGTTGAAAATTAGTGTATATTTGAATTATTTTAACCGTTATCGAGCTTAATAGAGCCGAATCGAACTTAAAATTTTTCTTATTATTGAAAAATAGTGCATAATAAATTATTTTAATTGTTAACGAGTTTCAGCGAGTAGAGCTCGAGCGGATCAAGCTTGGACCCCAACTCAAGCTCGGCTCGAGCTAGGCTCAAGCTTCTACCAAACTCGAGCACGGAAGGCCAAGCTCGCTCGAGCTCGGCTCGTTTACAGCTCTAATCCCCACTCTCTGCGCTCACAACACGAAACACACCCAATTTGAAATAGACAAGTTGCATGCTAGATCATTTAAAGTAACAAGGTGTCTGAAAGCCTCATTCTTTTGATTTTCTATAGTAATCGCACTCGATTGATTTGATGTAGGATTGATTCTAATCTTTGAGAGGATGATAATTTGATTAGTAGATAATGGCGTTGGCAGCGAGGCTACTTAACTAAACACAATCTAGCCATCCAATAATCGTTACACCACGTTTTGAGTCGTTATCAACCGTGCCAAGAACGCAATTGACCTAATCACGAAAATCAATTCTTACAAGCAATTGAGAACAAGCAAGAATAAGGATAAAGAATAATCTAAAAATTACTAGATGTAAAAGTCGCATAATCATGGTTGAGGTTCTGTAACATAGATTTGTTGGTCTAATCGATAGAAGAGACGACGTGGAGTTTACACAGGGCTAAATTGATCCAAACAAAACCTAAGGAAGAGAAAAGCCCTAAGGGGGCTATATAAGAGAGAGAAAGGGGCAAGGGGTGGTGGCTAAGGAGTTGGGTATGCAACCTAGGAGGTACAAGATCCATAGGCTTAAGTGGAGGTTGCGCAACACCTTTTGACTTGGACTCAAAATTAGCGTCGGATTATTTTGGCCATTGCGGTGCATCTGAAGGAATTTAGAGATGAAGCGGATCCTTTTGAAAGTTAACGAGGTAAACTTTCAATCAAGTACTCACGCGGCTCAAACGGACTCCATATGTGAGAATTATCCACGTTGGAAGTCGGACTGTGAGGCTGATTCTGAATTGATCTAGAGGCCGAATTGGATTCCAAAACATGTCCAACTTGAGCTCATGCTTGAATTGATCCAAAAGTAAAATGGGAACCTTGAGGAAGAATTGGAGAAGATGTTGATTTGGTCCTAATATGCTGGTTGACTTCCCTTTAGATGGACCTCAACCATGAGCATGTAGCGTTGATGCAATTCTCATTGTATAGCTGCACATATATATTTTCATCATTATGTAACATCATATTCTTATTTAAAATAAATTGAAGTGGAAGAAACGAATTTACCTTTTTTTTTAAATCTTGATAGTTATGGTCGTATGGGTTTGTAGTATAGTCACATTATGATTCTTATTAAATGTGACCAAATCTAATAGATGGGACCCACCTGCCACCTACCCGGTTGAGCTAGGTTTTTTTGTTAGAGAATTTTTAGGGTGGTAGAATTTATTTTTTTAGTAAATTACATTTTCTATTTTTGTTAAATATTTTTTAGGGAGGTGCAAGAAGAGTTAGGAGAGGTAGATGAGCCACGATCACTACAACCACCAACTTATACTTTTAAGTAGTAGAGATTATACTTTTGCACAAAAAATATATGATTATACTTCTTTTAAATTTTAAACTCGATATCTATGGAGAGAAAGAAAAAAGATAAATTTGAAACGGATGGAGTAGCATTGAGTGATTAATCGCAACTCTAGTTGGGTTGACTGTGTTCTCATCTGACCTGATTGGTTTCACCGTTTCTGAATCTGTGTGGAAAATGGAACGAGACCTATATCACCAGACGGAGGGAGCATGTCCGTCCAATAATCCAAGTGTGTGCCATTCGTTATTGGTTTGGGCTTATAGGCTGAACATAATATCTGTATCCCCCTCAGGTAAGGGTTTAAGATTTGATTTTTCTGTTCACCGCCAGGCCACTGGGATAACTTTGATTTTGGAACCGTCACAAGTCCCATAAAATTGAGCGTTAGAAAAAGAGAACTACTATTGTAAGCTATATCATTGGATGCTATATTGACGACATAGTTTCTTTTGCCGTCACGCCCTCCTCTCCTCTCAAAATGGTGCCGCCGCTCCTCTACCCTCCTCTCACTTTTCGGCGCGAGCAGCTCCTCACCTCTCTTGCGCCTCCCCCACCACTCCTCCACCCCTCACCCCTCCTTTGCCTTCACCCGCCCCTCCACCACCGGTAGCCGGCAGTGACCTCACTGCCTTGCCGCATTGTTGTCTCCCCCACCCCTGTTGCCTAAACCCTACCCAACCTAATATTAAGTGTACCGCCATCGTCGTGCCTCTCTCCGCCGCCGCCTACTACCCTCCGCCAAATCACCGCCTCCCCGACCTCTCTCTACACCTATGGGGCACAATGAACCGTCGTTGGTAAATCCGTCATCGGAGGTGAAGAAGGAAGAGAGGATGGCACTGGAGTTGAATATAGTGTACTTCTCTAGCCATTCTTTACATAAAATACTTCCACCTCGACTTCCTGATTTTTCTCTCTCGACAAAGTCGTTTCAATACATATATAATGGAATAAAACAGGCATCACGCATAGGAAGTATAAAAGACATACACCGATAACTTATAGGCTTTTGTTTGTCATGTTGAAGTATAAGTGAATTGGACACTTTTCCTAGTCAGTTTGGGCTTTTAGGTGAATTGGTTGGTGTATACAATTTAATATAGTATTAAAGCTAAGAGGTCTTAAGTTCAAAACCCGGTTGATGCAATAAAAAAATAATTCTATTCCACATTTTAGGCCGTCTTAGATGCTTCTCATTTAGGCTTTTTTTTTGTGGCTTATGGCTGAAAAGCACTGTAGCTGACTGAAAAAACATTGTAGCTAACAAGGCTTATTTAGCATAATTAAATTTAAAAAAATTTAAAATATGTTAGCCCATTACATATAATACAAACAAATACGGGAAAAAAACCGGCAAAAAAGCTCAACAAAAAGCCAAAAGTTCAGGAAAAGACGAAATTTATGAATAGTAAAAAATAAGCCAAAGCTAAAAGTGAAGCCAAAGCGATCACATCTTAGGCTTGAGTGAGCCTACACATGAGGTGCGAGCCTATACGTGAGAGGAGTGTTGAAGTATATTCCTCATCAATTTAGATTTTTAGGTGAATTATCTACATATGAGGAAGTGTTGAAATATAAGTGAATTGTTTATTTTCTTCATTGATTTAGATTTTTAGATGAACTAATTGGTAAATGCAATTCAAGATATCACAAAAAATAATAAAAAACTTGTAATCTTTCCTTAGTATATCGTAGTAAACTTTGAAAGCTGAGGGACGTGCTATACGAGGAGAGGATTACACGCATTGACTTGCAGGCTTCACAAAGCTGGCGCATTTCAGGTATACGCACATGAATACATTGCTGCACAGCTATGCATGATAATATATACGTAACTTAGATCGTTGATGCTAACAAAGAAGAAGACAACGATATATCTTCCCTGTCGCTTTTCTCATATGCTAGCTGGCCTGCACGTAGATTTATCTTCCCTGGCGCTTCATTTATCTGTTTGTGTTAAGTGAGAAGCAAAAAAGTGTATTCGCAATATCAAGAAAACTAGGTGAATTTAAAACAATACATATGCTTTTATTTAAGAATAGAGTTGTATTTATTAGACAATTCCAATGTGTGTGACTCAAAATAAAATTGTATTTCTTATACAACAGTAATATCCCTAATATATTCCTCGCAAAAAATAAGTAATAGCCTACATCACTATAAAAAAGGTCATCACAAATGGTTTTTGAACCGTCCGACTTATGTGTCTGTGATAGTAGGTGGTTATCACAGATGGTTTTTGAACCGTCTGTGATCATTACAACACAGATGGTTTTTTTTCCTAAAAACCGTATATAATATGTGAGCTATCACAGACGGTTCTTAGAAATATCTGTATGTAATATCTAACATATCACAGACAGCTAATACCAAAAATCATCTGTGATATATGACATATCACAGACGGTTCTTAAATATAACCGTCTGTGATATCTGACATATCACAGATGGCTAACACTAAAAATCATCTGTGATATGTCAAATATCACAAACGGTTTTCAAACATAGCTGTCTGTGATATATTACATGTCACAGACAGCTAATATTAAAAATCGTCTGTGATATCTCATATATCACAAACGGTTTATTGTTACAAATCGTCTGTGATAGCTATTTGAATAGCTAAATTATATCTTGTTTTTGGGTTAGCCACAGAAAATGCTAGCCATGCCCTCTGACAACAAGCAAATAGATCAGATATGTAGCACATGATAATCATTACACAGATCTCACAAATAAATTAAACAACTGAATGAATTACATTTGAATGAATTGTTTGATTATGTATAATTGAGTGATCACAATTGTATCAAATCTTTTAACATCTAATCATCATCGTCGGGGGTTAAACACTCCATCCTTGTTTATGACCTCTGATATCAAGAATTAGGAGATGTTTCCTCAAATTTTGGCGAGTTTGTCAAGATGGACCATACTTTTGTCCAATTCCATGCGCTATCGCTAGAGTGTTAAAATCATTAGTATATATATATATATATATATATATATATATATATATATATATATATATATATATATATATATATATATATATATATATATATATATATATATATATATATATATATATATTGATAATCATGAAATAATTATTGCCAAGTTGATAAACCATGAATCATTTGTCTTAATGGCCATGATTTCCTTCATGTGGCGGCAAACATAGAATCCACATACATTGCTCTGTAGTTGCTGGTGGCACCGCAAAAATAGAATTACATACATAGATATTGTCAGTTCTAGAGGCATTATTATGATGTGTGATATAGAATTATTGTGTTGCAACGGGTACTAGAAATCTCATCCTATGTCGCAGTGTGACGCTGGATTCCTTGTGTCTCCCTCCCTGGGCAACGTTAGCGTTGAACAACCTACATGATTCCAAAAAATTAGCATCGACCATTGCAAATGAAGGAAATAGTACAATTGAGTTATGTATGGAGAAATGAATTTACACATTAATTGTTTATTGCACAGGGTGAAGTCGTGGTTGCACCTATGTAGGGAACCAAGGTATATTACCTTGCTCCACTTTGGTACAATCACAAATAGAATCCAGTGGGACCTAGTCATATATGTTGCCATGGTGATTAATCATAAGTTTATGTTGCGTATAAAATATAAATGAAACATGTAGGTCAACTAGTGAAGCACTTGCTCCCGGTTGAAGGGTACTAGGATTATTATTTGTCAATGTGAGCAAGCAATCCCCTCGTTATATAATCTTGGATGAAGGATGCATTATCATTGATACATTGCTTAGAGACCAAGTGTGGGTCGAGAAAACTCACCAATTGTCACCATCAGCAAACTTGTTGGATCATGGATCTATACATATGCAATGAGTTATAACATTTATCGGTATTACAGGAATGTAGAACTTGATTGTATAATACACTTACAGTGTGAAGCATCGTAGAAGTGAGGCGTCAAGTTTGTCGAGATTGAATAGTAAGAATAAATCTTCGAAGGTCACAATGAAGTAGCCCAAGTTGTAGAGGAAATATGTCTCTGTATATCTCACGATGATCCACTTTGCCGATTTTGCTTCCTGTTGGACCTCTGCATGTATCAGGAATGCAAAGTCCTGCAAATCAGTCCAAGGCTGGGTAATTGTGATTCAGGGACCAACGACACTATGATGTTGTACTTCCATTCCCTAGGAGGCGCTTTAATCTTCTTTGATTGGGCCTTAGCGCCTCGCTTACGATACATTTTTGGCATCGTCTCCACAGGAGTCGATGCACTGGCTTTTGGAAGAGAAACTTGAGGTGGAGTCATAGAGTGTTCTGTTTGATAGACATGGTCGTGTGGAAATCGCGGCACGGAAGGGTCTAGGATGATGTCTGTTGAGACCGAATATGCAAATCCGGACTCTCATGTGTATTCTACACTAATCCGGATTACGCTAGTGCACACAATGTAAACATTGATAAAATATTGACCATATCACGATTTACTAAGAAAAGACTCAAATATTATTAATTATCGAGTTGCGACCTTATGGCCAAGCTTACAAATAACAATCCGAATGGCTTAAGAAACTTGCGATGGAAAACAAAAGATAAACACGGTGGCCTCGATATGCCTACAGGGCAATTGGTGGGAGTGAAGTCCTAATCCACGAAGTCGTTGAAGCATTCTCCTTCACACATCTTTGGTTGGTATTGTTTTTCTTCAGCAACTAAGAAAATATAGATATAATTGTGAGTATATAGAGTACTCAACAAGTCATTTGTACAAAAATGCAATATAGTATGCAAGGCTGACTGAATGGTTATTTTGTAGAAAGCAATATTTTTAGAGTAATTTCAATAAATAGATTGAAAACACAATTTTGGAAAGGACATATATAAATAATTAATGAATCAAAGGGGTGAATAAACCCCAAGTGAATTAACCATTCACTTCCCAATCAACCTGCTCTCAACCCAACCAAGATTTTATGAAAAACCTACCCCTCATGTGAAATCACTGAGCATTATCCATAACCAGAGACACGGCTATTCGAATAGTTTTACACTCTGTAGAGGTTGCACAACTTTACCCACAAGAGATAAGTCATCTTAATAATTAAACATGCTTCCTTAGGCATGAGACCCAGATAATTTATCACAAAACCTTTACCTCACTCCGATCTAGCTAGACACTACCTGCTGAGGTTTCACTGCTGAAGGGTTAAATTCACCACAGTCAGAAGTCCCCTTTTGCTCCGTATGAGTACTGATAACTCTATGCCTCACTATGAGTAAACTAGTACCCCTGGTAATCACTTACCAATGGTGATATCTGAACTGAATCTTTGCAAGTTAATCGGCTAGGTCATACCCATTTAGACTTCTGGTTTACGGTAAGGTTCAGATCAATGGCACACAAAGTTAAATCCTTAGACATTACCTAGACGAAATATCTATATTCTGAAGTGCTAACTACACTTCTCCCTTTACACTACAGGATCATTCACCCAGGTGAAAACCATTTCGTATAACCAACGCCAATGATACTACCCATGCCAAGGTGTACAAATTTTATAACTGTGGCTAACCACCATGATTCAATATCTTATTAAGTCAAAATTACTTAATTAACCACATGTGATAATAAAGCCAACGTAACTAGAAGTATGGCTAAACAATTTAAATGTACAATTCATGTGATAACTAGTATTGTGTCACTAGATAATTACCCATCCTATGGTGACAATGGAATCATGACATTCAAATTATCAAGGAGAGATTAATCAAATAGGTCATTAACTACCAACACAATGGTTTGTAATGAAATTGTGCATGATAATTTAAAGCAAAATAATACATAATAGATTTGAAAATAGGGTTCAACATGATCCAAGGATACGACTTGCCTTGATCTTGCTCAGTTACCAATTTCTTGATCTTCTGTCCCTGCTTTTGCTCCTTTGAAGACATGATCTAATGAGAGAGAAAACAAACGAGGCACAAATAAAATCAAATAAAAACCAAATAAACTCTAAAAACTTCATAACTTAGACTAAAAGAGAGAGCTCAATTTTAGATGAATTTAGAAAAAAGAATGGGTCAATCGGACCTAGGATGGAGGAGAACAAGCTCTTGGAAAATCTAATCTAAAGGAAATACTGTAAATTCAGAAATCCTACTATGTTGTGGACTAGATGCACATAATAGAACGGTCTACGATGGACTCGGTTTATGGAACAGTGCACTGTGCATGGCTTGCTGACATGGCGCCTAGGGCTGACATGGATAGCTTGCATGGCATGCTAACTCAGCTTGGCTTACGGGTCTACGGAATAGTGGCTGCTGATGTGGGGGGGGCTATCAGGGTAATGATGCACGATGGATTTGGTTAACAGGAATTTGAAGGGGCGTGGTCGGCGTGGGATGCGGACAGCACCGAAGCAGCGCGGCAGAGGGTGGAGACTCATCGGTGATGAGGGAGGGTCAACCGAAGATGGAAGCAATGACATCGGACGACTCATCGGCGAACTCGACTTGAACGACGGCGATGCATGGCGAGGTTGGCGAGAGCAGCGGTTGTGGATGAGGAAAATGACGAGACGGCTCGGGCTTTATAGACATGGATGTCGAGGTTGGGTTGGGGGTGGACGCAGAGTCCAGGGTAAAGACGGTGCCCGAGTCCGGATGCCGAGGTAGACTCCGACGTGTGCTCGACATGTGGCATGGCAGCATCAGATGACCAAAGCGATGAATGGTTTGATGACCAACACGCAGACGGTGGGATGAGGCAGCTAGCGGGCCGGACTGCGTCGAGTGGAGGTGCGCTAGGCACAAGGGTTTTGGCGCAAGAGGCTTTTAGGTTTTTTAAGCCTTTCTACTTTAGAAATTCCCATAAATTCATTTGAGCTCTAGAAAATAGCAAATAAATCCAAAAAACATAGAAAATTCTTTGAAGCATAAGAAACCCAAATAAAATACTATATTTAATTATTGAAGTTTAATTTAGGCACATTAAATCCTTTTACTTCTAAAATTCCATTTAATCTTTAATTAATTCAAGAAAAATCCAAATGGTTATTTTTATTTTAAACACTTCAAAAAGGCTCTAAAATTTAGGATGTTACAATGTCCCTTTTGGGCCACTGGACGAATATGTGGACTACATCCCCTAGTGTCATGATTTCTCCATTTGGGGGGCCTCTCCAGCAGGATGGCCCTCAAAACGTCATTAATCATGTCCACCTGGACCTTTATGAAACCGGTCTCTAGCTGCACCAATATCCCTGCTAGGCATTGATATGCATTCCCTCGCTTAGTGTAAACGGAAATGGAGCAAACAAGCCTAACTTTGAGGATGCACAGTGTGGGCCCCTACATAACGAACACAATGAGCTAAGGTATCCACTAGGTCTATCTATGTAGCATTCGAGAGATGTACATTACCTGGATGTCGTCGATAGGTAAGTGGGCATTGCTACTCCGATGTTCAAGTGGACTGTGTACCGCAATAACGGGTGTGGCTTGCGAGTGGTTGCAGACTTCTCTCGATTTTTCCTCAATGAATCTATCTCTCACGTGGTGAGCGGTAATCTCCTAAAGTTTTGCATTAAAGTCTTGTTTCATACATTCCTCACACTCAGTTTTAGACCTCTTCCTACTTCTATAAGCCTTGAAGTCGTTTGGCAATCCATACCTCTAAGATACATCTTGTTTCATACATTCCTACTTTTCGGCTTTAGACCTCTTCCTACTTCTATAAGCCTCGAAGTTGTTTGGAAATCCGCACCTCTAAGATACATAAACTCCTAGGCCTCGCGTGCATTGGGTGCTATTTGTTTCCCAAGGCTATGGATAGTATATTCCTCTCTCTGACTACATGGAAGGAGCCTTCAGAAGATTCGGTAGTCAATGCTTGCTGCAAGAGGCAATCATGTTATTTAGACCCCATGAAGTTATGGACATATCAACAACTAGCTAGGTAGTTTAACATATCTTACTAGGCATTGAGACATTTCCTCGTCTATGGGGTTTTTGAAAGAGGCGACGCCCAAAGATGTGGTTGATTGTCTCACTCCTAACCAGTTTCGGGCGCGCTCGTTTGTGGTCCCGACAAATGGTGGGGAGGCGTCCAATTGCGACCTCATCCTCCATCCTCCATTGCAAGATTTTATTCGCATACCCAGTGGTGCTGAGTCTGTGGGGTGAGTGTTTTGTGCCTAGAAAGACTTGTGCGCTGCACTTTTCTATTGAAATTCAGTCATCGTCTTCATCCGCACAAAAGGCCTCCCATGTTTCCGACGACACGACATGATACTTCATGAAGGGTGTGTGATCCTTGCTCACGTACTGTGTGACAAGTGTGCTCTTGAAGGTTTTCCACGAGTTCGTGGACTTTTACTGGGATCTCGAATGAGTTTGAAATTTCCATCCATAGCACCCCTTTCTCGCCTTCTGTCAAACCTTTCTAGTTTGGTACAGTGATGGCGACCCATTGCCTTCCAATTATCCTGTAGGTAGTCCAAAATACTGTGGCTACTTTCTTTGACTGCAGAGGGACCCCATCTGGAGAGACCACCATGATGGTCATTCAACCTCTAGCCTTTTCGATAATCCTCTACCATACTTAATTACTTCGATCTTTGGAGCATCATACCCTTTTGGCGACGTCAATGGCGACAATGATGACGTCGTCTCTCTTACAAGGAAAAACTAATTATAGTGAGCTATGAATATAAACATTGGCACATAGTTGATCTTACAAGAAAATAAGAACATTCGGTGACATATATTGTCGCTACAAGGATTGCTAGTGCGACAGAAAAGGTGATGTAGAAAAAAGATGAAGCAAATCCATACCTTTGGCTAGAGCTAGAGGTGATAGGGAGGAGATGCGGAATTGGGAGGAGAGACGATCGAACTGGCTGGGGGCAATGGAGAGGGGGGCAGCGGCGGTTCGGTGGGGTGACGACAAATCTGGGTAAGGGCGATGGCAGATCTGGCTGGGGCTGGGGGCAATGGAGAGGAGGGCGACGACAGATCTGGTTATGGGCAACAGCGGATCCAGCTGGCGGCGGTGACAAATATGGTTGGGGGTGGCGACGGATCTGGCTAGGGGCGACGGCAAGGTTGTCGATCCAGCTGGGAGCATTGGCAGGAAGTTTGATTCGGCTAGGAATCACGAGGTGAGGAGGTGCAAGGATGCGGCTGAGTGAGTGAGTAAGGGGGCAAACCCTAGCATGGACTACTTATACGAGGAACTATCACAGACGGTTCTTTTAAAGAACTGTCTGTGGTAAATATATCACAGATAGTTCTATAAAATAACCATCTGTGATATAAGCCACATCATAGACAGTTATATAATGGAACCATCTGTGATGTGGTTTATATAATAGATGGATCCATAATATAACTGTCTGTGATATAAACCACATCACAGATGGTTCCATCATATAACTCTGTGATATATGTTTCACAGATGGTTCTATAAAAAACCATCTGTGATAGTTCCTTCACTAGCTACAATAAATCATATTTTTCGGCTAGCCTGAGGGAGTGCTAGCCATGCCCTATGGAAAAAAGCAAGCATATACAATCACAGGTATAATTATTTCTTAATTACTAAATCAATTACAATGGAATAATTCATTAATTAAATGCCCAGTTTCTTATAATTACATTGGATCATTCAACTTGGCTATTTCCTTTCGAAAAAAGCCCTTCACGATGGTTGACACACATATAGCTTGGTTCTTGGCTTAGTTCTTCGTCGAGCTTGATGTTGTCTTTGAATGGAGACAACTCGTTAAATTGATTGTACTCTTCCTTATTCACGACATTCTCAACTCCAACAATTCTTCTTTTCCATGAAGAACTACATGATGATTCTTATTTTATGGGTTAGTTACATAAAAACTTGAACAACTTGCCTTGCGAGTACGAATGGTTCATCTTTGTATTATACGCGTTTGAGGTTCACATTAGTGACGCTGTACTTGTCGACCTTTACACCCTTTGGGAGTTGGACCCATGACATCGAAATAGAGGGATCCTGAAAATTACATAGTCAAGCTCCCAAATCTCCTCTAGAAGCCCGTAGTAGGAGCTTCAACCTATGCAACTGAACTGCTCATCACGAAATGCATCTATGCGGATACTTGAGTTCTGGCTATGCTCTTTCTTCTTGATCTTTTGTATAAAATATGTACCTATTAATGTCGTATCCTTACCATGTCACAATTGTAAATTTGACCCTTTTACCAACCATTACAACATTTCACTTGATGACCTCCTAGTGAATCGTGCCCTCAACCATTTGTTGAACCGCGATTCTGTTGTCTCATGATCCAAACCCCCAACTGGCCTGGATTCTCTTGGCGTAGCATGTCCTTGTGCTCTTCAATATACGGGGACACTTCAGTCATGTGTTGCAAGACTGTAAAATGGGCTTGAGTGTACATATCAAGATCAGGAGTTATTGTTTACCTTCTAATGGTCCCGATACCCTCTAGCCTCCCCTCATGATGAGATACAGGCATACCTATTGGTTTGACCTGAGCCATGTAATCGATGCAAAACTCAATGACCTCTTCGGTTGCATAAGCTTCAATGATGTTGCTCTCCGGCTGAGATTGATTGTGTACATAGGACTTGAGAATTTCTATATATCTCTTGAACATGTACATTGATATAGAAATACGGGGCCGCATATCTTTATCTCTTTTATAAGGTGGACAATGAGATGGACCATGATATTAAAAAATAATGGAGAGAAATGCATCTCAAGATGACATAGAGTCATTACCACCTCGTTCTACAGAGCATCTAGTCCATTGGATTTATGACCTTCTGAGCAATTGCATTAAAGAAATAACACCTCGTGTTTGTCGCTCAAACCTTGTTCGGTAAAATACTTTTAATTACAAAAGGAAGCAATTGTGTCATTAGTACATGACAGTTATGAGACTTCTTGCCAATTAATTTCAAATCTTGTAGGAAACAAGTTTCTTTATACTGGCGGAGCAATCGGATGGAACTTTCACACAATACAAGCACTGACACAGTTCAGTTCTCATAGACTTAGATAGAGTGTAGCAAGCTGGGGAAAGGTACGTCTGGCCTTTATTGGTCTCTATCGGTGCTAACTCGGTCTTGATGTTCATAGCGACCAAGTCACACCGTGCGTTGACACCATCCTTTGATTTATTACAAATATTCAGTAAGAGACCAATCAAACTATCACATATATTCTTCTCTACGTGCATGACATCGATGCAATTGCAAACTTCTAATTGCTCTTAGTAAGGCAAGTCCCAAAATATTGATCTCTTCTTCCACATGTTCTTCTGACGGGTCCTTAACTTACATCTCTTTCTAAACACAACATCGATATCATTGAACATATCATAGATCTCTTTTCCGCTAAAAGGTCTTGGTGCTACGTCATCATCTTTTCTCACAAATTGTTTCTTCATCTTGCGGTATGGGTGATACCTTGGAAGGAATCTACGATGACGCATGTACATAGTTTTGCGGAAGTTGTTCAACCACACACTCTCGGTATATTATAAGCAGTGAGGACATACTTTGACTCCTTTTGTACTCAACCCTGACAGGTTACCAGGGGCAAGAAAATCTTTGATGGTGCAAAACAACATGGTGTGCTTAGTGAAGTTCTCTCATTTGTCCGGATCTCATACCTGTACCCCTTGTTCCATAGTGTCACAAGATCTTCCACCAATGGTGCTAGGTACACATCAACATCGTTCGTATGTTTCTTTAGCCCTTGAATAAGTAGTGACATTAAAATGTACTGCTTCATACACAACTAAGGAGAAAGGTTGTACATGCATACACTCACGAGCTAGGTGCTATGTCGGCTGCTCATGTTACTGAAATGATTCATTCCATCTGTACTCAACTCAAACCTTATATTCTTTGGTTCCACACCAAAGTCTACAAACATATTATTGATGTTTCTCCACTGGGCAGAATCGGCAACGTGTCTTATTAATCCATCTTTCTTACGCTCCTCCGAGTGCCAACGCAACAAACTTGCATCCTTTCGATTCGCAAATAAATGCTTCAAATGTATCGTAGTCACCTTAATTCCCTCGCTGTCATCGTAGTCATTCTTACGCTTGTATCGGGATACTTTGCACACCGACAAACATGTAATTTTGCATACTATTTATGGTAGAGGATACAATCATTTGGACATGCATGTATTCTTTTTACTTCCATTTCCAATGGACAAAGAACTTTCTTGGCTTGTTAGGTAATTCTCAGTAACACGTTTCCCTCTGGAAGGATCTTCGTTAGAAGACCTAATATTGTTGTGAAACTCTTGTCGGACCAACCATTGCTTGCGTTCAATTTCAGCAGTTCAAGAACATATGACAACCTTGTGTATTGAGGCTTGCAGCCCAGGAACAAATGTTTCTCCAGATCCTCCATCAAACCCCTCAAATTTACTAAACTCTCTCTCACTATAGTTCTCTTCTGCATCGTGTAGCATCTAATCTAAATTATTATCATATGACCTATCCTCATCGAAAGTACAGTCTACAACTGGCATATCATTGTCCCGATGTTACCTTCCGATATAATCTTGTCTTCACCATGACTGGTCCAACATATATACTCCTTTTTGAAACCCCTTCGAATCAAATGAACTTCGATCTATGCTGAGTTGGTAAACATCTTCATATTATCACAATCAATGCATGGACAAAAACATATATTCCATCCCCTTCTTCAACATATTCTACTTGACTGCTCTTCTAAAAGTAGATACACTATTAATGTACTCTTTACTCATACGGTTCTTAATGTACATCCAGTTTCGGTCCATCTACGCTATGCACGTAAAAATTAGTGTCATAAAGTACGTACGTACGTACGTACGTACGTACGTACATACATACATACATACATACATACATACATACATACATACATACATACATACATACATATATATCAACCAAGAATATATTGAAGTAAACTATAAGTAGTGACCAATTCTTAAATTGGAGCAAACTACCTATTAAGCTGGATCTAAACCTAGTTATTACCTCTCTTAATTACAGGACATATAATTAGAAACAAATACTAATTTCTAATCACCAAGAATAAATAGACCTACAAGCTAGATCTGCAAGCGATATGCTTTTACCAAACTCCCCAAAGTCGGCTACCTCCTTCAATGCAGCGAAATGAAGACAGATCTATCGGGATCCCGCTGGCTAGGCATTTAATAACACGACATATCCCAGACACATCCAACCTTGAACCTTCTGTGATCTCCTATTATCACAGACGGTTCTCATTAATAACCATCTGTGACACTCAATTACCACAGACGGTTCGTATTAATGACCGTCTGTCAACTATCACATACTGTTAGTATTAATAAATGTTTGTGATATCTACAACTATCACAGACAGTTCATATTAATAACCGTCTATGAACCATCACAGACGGTTATTAACACGAACCGTCTGTGATGTCTGCAACTATCACAGACGGTTTGTGTGAATAACCATTTGTGAACTATCACAAACGGTTATTAATAGAAATCGCCTGTGATGGTTACGTATCACAGACGGTAAATGGTCATACTTATAAAACCGCCTGTGATAATAATAGCATAGATGGATCCTTATGAACCGTCTGTGATGAGACATCTAGTGTAGCTTATTTTGTGGTAGTGCTAATATATATCTAATCGATCTTCACCATTATAATATAGTTCCACCATAATCAATGATATACATCTTTCTATTTTCTTGGATTACTATGAAAATTTCTAGCCCTTGAGAGTGAATGTGATTATTTCTTTTCCCATTTTTTTAATAATATAATAGAATATATTACTACAGTATAATTTAATTACACTGGTACCACCTGTTAATTGGAAAACTTCACCTGCATATATATGGTCAAAAAACATTTCTTTCTACTCGCGAGTGAAGCGGCGGATAGAGAGAGAGAGTGGTGGAAGCAAGCTTAATATTAAAGGCCTCGCTCTAAACAGCTTCAACTTTTTTTGCTTCTAAATTATGACTTTTTTGGCCTTTTGGTTTTTTCTTTTTTTCCGCTTATTCATATGCATTGTTCCAAAAAATATACCGGTGTTTTTCAATTTTTATATATTTTTCTTATTTTTGACTAAAAACTATCAACTGCTACGTAAAATAAACCTCACAAAAACCAAAAGCCAGGCTTTCGGCCTTTGGAGCAGGCCCAAAATCCTACAACTGTGTTGTATGATGCTATATGATCCTACCTACATATATGGAACAGGGCAGGTATATATCATGAGTATATAGAAATTTCTAAAAAATACACCAATATATTTGTAAGCTTTTGTTAATGGGTATGTTTTTTTTTTGCTTCGGCTTATGACTTTTAGCTACGGCTTATGGCTTTTAAGTTGTTTATGAGAGAGTATGAATTAACAGAAATTTAAATATGGTTTTGACCGATATAAATGAAGTCATTATAATGTGTCTCTATTTAAATCCTAGTTACTATAGAAAAATCAAAAAGTATATTTTAGAATCTGATAAGAAGAGGGCACGTATATAGCGTAATCAACTTTCAAAGTGAGCTGGCTAATTGGAGATGATGAAATGCATTGACTTCCACACTCCACAAAAGCTGGCCCATGTCAACTGTACCTACGTGAATACAGTGGTGCACAGTTACGCATGATAATATATACTAGCAGCATAGGCGCGGCGACACATCAGCCACTGTGTGCACCGAAGTAAAAGAGGAGATAATTTGTGAGGAGTTTTTTAAAAAAAATCGAGGGCACATGCGTATTTTCGAAAAAGGTAAAGGGTTTTTTTGAAAAAATTGAGGACCCGTATGTAATGAAATGAAGACCCGTACGCAATTTAGGAAACCGCGGGGCGCCATCCTGTAAACTGGAGGGGGTTTTCAGAAAAATCCGCCGTAAAAAAAACCGCCAGGGACCTCTTCGCGAGGAAAAAGGACCTCTTTGCGAGAAAAAAGGACCTCTACATAATTTCCGGAAAACACGAGAAAAACACCTCCCCCGGCCGTACCGAAATCCCGTGCCACGCGCCGGCCGGGGCGCGGGCGACGTGGCGGGGCGCCTGGCCGGGAATCCCCCCTGCTATAAGAAGGGGTATTATACGTATACCTGACGCCCAAAGAAAGTGACAATGCAATCTTCCCATCAGGTGTACTTTCCCATATACATGATAGCATGCACGTAGATTTCTTTTTCTTTATTTTTTGTTGGATAAGAAGAAAACTATGAGCGTGATGTATTTGCAATTAGAAGCAAATTCATCTAAAGAGGAAGCAAATTATCAAGTTAAACTCTAGGAGGCAAAAAAGACTAAAAACTACTACATTAATCAAAGAATAAGAAAAGGAAAGAAAAAAAAATATAAACCATCACTACTACAGAAAGACTAAAAGTAGACGCCAAATCACAGATGGTTTTGTGATACTGGAATATCACAGATGGTTTTTTTATTAAAAACCGTCTGTGATATGTTTCCCGCCTTGCAATTCCTCAAAATTTCATAATTTTCCGCCTGAGTCCGAGTAGGATTCAGTTTTGACACACCTTCAGTAAAACGGGCATAACTTTTGCATACGGTGTCCATTTTCGACGTTATTGTACTCATTGGAAAGCTAACGACGAGCCCGATCCAAAAAAAAGCGACCAGCTTATGCCAGTCGCCCTCCAAGACCCCGAAAATCGGCCATCTTTGGACCTAAACCCGCGTCGCAAGTTTTTGGTGTCTGTTTTTGCCCTTTTTCTTGGTTTTCCTTTCGGAATTTGGATTGTGCTTCAACTGCAAAGTTGTAGATCTCGTCGAAACCTTTCAAATGAGTATATATAAGCTATATAAAACTTTGCTATTTTATCTTTTCATACTAGTCGTTTATATCCGCCTCTCTTTTCCCGCGCCCAAAATTTCGAGCTCCCACCTCTCCTTCCCTCTCCCTCCCCTATAAATATTACCAAAACCCAGCCTCCTTGCTAGTTTCCTCCTCCTTGCTGTCCTTGTTCTCCTCCTCTTGTTGTTCTTCTCTTCCTTACTGTTCACCTCCTCCTTGCTGTCCTCCTCCTTGCAGACGATGCACACGTCAACGGGAGGCAAGACACCGCAGAAGCAACTAGCTCGTGCCAAGGCAGCGCTCAATCAACACCGACGATGGTGGGCGTCAAAGACATCCAGCTCGCGCGCTGCATCAGGGGCGAGAAGGCCTAGGCATAGAGGATCTTTGCTTTTTCTCTGTTCTTGTTGTGTTAGCTAGATGAGTAACCTGTTTGTTGTTCTCCTCCTCTTTATTGTTTGTTGTTTGTCTGTCTATTCTTGTAATGGTAGATTCTAATCTTAAAATGTGTACTGTGTTTCATACTGTATTTGCTTGTTCTCATTTCAATTAATTGATTTGCGAAATGGATGATGTTTGTGAAATGAATTGAGATGTGAATTGGATGTATACATGTACATGTTGATCTGCTTGTTTCAGAGAGCATGGCTAGTATTTCCTGAGGCTAGCCAATAAACAGAAATATATTTAGGGGTAGAAGAGAATAGCACGAGCGGTTTTAGTTAAAACCGTCAGTGATTATAACTATCCTGAGCGGTTTTACTCAAAACCGCTGCAGTGATGATCGATATCCGACGGTTTTAACTAAAACCGTCAGCGATTATCGCTATCACGCACGGATTTTACTCAAAACCGTGCGCGATAGTGATAATCACTGACGGTTCAAAACCGTCTGTGATGACCTTCGATTATCACTGACCCATAAATACAGACGGTTCACAAAACCGTCTGTGATGACGTTTTCAAACTGTCTGTGATGACCTTTTCTGTAGTAGTGCATCAATCTTGTTGTCTCAATTATATAACGGTTGTGATTGCTAGATGTACGTAGTACCATGGATCGAACACCTCAACGAGTACAAATCAAAGTCTAGCAACGACGTACACTAGTGACCGATGTTTTTTTAAGGCAAGTGACCGAATTGGACACCTGAAAAAAAAAGTGACAGCCGGCCGTATACATGCTTTAGGCTGTTTTTTTTTTTGTTTCTAAGAGCTGTTTTTTTGTTTTTCTATAGTAGCTAACTTTTAAATAAAATATTTTTAAGCTGAAATCTACAAATTAATTGTAGTACATACTAAAATAACTTTATTTATATCGACCAAAATCGTATGTATATTTTCTATTGTTCTGTGTTGTCTCTCACGAATAACCTAGAAGTTATAAGGCACAACCAAAAGCTATAAACTGAAGCAAAAAAATATCAGACCTTAAAAGATGGATCGGACTCAATTAGGGAAAAAAACTGCCATGAGTATGCCCAGAATCAATGTTACATGACCATAACACTTGCCAATCTGGCTACCTAATAGTACTGCGACCACTGAGTACAATACCATGGGATATAGCCGGACCATTCAATAATCCTATCTTACCTGTGGGTTATTTTGAACTATAATTTATGGCTGAGTTTTTTTTACTTATGGTTTATAGTTTATACTACAGTAACTAGCTATCAAACATTACGATTTTCAAGGCAATGTCAATCAAAAGATTATAGTAAAAAGTGTACTTAGTTCATTGTATCGTGAAAATCATATGTGAATATTTTTCTCTGCGTACTACCTCTGCGAACAACCATAATTCAAAATTTTATTAGGGCCTGTTTTTTTTGCTTATAGTTGTGGATTATGGTTGAAATTTTTGAATTTTGGTCTATTCACGAGAGAGATTACGGAGAGAGATACTCACATGTGATTTTGGCTGGTATAGATGTTAGGCTTTTAACATGTACTACAATTAACTTGTAGACCTCGTATTGAAAAAATACTACATTTGAAAGTTAGGTACATTGCTTTAGAATGCCTCAAGCCGAGGATGAAGAAAACGTTTGTTGCTGAAGAGCTCAGCGATGATGAATCAACAGTGCTCTGATAATGAGTTGAGTTAGGGACGATGAGAAGATGTGTCACCGTCCAAACTCAAGTAAGGTGAAAAGAAGTCGGAACGTTGAGGAGATGTGTCACCGTTCTGTGTCAAGTTTGAGTTTAGTAAGTCATAGTTAAGACCGACTGCCTAAATATTTTAGAATCTTTGCATCCAGATGAACCTGTGCCAGTTAAGTTGAGTTCCTAATATGTAGCTTGCATGTAGAACGCTTCATGTGGAGGCGTGGCTGGTAGTTCATAATGCATTGAGACTAAAATTAGAGTATGTCAAGTCAAGATTAAAGGGGAGATTGTTAGAAATAATCTTGACTTAGAGTTCAAGACATAGTAGAGTCCGTCTCCGTATGTAACTCAAGTTGAAATTGTATCCAACTTGAAGTCCGAATACGTATGCTAGTAGGAGATTATTAACCTATACATTGAGGAGGCTTGTAGCCAGTTTTGTAAGAAAAGAAAGAAAAATGGGGAGCAAATAAGATAATAGAGAAATTCAGAAATTCTCCTATGTTCTCTCCGTTTATTTGCGATGTGTACGTTTTCTCCGTATCAAAGTTTTAACATTTGTTTGACTTATGATTTTTAGCTTTAGTTTATGGTTTTAGACTGTCATAAGAGAGAGAGTACGGAGTAATAAAAACTCGAGTGCGATTTTGATCGATATAAATGAAATTACTATAGTGTGTACTATAATCAAATTATAAACTCTATCTTGAAAAGCACTTCGTTTAAAAGTTAGTTATATAAAAAAACAAAAGGCCGCATTTAACTTTACCGTCTAGTGAGCACTATTCATTCGACCTACTACCTACAGTTGAAAGTCAAAAGAATGGGCCGTATATGATTTAATACACCGCTTGGTCTCTCAAGACATGTTGAAATTACCTAGTAGTGCTTTGCCTAGCGAGAAAATTGCCACAGTACGTACCTGTTTAACCCAAAGATCATCCTGGGTACAGAAACAGCTGTCCTGTGTAGGTACTTAACATGCACTAGTCATGTCATCTTAATTCTCTCTGCTGTACAATTTAGAATAAAACATTGCACCATTCGCTAGACGACGATAATAGTATAGATACAAGAAAACTTATTCAACTAGTAGTATGCACGTGCTAACGCTACGGTAAAATACAAAACAAGATAAAATTTGTAAAAAATAAAACGAACAATCAGATTCATTAAGATTCACGTCTCATATATTGTATAACCAAATATTTTTGTCACATAATGAATATAACATAACGCGGGCAATATGGTCGACGTACCTGGGTGAAGCAGGCGGAACGCTACGGCAAAGTAGTAAGGAAGTGCTTTCTTCTCATATGGCTTCAAAAAGATTATGTTGGATGTTAACAGGCCATCAATAATTAAAATAAACTGATTTACAATTCATCGTGTTTCAAATGTTCAAAAGATCTTATGAGTCATTGCATACATTCATTTGCATACACAAATGTTTATTTATGTGGCACAGCTGGTTATCTTTTGAAGGTTACCTAGTTCCAAACAACAGGTTAGCTTATGTGATGATACAAATCCGCTTTAAGCAATAGTAGCTATTTATGGTATAGAGTCTTTCTTAAATACATGACAGGCAATTAGAAAACTACCATCTCAATGCCTACAAAACACAACACACACTTACAAGAGCTAAGAAATCTGTTGCTTCCTTGACAATCTCTCTGAATCTGTCATCATCAAACCATCCAAATTTTGTAACCCGACATGAGAGCTGAATTAGGGACTTAGTCACAAAGCCCTGCAATTTAGGTCCTCTTGCGGCAAGATAGTTCATGACATAATTCCCTTCACACAGATCACATAAAGGTTAGTCTAAAATTAGCAATAAAAGAGACACAAAAGTATGCCCAAAAAAACATTGGTTACAGATAAATAAGTTATGCATTTCAGCTACATTGCAGAAGCTCAAAAATTGAGGATAAAATGGAAATAAATAATTATCTATTCCAGCTATGTTACAGAAGCATAAAAACTGGAAGGATAAAATGGAAATAAGCAAATTATTTTCTCCGGCAATGTTCTGAAACGTAAATGTTTTTAAGACGAATGGAAATAAGTTGAGAATCAAGGAAACAACAAAACTTATGCACATGGTAACTTACACTGAACATCACTATAAACAAGTTACCACTACTTTGTGTGGTTACATGCTGCATACGACACGCAACTCATATGTGAACAAATAGAAAGAGACATAAATGCCAACATGCCATGCAGATGCAACAGAACAGGAACAACCAAAACTCAACGATATATGATTTCATTCTTATGTTTTCAGAAAAAGAAACATTACGGATATCGAGGCGCAATTGCCAACAACATATAGCTTGTCACAAATGTCCAAGAAATAAATACAAGGAAAAGGGTAATAGTTCAGGAGTGCCCCTGACAATTACAAACTGTACCTTTTATGTATACATTTTTGCTTCTTGAAATCATCCAACATCTGCTTGATGAAATCTAATGTTATTGTATCCCCATCAATTCTTGCTCCAGTATACTGTGGCTCCACTTCTGCAATATAAACAAAGTTTGTATAACTCGACTATGGTCTAGAACACAACAGCTACATATTTAACTAAAGCTTCAATTCACTAAAAGAATCTTTGATGTTAGTGACACATTGCAATGATAAGTTCTATGAAATATTACCGATGAAACACATCCAAATTGCATATATGAAATAATCACACATTTCTGGTTGAAAATTCTAACATAAAAATCAGGTAAAAGGTGTTGCTTCACGATAGGACACATAATCAGGTGATATGAGATGCATAGGCACATAAAATTGGAGAATCACATAACCACCAAATATGGCCGCATCAAATTGGGGAATCACCTTAACTATCCTGAGATGGAGGCTAGACTATCCAGAATCCAGAGCAAATTACATAGCAAATAAAAAAAGGCATCTATAAAACATCTTTCATATCCATAACAACTAATACACTGCCACTTGTTCCACCTATTCATTAGTACTTCTCCCTGTTCCACTATGAGGTGCACAACGAAAATGCATAGGTACTTGCGATTGGTGAAGCACAGAGCCACAGACACTCAAGAAGATTCTTTTTATATAAACTAATCTAAGCTGGATGGATACACTGTTTCTCATATAGCTAATCAAATAGCATTCTGCACACCATATGTTTCTCGACACTATCTCAACCTATCATCAAGAACTATCTCAGCATATGTTGTTTTACCCTTTAGATTGCATGCATAATATGCTAAGCACAAGGAACACTACAGAAAATCTATAGAGGCAAAGACAAGTTGAATATGGATAAAACTATAAAACCAATCAAAGAAGAGCTCATGAATATGAGTTAATAGACTTATCATAAAAAAACATATTAATAGAATAAGAAAAGAACAGGATGGTATGCTATTTTAGACCACATTGACATAGTACATGGAGGATGGAGCAAGTAGAGTGCCAGCAATGCGCAAATCCAAAAATCAGGTACCTATTATATGATAGTCAATAGAATCTGCTACAGAGCGCCTTTCTGTATCTCCTACAGAAATTGCTTCTTCAAATCGGATTTTTTGGACAGCTTTCTCGCACTCTTTCAACTTTCTTGCAGCATCTGGATCATTAGGATAGATTCTTTTCACCTAATAACAAAGGAGATTTGCTTATGTTTACTTATTTGCAAGGAAAGCCATAAAGTTTGCATTAGTGCATAATGACTAAAATTCAAAAGAAGTATCGAACCAACCAAAAAAAGAATTTGGCCCTTGTCTATCAGAATGATGAATTACGTCAATATGTCAATCTTCTTGTTTAAAAAATTGTAATCCAAGCTGGGAGCAGACGAGAAAGAAACGACCAACAATATCCGGTGGTCATGAAATTGAGAACATTCGTTAAACAATCTTACATACATACCTGCTGAAAATCTTTCAGGGCTTCCTTGAATTTTCCCATAGCAAGATATGCTGCACCTCGTCTATAATAACCCTACAGGCACAATGTTTCACAAAATGTCAAAACCTACAAAGTTGTGCCAGCAGCAAGATATGAATACTCACCTTCGAATATTTAGGATCAATTTCAATAGCTTTTGTAGCATCCTGAACAGCACATCCATATTTCTCCAGCTTTGTATGTGCCAATGCACGATTTGCCCAATAAACCGCATTTGAACTATTTAGCTCGATAGCTTGACTATAGAGATCTATAGCCTGAGAAAACTTGTTTGCTGGAGAGAAGACATGGTAATAGTTACGAAATAATAATCAACAACGAGATCCTAATATAAAGGGGTCCCAGTACGCTTTAGATAAATATCAGTGGATAAGCATTCAACTTCGATTTACCATGAAAGGACATCTGAAACCTGATATGCCTCTAATTTGATTAAAGGATATCTCAATTTCAAAGCTTAGTTGATAAGTAACAAATTTTCAATCAGTATTCCAACATATTGGTTTCTTAAATTAAGTGTTAGGCCCAAAAAGGTAACAAACATCTAATTATCACTCAACTCCATGTTGCACTTTGGGAAAAGGCAAAACATATAGTACTGGCACTATTAAGTTGCAGTCAGGAACTAAATTTTTGAAGGACTTCATGTTTCTAATGCAATGGCAAGATTCCTTTCACAACAATGACAAAAAAAAGGAATGGCTCTATCTAGTACCTACAGATATGAGAGGAAGGAGAACGCAAATCATACCCTTGAAGACATCGTTTGCCTAAGTTTGAGTTCCTCGGCCTTTTGCACATTTGAATTTGAACTATCGTCCATGATAGCTATTGAGGCCACTTCGTACACAAATTTCAGTTCCCTATTCACCTACTGCATTTAAATATGCAAACAAATAAGGAAGAAAAGCACATTGCAATTGGAACAGAAAATTAGAGACAGAGGAAGATCAGAGCCGCATACATCTAATCGAGCTGCTTGTTCACCTCCTCGACCTCCTCCAGATCCGTGAGCAGCTGCCGCACGATGGCGCCGTACGTGAGCGTGAAGAGCTCCGCATTCTGCAAACCAAAACAACCGGATCAGGGCGAGATCTAGGGCCAAGGGTCCTGGGGTTTCAGGCAACCACGGGCCAGCGGGAGCTTACGACGCGCTCGACGCTGGCGAAGAGGGCGTCGCCGGACTTGGGGGGCCGTGAGAGGCGGCATCGCAGGGATCGCGAGGCATCTCTCGCTATGTTTTCGCCGGCCGCGCTGTCGACTCCTCCAAGCACCAACCGTCATGTCCAGAAAACAAACGCGGGGGTCAGAGCGAGACGGGGAGCCAGGGCGCGGAATCGGCACTCGGGGGAGGCAGAGAGGCGGCGCCAGGGGCCGGGGGTGTCGCCGAGGGTCGGGGAGAGAGCTGGTGCGCGGCATAGGGGCCGGGGGGCATCACCGAGGGCATCAGCAAGAGGGAGATGGAGCGGCGCCGCCAGGGAGGGAGGCGAGAGGGAGAGGAAGATGGAGTGGCGCCGTTGGGGAGGGAGGCGAGAGGGAGAAGGAGCGGAGCCGGATCTCCGCCCTCGTCTTGTGCATCACCTCGGGGGGGGGGCTCGGTCGGCGGCGCGGGTTCGGGATCAGCCGCGTCGGGCGGCGGCGCCGGCGGGGTGGGTCGGTGGACATGGATCTCTCCCGCGATCGCCGGAACTCTAACCCTAGGTGTCGCCGGCGGGGGGAGGCGTGCGCGCGTGCGGTGGGGAGGAGTAGGCGAGGGCGGAGCGGCGGATGAGGACGGAGGGGAGGAGGCGGCGCGGAGAACCGGAGGGAGACGCGGAGGGGGAGACGGGGGAGAACGTGGGAGAACGTGGGGAGGCGCGGGGGGGGGTGGGCAGCGCAGGTTTCGTGAGGTGGGGTGGCACTGGTTCAATGATGTGCATGATCCGGATAATTTTGGCCTTAGGATCTTCAATGAGTAAGAGAAGAAAGCTTGAGAAGAGATCCAGACCATTCATCTGTATGAAGTTGAATTATTTTGGTACACAAATTTAGGTGGACTTAGATTAGGCATGACTGTGGGGTGGTTGAGGAGGGTGGATTTAGTAAAGAAAATTTTGGTGTATTATAGAGTAGGGTAGATATGCACAGGAACTGCTTTGACTAAAGCAACTTAATATGGAAGTCAACTCCTGCAATCATACGTGGCTAGGACACGTAATTGGATTAAGAGGATTTTTTTTGCATGCACGCATGCACGTACTGGTCTCATGGACACCTCATCCTGCTGTTCCATTTTCCTTGCATCAAATGATCTCCTCTACGCCCAGCGTGAGATCAAGATCTTCAATTTTGCCTATAAATACCTCACCCTATTGACACAAACTCCACAACCAAAAAAACCAAGGGGACACAGCTATTCCTCGCACTGCATAGCTATCACTTGACTAGCCAACCATGGCTCCCAAGTCCACAGCTTTCCTTGCCCTGCTCACCATCCTGAGCTTTGTCTTCGTCGAAACCGTCCACGGCTGCGGGCCTAGGTGCTCTAACCCAGCTCCGCCACCGCCGGCCGTACCAACCCCGCCGGGCACTACTTGCCCGATCGACACGCTCAATCTCCAGGTGTGCGCCGATGTGCTGCAGTACTTGCTCAAGATCCGCTTGAATGTCCCTTCTTCACAGAAATGTTGCACGCTGCTTCGAGGACTTGCAGATCTTGATGCAGCGCTTTGCGTGTGCTCTGCCATCAAGGCGAACGTCCTCGGTATCAATATCAATGTCCCGATTGATCTCAATCTTCTTCTCAACTACTGTCACAAGACCTGCCCTCCTGGCTTCACCTGCCCGGCCTGAGTATCTATGTATTTGCATGTCCAAGCGTGTGTGTGTCGTACGTACGATCTTTCTGTGGTGTTCTTTTCCTCAGACCTAAAGCTATGTCTCATCCTAGCAATAGGTCGTTCTGAATAAGTCTTTGCTTGTATACTTGTCATGCATGTTGTACTACTGGGTTGTTGCTTTGTGTTGAGTACTTGTGTGTAACTGTGGGAGAATATCACTTCATATGACTATGACCCCAACTTTCATAACATGCAACATATATTTATTTTCAGGAAAATACCTAAGAAACACTGCAGATTCTCCGTGACCCAATTTTTAGCACATCATAACCTTACATTTTCCCCATGTGTATATCACCACCCAAGCTAGCTAGCATTAATTTGCTAAATCTTGTGAGAAAATGGGTAAAATCCACACGTGATTAAGCACATATTGCTACCCAAAAGGCACTATGGGTACATGTGCTATGACCAAAACCGACATCTGATTAACCACATGTTTCTCTTTGCAATGCACTATACACACACAACACAATAAATTGAGCAATGATGCGAAACACGCTTTTGTGGCTAGGTGACATATCCTAATCCTTTTAGACATGGAAAGATGTGCTGCATGAATTCCTAGATGAATTATAAGGGCACTCCTATGGTCCACATCAGCTGATGTGTATAGCTTTAATTAGTCTGCCAGATAAGTAAAAATGTGATGTGGAAGCATATTTAAGGAGGAGAGGTGAGAGCAATGTCTCATTCAAGACATTAACTTTTTTTAGAGGACCAAGGTAGATGAACACCGGAAGAAACCTCACCGGGATGAATTGGATGTCCATAACACACGTTTTGTGAGCCCAACTGGAGTTTATGAGCCAGTTTGGATCTTCGACCTAGTCTTTTATGAAGCTAGTAAACTGATAACACGATGCACTGGACATTTGTTGGTGTCTACTACCAAGAAACACATTGTCCTACATTAGCTGAATATGAGTTGTTTTATCAACCTCGTCGAATAGGTGGTTGTCAAAACTCAAGGTATTGCAGTATTAGCAAAAAGCAAAACATGTAGGCTATAAGATTAAAAGATACAGTAGATTATAATACATGCCATAATAATGATACTAGAATAAAAAAACATAGACACTATCCATTGGGATAGTTGTATCTAAACACTCATTTAATACTCTCCTCATAGACATTGCTATGGAAACTACCCATGGGAATGCCCTAATAGGATTAAGATTTCTATTTCTCTTTAGAGTAGGATTCTTACTTTGGAGAAGAATCAAGGGACTATATAAACCTATGCGGGGTGGCCATGCTAAACCCAAGTAACAAGAAAGAAAGCAAGTCATATGCCAACTGATTCAACTAGAGTTGCACAAGAGGATTGGAGGCTAGGTCAATATTTAGCACTAGATTCTTGTATAGGGTGAAAATTTGAGGGTCCTAAAAGGTTCGAGAGGTTATGAAAAAGTGACAATCCCTTATACATTTTTTGAGGTTGACAATCCCTTATATTTTTTTGAGGTTGTACTTAAGGAATTTATGGTCGACTTCACCAAATCTTCTTTCTCTTGTCGTGGTTACTTCATCGCCATTATTTTATTTCTCTCTATGAGATTCATCTACTCTATTCTTGATACCGAGCACTCTCATGCCGTATCTCACAAACTCTAATACGATCTAGGGGCTACTACGCATATGGAGGGGTATCAGAATATACCTATTATTGGCGACATCTATGTGGGATTAATTATTGGTGATGTCTTCGATGACCCATCGTCTTCTACTGTTATTGTGACAAGATCCGCACATCAACACATGAGGAGTCTAAGGCGGGGTTGCAGATTTTTCAACACAATGAGTTAATTTAGGCTACGCTTGATCGAGAGGACTCTGAAAAAACAAAATAATCAATTTCAGTTATGGGACAATTGAATTTAGTGTTTTATTTACCGTTTAGATATGTTGCAATTTTGATAACATGTACAATCATTATGGAGGCTTTCACAACGCTTAGTTTCAAAAGTTTTATGAAACCCTGATGGAAGCTAGCATTATAATCTCGAATGTTTTGCTACTTGAAAGTAAAGGTTTTGCTTCAATTTCAATCTAGGATGAAGGATTTTAGTGCAAGGAGGAGTTTGTTTTTGTGTGGATACTAAAACGTTTGTCTAGTTGTCACAGCTCGATATGAGCGCTCTATTGTAGTATATACTCCATTGACGGCACAGATTTTTTTATCTAGACAATTTTACATGTGCAGTTTCAACCATATTATGGAATTCATTACCTTTGAAGCGGTGGTTTGATGTATGTAGTGGCCACACATGCAAGTTGCTCTTTCAATAAGCATTGTTTGTTGAGTTTTGTGTTCCAGGTGGAGTATGCCATATTCCATGAGATGAGTTCTTCACAATTTATCCAGTGCCATAGGTGATGTTTTGGCTTATGCCATTTAACTATTGAGCGCATTTATTTCAGGAGCTCATTTGCACAAACTCGGACATTACTGGGGTTATAAATATTGAAGACCTAGATCTATTTGTTTGCTTTGTTGTTAGTTGTAAGTTCAGACCTACTGGTGGTTTGCTCAATTTTGCTTCATAAGAAGCATAAGATTGTTCAAGTCTTTCTTGTTCAGATTAGTCCGATGGACTTTCGAGGTACAAGACATGTTGAAAAAGACTTACTTTGAGGAGATTTTCATATTTCAGCTAATGGAGCAAATTCATCTTAAGGTAGAGATTGTCAAAGTGTGATCCAAATTCGTCATCGCATCCATGCTGGACACTGCGTTAGATGTGGCGCTAAGCGGTGCATGTGCCAAGCCGTGTCAGACATGGTAATGGCTGGCGCATCGACTCTGATTTAGTTTTCTTATTCGTTACGGACCCTTGTTTCGTACCCTATATATACCCCTGTAGTCGCACAGTTGAGATACGCCAAAGATTCTCATGCTTGTCATCTCTCCTCACATAGTGATATTCTACCTTCATGCGCCCGTAGTTTTCCGGCAAGGGTTTTCACATTGAATTCTCGTATCCTATTCTCTTGATCATCTATTGCTGTTGTGCATTTTATAACACATAATATTGCACTTGTACAACTTTTTTTGAATATATAATAAGTGAATTTAGTGGTCAAATGTGCATCTTGTTGACTTTGAAAAGTGAAAACGGTCACTTGCTACTCGAGGGAGTATATCCATAGGAACATTTCTACATGGATGTGTCATGTGCACAAAAATACTTCTACGGTTTGATCCCACGTGGAGAATTCTCGCATTATCGTCCCATTGTGCATGGCTCTTGTTCAATGCAGAAAACACTTACAGTAGCTGATTGCTTTGTTGTCTACAAGCAAATGTCACACATGATCAATGAAACTTCACATAGCTGGTTACTTTGTTGTCTAGAAGCAAATGTCATACATGATCAATGAAACTTCTCATAGCTGGTTACTTTGTTGTCTAGATGCAAATGTCACACATGATCAATGAAACTTCACATAGCTGATTACTGTGGTATCTTGCAAAAAATAAAGAAAAAAGAAAAAGGGCAACCCATGCAACCTTGCTCAAGGAGCGATTGAAGCATAGTAGGACACCCTGTCCATCTCATAGCTAACAAAGTTCCTCCATGAGTCGCCTTTGCCATCCGCCACCTTCTCAACCTCTTTCTCCGGAGGTTCAGCGCGAACGTGCCATTGTGCCTACTGGCTTCTCCTAGCATGAACAAGACAAGGCCACTCTTCTCACAGAACCACGATAGCTTGAGCATGTCTACTGCATGGCTTCCTCAAGGTGACTGCCTTCCTGTCTACCCACGTTGATGTCGTCTCCGTCGATCGCAAAGTAGGAGAGCTTGCTATAATGATATCCACAAGGATCCCAAAGTACACAAAATAGAGTCGATTGTTTGGTGAAACACCCAACAGATGCCTGTGTGGCCAGTATTGATGGCCCTCCTAGGGTAGCAAATATGCATCCATCATCGCTGAATCTGTGGCACCAAGGCACACCCTGAGTGCCTCATGGTCCATGGGCCAAAAGGCTACACCACGGCACATGATGGCCTGGCGAATGTGGTTGAGCACCCAGTTAGAAATCCTGATGTTGGACATGGCCTCCGGTCCCCATTGGCCAGAGTTGGAGGATTAGCACCAGAGCACGATGAAGCCATGGCAGTTGTAGATGAGGAGCATGTGGAAAGAGGCCTAGCGGCGCGATGGGTATGGTCATCGGTGGTGAGCACTACGCAGCCATAGTCCTAGGGCTTCGTTGCCAGATAGGGGCGACATAATGGCCACATTACCTATCATAGGGTTGCAAACGTAGAGCTTGAAGCTATTAGTATGGCTCTCAGGCTGGAGCTTGAGGATAAATCTCATAGAGAGAACTAAAATAACAGCGTTAAATCAACCACGATAAGAGAGAAAAGATTTGGCGAAGTCGACTACAAATTTCTTAAGCATACAATATCAAAAGAATATAAGAGATTGTTACTCTCACAACTCTCTTGAATCTTTTAAGACCCTTGGATCCTTGCCTTATACAAGAATTTACTGCTAAAGAATTTTTTAGCATCTAATCCTCTCGTGTATCTCTAACTTTGAATGAGTGACTTCTTTACTTTGTTGCTTTTTCTTGGGTTCTCCATGGTCACCCCCTATGAGTTTATATAGTCGCTCTTAACCCTTCTCCAAAGTGTAGTAGTGAGAGACTATGTGGGAAGGTCTAGGTTAATTCGTGGTAAACAATTGGCATTTGGGGTAAGTTGAAATTTAGTTTTGCAAAGAGAGTGTAATTTCTAAAATTTCATAGTTATGTCGGGGTTAGGTGGTCTGACCAGCCTGTGCATGGTGGTTTAACTGGCCTGAGTGTCAACCTGGAAGTTTAGAGGTGCACAGGTGTTCAGATGCACCTCCAAAACTTTTGCAAGAAAAGATAGTATCGACATGTAGTAAAACACAAAGTATATTACGTCCTCCAAGAATTCGCTCCAAGTCAACTCAACATTTTTTTAGTTTTTTTTTTGCAATTTCCTTCCACCTTTGAGAGTGCCCCACCATAAGGGCTCATGCACATCGCTGCAATGCGTGTGTCAGTGTCTCAGCTTGACCGTCTAAACCCTCCATCAGAGAGCTCCTTTGTTATCTAGTTTGATTAACCACATCTCCTATTTCTACAGCTTTCCATGCCATAAGTTTGTACTACCTCCGAGCTCCACCTGCTCGCTGATACCGCATGCTTGGTCCCACCATGTCTTTCTTCTTCAAACAGCACGTACATTCGTCTCTGGGACCATTAGAGTTTGCAACCATCTTTACAGTTCTACACACAACTGTAGATGAGATCTAAGTACTTACCATTGATGACACAATTTCCTTATCCTAGGAAGAAGTTTTATCAAATCTTCCATTGGTTGTTCTACCTTCAAGATTACCCTTTAATCTGTATCCTCCATTGCTCCTGATACTTTTCATTATCACATGTTCTTTGCAAGTAACTCTCATGACTCCACCTTGAAGTGGTACCTTACAACCTTAGAGATCAAGTGATCTCATATATATTAGATTCTTCTTTAAGCCAAGAACATACCAAACTCGCGTCAATGTATAATGTGCTACATAATACATCACCAATGTAATTGTTCTCACCTTAGTGATTTGCATATGCTAAGTGAATAGTTCCATCCATCGGCATAGAGCTACTTCGTGAAACATCTCGCTCACTAAACATATATGAAAGTAACAATCTGAATCTAATACCCATCCACAAGAAGTAACCGGTTGACCGATGATAAATACATCTGAATCATCTTTCATTACCACCACTGAGCATGCACCTCTCATTTGCTTCAAATTTGAACAGTTTTTATCATATGACCTCCTTGTCATATAGATACCATACACATTTGCCCTTGTTCTTGTCCTTCTTCCCGTGAATATTGCTTTTGCCTATAACACCTACGGCAGTAAGTACTTGATCACTAGAGGATAAAAATTTCGATGGCCTCTTCAAGGACTCTGCCTCCAATAGATATACAACTGTCTCATTGAAGTTGAGAGTGTTCTTCTCGATAAGAATATTCATTACCAATTGCTTCCGTGATAATGGTAGAGATGAAACCAAAATGACAAGCTTATCATTCTCCTCAATTTCTCATCCACACTAGTCAGTTATATGATAAGCTTATTGAAAACATTGAGATAATCAACAAACTGTGTACCTTCCTCCATACACAATGTACCTGTAAAGTTGCTGATTCAATACCTACTGTTTTTTAGCAACTTTGCTATATGTAGTTCTTCTAAGTCACTCCATAATTTCTTTGGTGAATTCTCCTTGATCACCGAGCATTTTATCTCATCAGAGATACATAGATGGATTGTATTGATAGCCGTCCACTTCATCACGCTCCAGTCTTCAACGGGCGTCTTTTTCGGTCTATCCCTTTCAAGAGCATCGATTAACCCTTGCTGAACAAGGACATCATTTACCACACATTACCATAAGTTGAAATTTTCTCCATTGTCAAATTTCTCTACTTAATTCAACATCATTGACATTGATCTTTATTTTGTGCAACCTAGCGTATTGCCAAGCTTCTCATAAATCAGATTAATATGGTCTTGGCTCTAATGCTACTTTGTTGCACTCTGAAACCCCTCCCCTTATGCGCAACAATCCTCCTCCAAAGTGGAGTAGGAATCCTACTCTGAAAGAAAGTAGGCCTAGTAGGATTAAATGCAGGACTCTTTATATCACACATTTGTAAACCTAAAAGACTAGGATATGAGTCACCATGCTCAGCACATATCTTATTTGAATTACGCTTATTCCTTTGCTTCTTACCACAAGTGTAAAGTTCTTAAACTTGCTAAGTTTTATCATCAAGATATCTAAAGCACGTATTTGGTTCAACTTTCTTTGCAACTTAATATGTTTATTGCTGATATGCGACATGATGCAAGATTTTGAAAAGAGAAGAATCTCATTGAGCTCTCTATTAAACTTGTCAAGATAAAGAAGCATGATTGATATAAGCTTGTTTATTTGCTGCTCAAATTGGTGTTGATTCTTGCAGTGACTATTGCAAGTGTAGAGAGGGAATTTTTGACAATGGACCATGCGAAGAACAAGCATATAGCATGAGTGATGTTCATTGTGTGATTTTTTCTATCAAAGTATCAATTCATGACCATGATGTAATCATTTGCTTTCAAAGCATGAAGGATCAACCGTGTTGTGCTATAATTTTAAATAAAATATGTTAGGATGTAGGTTGTAGTGCAAACATGTATTTTTTCTCATTTGAACTTTTATGTTGGAATTGTTGAGATAAGGTTGCGTCCGCTGGGAAGATGTGCTCGAGGCTCGGAGGTGAAGAAAAGCCTACGATGTAGCAAGTAGAGATAATGTTGAAGCTTTTGCGAATAGATAGGATGAATTCATCTTAAGTTGATGTAGCCAGTGAGCAAGAGATACAACCATTGCTGACTCAAGGAACTATAAGTACTCATCAGCCTTTAGCTATAAACATGGAAGGGAGTGCTAATAATATAGCATCTCATCGCAACCAAAATGCCTATTGTAGCTTGCTAAGGTTAGATATGCTTGTCTAGTTTCCAATGCCTTCGGTTGTTCCTTGTACTCTACTCTAATATGCTTGTCTAGCCAAAACGCCTCTAGTTTGCAAAACAAATGGTGGCTGTTTCACAGCAAGATCAAGAAATTGGTCAGTGAGTTTCTGAATGAGTAGAAAATTGGAGTAATTTCACTTGCAGCTAGCTGCTAGGTTTGTTTCGGCTTCGCTTTACGTAAATATTACAAATTTTAGCACACTGGTGTGTCAGCTAGCATCTAAAGGTAGAAGCCCAAAAGCCCAAGCCCAAGCCCACAATCAATATTTGGTTGCTGGCAAATGAGCCCAAAGTAGTACAACCCATTTGTTATTGTACCTTGCAAATGTCGTCCACGTAAAAGTAGAGCGGTCTGTTTTGCCATTTCTTGGAGCATTTCAAAACATGTAGCAAGGGAATGTAGACCAGTCTGTGTTTCTATTTTCACAGGAGCATTTCAGAATGAGTTACAAGTCACATATTTTTTTTACTCTCAGTGGATTGCGGAAATATCCAATGGCCAGCTATTTTTTATCCCTTCCCAGATAGGCAGCACATTAGGAGAAAAATATGAATTTAATGAAACTTTTGAAAAATTAAGCATACAAGTAAAGTTTCCGTGAATTCTAAAAAGGGAGGGACTACCATCCGAAGTCAGATCTGGGAGCTCATATCGTACACTCCTTTTCATTGCTTGATCTGCAACCAACCATCATAAACATGACAACCATCACCCGCTCTCTTCTTATCCTTTGATCTCCTTCCCCGTAGCCACCAAACGCCCCTTTCTATAAAAGTGTAATCCTCCAAAAAACCACCAACAACCAAAACAACCAGCGTAACATCTTGAAACAGTTGATCCTATTCAAAAAATGATGACAGGATGCTGCAACATCTTAAAATTTTACATGCAACAAATCAAAAACATGTTTGCAACAAACCTTAAAAGAAGTACATCTATTTCCTTGGTGCAACAAATAGATAATGCTAATACAACAAAAAAAATAACTTTGATACAACAAATGAAAAACATGGGTGCAACAAAGAACTGAAAGAGGTACATCAATTTTCTTGGTGCAATAATTAGACATCGCTAATGCAACAAAATAATTTGGTGCAACAAATCGAAATGTCAACTACAACAAAAATTTGTTGTGATAAAATATTAGAAGATACATTGCAACAAAATCAAAAACTTCTTGCAACAGATGCAAAAAATGATGTGACAATCTAGAGAAGCATCCATTGCAACAAAAGCATACATGCGTGACAACGGTGCTCCATCTTTGTACTCCATTGGTCCACCCCACAGCCATCACTTCATCACTAATCTACCTCCATTCGTCATCCGCCTCCTCGGTCTCGACCGCCAAATTCGGCAAGCTCCACCACTCCTCGAAAGGAAGACATACTCACAAGCTCCGGTTGTGGCGAGCAGACTCGTTGAGCACCGTGAGTGGCGAGCTCTAAGTGAGATCCATGGTGCCCCACCACCCCGCCACTATCGGCTGCAACCACGATGCCCCTCTCCTCATTGGTTCCTGTGAGAGAGAGTATTTGGGTGGTGGTTTGGATAAGCATATGGATATGGGAGATGATGCGAGGATGAGGAAAGTGGATGGAGAAGACGAAGTGGTTGGGCTGGTTGGAGATAGTAGAAAGGTAGTCACGTGGAGTTATGGAGTGTACGGCTAAAACAGTCATATCGTACATATGCATGGCAATGATTCCCTTGAAAAAACATTAACAGACGATGCTATAACCTATACAACATTTTGAAAACACATATGTAACAATTTAGGCGCACATATACAACAAAATAAATTAGAGAAGGCGCATCACATCTACAATTGCAACAAACAAAACTACCTATTTGCAGGACAAAAATCTCAATGTTGCAATTATTTTTCTGATTGTTGCGCACTTGAATCAATATGTTGCAAAAAAATGTAACAGCCAAGAAACAAAACTATCTGGTTGCAAGGATAAAAATCTCAATGATTCAATTTCTTTGCTGGTTGTTGCAGACATAGAGTCAAAATGTTGCGAAAGAATGCAACAACTGATAAACAAATACACAACAAAACCGGAACAAATCCGGCAACAAACGAAGAAAGGGATTGCAACATGATTGAAAAAATACATGGTGAGATCTGAAGTATGCACGCAGACAGTGACATGTAGCTGAGTTGTCCTTCGCTTGTTGTCCGCGACACCGCCTCCTTCGGTCACTCCACAAAAGAGGAGACTTATGCATCAGTTGCATCAGATGGCCATCCTAGAGTATGAGTAGGGACAACCTTAAACCAATGACAAGCGGCAAAGCTAGGTATGCCCAGGTAGAAGAGGAGAGGAGTAGGGATGGAACTCATGTGAGATAGAGGAGCTTGAGGTCAATGCTGGAGCTTCGGTCTCGTTGGTTACTTAAGAGGAGAGAGAGCTTCAAGCAGGTGTCGTGAATACTAGAGCTTGGATAGTAACGAAAAGACAAGGAAGAAGAAACAAGGGAAAATGGTTGAGTGACCGATACATGGGCTTCTCACGGCCATGGGCCATGGAAACGGTTGCTAATGCCTGATGCCATCGACCATATAAGTGCTATCATTTCCCTTCTACAAATAATGTCACTGTTTCAATGAGTATTTGTTTTCCTTATCTTATAAATATAGTTGAGTTCATCTTAAAATTTGCAGTAATACAGAGCATGCCATCCACCACATCAACTAAGTTTATAACGAAAATTTTTAAAAACTTCTAGTTTGTTTTCTTTCACGCGTTTTGTGGGTGTGTGGGGGTGCGGTAAGACTGTAAGAGGATCTACAGTTCCACACTCCAGAGCAATGGCCATGCGGCGTGGACGTTTGCTCGGACAAACTAGACAACCTCACCAGACTTCCGTAACACGCGGCGTAACAGAGCAATGGCCATGGCCACATGCACGCGTGTGCTGCACGTGGCCAGTCGACCAGCGGCTTCTATTCATGCTCTATCACATACGCGTCAAGATTGAACAATCAGATTCCGACTTCCATTTGTAGACAGGACATGAAAGGGCCGTTTGGAATCAACTTATCCAGTTAAAACATTTTAAACATCAACCTAGGATTAAGGTAACCCGTCAAATTGGTGAATAAGTTAACCCGGTACAGCTAACTCTTCAGAATTTTGCTTTTCTAATGCTAACCCAATTAATTCATCTAGTCTAGTTAATTAGTAATTTAGATTAATAAGATTAATAAGTTAACCCAGTCAAGATTGTAGAATCAGATTCCGTATTCCATTCGTAGCCCAGGGGGACAGGACAGAGAACTTAAGACCAGCTAGCAATGCTATGTTGCTGGATAGCTCTGAACATCAAGAGCAACCAATCCGAGGGGCAGACACTACCTACGAAGTCTCGTTCCTGTCGTGTTTGCAGTCAAGCATGCTACGTGGTAAACACGAAAGATCAATGTTAACACGCATTGCAAATCTTTTATCTTTTAGTTGGACAAGATCAATGCTCCCGTTGCAGGATGGATAGCTGCAAGATGATGGGAGACGAAAAACATAATCGCTAACACCACCACACATTGATTCAGAAACATCCCATAGATCCAAATCATCTACAACAGTATCTTCCAAGTTCCAACATTACTAAGTGGTCAAAAGTTCTAATTAGCACTGAGATGCAACAATACATACACAGCAGAAACAGATCATACAACACCTCACACATTGGCACATTGCTAAATCTAAAAAAAGGACAATGTTAAAGCAAGATCAAGAGAACCTGATCCATTTGTAGCAGTTTTTGGACCACAAGCTATCATGAAAGGTGGCGGCAGAGGAGACAGCGAGCGCGGAGGCGACGGGGCCTCAGTGGGTGAAGGTGTAGAAGACGGTGCCGATGTACACCGCGAGCGCGGTGGTGACGAGGCCAACGAGTCCCGCGGCAGCCTTGGCGGCGGCCCGGTTGCTGGCGCAGCCCAGCGTGCCGAGCCGGATCTGCACGACCATCACCATGGACACCATCAGGAACACGCACCCGACGACGGAGCCGACGGCGGAGGCGAGCATCCCGAGGCGGAGCACGCGGGCGTCGATGTGGGCGTGCAGCGTGTCGTGGGGGTCCTTGGAGTTGATGAGGTTGAGCGCGAGCTTGAGGCCCTGCGCGACGAGGCTGGAGAAGAGGAAGGAGGAGAAGGCGACCACCTCGAGCACCAGCAGGACCGCGCCACCCGGGGCCGGCGTCGCAGGACGGGTCGCCGGCGAGGCTGCGGAGCTCGCCGGGGTCGCCAGGAGAGCCCCACGAAGACGGCCACCGTGAAGAGGGAGTTCACGTTCACCACCCCGTCCAGCGCCGTCACGTGCACGCTCGTCGTGTTCGCCGACAGCGCCGCCGGCAGCTTCCACTCGTACCCGTGGCGGTGACCGCCGCCGTTGCTATGCTCCTCGGATCTGGGGTAAAAACAAGAAGAAAAATCAGATGAGCACGGCAGGGAGGTCAGATCAGAGAAGTCTGTTTCTTTCAATAAATTGAGCTCTTGATCGACGCGTAGCTTTGGCATTTGAGCTAATGATCGGTGCTCACATTTAGATTACACGTTATTGATGTTTTGCGTGGGATTTGGAGAAGTGAATCGAGAGGAAGCAAGATGAAGTGACTTACTCATCCATGGGTGGTGGAGAGGAGATCGGATTTAAGGCTTGCTGTTCTTGAGACTTTGATATTGCGGATCGAGTTGCTTTGCCGGTTGGGAAACTGGGGATGAAGAGAGAGAGAGAGAGAATTTCGGGGAGGAAGATGGGGGTCAGTCCAAAAAGCTCGGGAAGAGAACAAGTCTAGCTGTGGTGCCTTCCTTTCGGCACCAGCGGATGAGCAACAGCTGCGGCTTATTGATTTTTATGTTAGGATGAAAGTTGTGCGATTCGAATACCAAAAAATTATTTTGCAAAAATTATTCTGATAAACTAATTTGAAAAAGTTGTGGAGAAACTGTTTCATTTGTTTGTTTGAAAGAAACTGTAAATCATAAGTCATAAGCCGCAAGTTAAAAAGAACGTGCATAAAAAAAGATAAAAGAGTGGATGAAAAAATTACTTACCGACTATAAAATAGTTTTTATAGAGAAAATTTTGTACATATTATCTTTTAAATTTTTCTTACTGAATGAACAGTTCACGGGCTGAGTAAAAAGGATTATTTTCTAAAATCGACCATTTTACATCCTATTTTCTGAAAATTATCTTTGATAACAAAACCATGCTTGCAATGCCAATTAAGCTTCCTATCGATGTTTTAATATCGATCTTACATATGATTTATTTAGATTCGGGGAAACTCTTAGAAAACCCGGTGTATGCACATCTAGTGTAGAGACACGGGAAACTTTATCCAGTTTTGGGTCTTCTCCTGAAAGAAGAAGAAGAAGAAGAAGAATAATAATAATAATAATAATAATAATAATAAACAAAGGTAAGTAAATAAAATGTGTATATATAAACATATACCACAATAACAAATGAATAAATACAATGATCATGCTAGTAGTAAAATAAACAAATATATGTAATTAGATAGGTATATATATACATATAAATAAATAAATATAAAAAAAATAAACAAGGGGCAATTTTGGCCTGGCCGAGCCGGCCCACTTCTCTCTTCTCCCTCCGTTCGCTTCGGCAAGCTGAAGCCTCGCCTCGCCTACTCCGTCGTCGCTCGCCTCCTCGCCACAACCTCGCGTGCCCCGCTGGTCGTTGCCTGACACCACACTGGTGCCGCTGGAGTCAGCTATAGGACGTCGCCGCATCATGCACAGTACCGCCGTCGCGTCGCCCCAACCACCTTGCCGAACGTGCCATTTCCCCCATCACACACAGTGCCCTGCCCCGTCGCATCCGCCTCGGCTCATGCGTCGTCAACTGTGCTGACATTGCCACTGTGCAATCACGCCCATACCGGCTGCAGTCTCGTCCCGAACGATGTTGCAGCGCTGCCGCCACGCCACCGCGATGACCCGCCAACCGCTCCCTGTTGCCCGCCGCCTTTCCATGGCTATAAAAGCCCGCCTTCGTATCCAGCAGCTTCGCCACACTTCGCTCCATCTTTCACACGAGGTAATCGGTCTCCCATGCACCGCAGCTCGCTGGCGACGCCTTCTTCCCCAAATCCGGCCGGTGAGCAATCTGCCGATTAGCACCGCTATGGTCCGATTCCTCCTCACCGAAGCACCCTCGGATCACCGCGACGCCATTCCCCTGCTCTGCCGGACCTCCCGTCGCCTGTACTTTGCCTGCACCATGCGCCTCCTCCGCCCATCACTGTCGCACACCGCTAGCTCGCCACCGCCGTTCCCGAGCAGCATTGACCCCCTAGGTAGATTCCCGAGCTCGCCTAGATGCTCCCCTCTCGTTTAATTGAGCTCTGGTGCCGTGCGTCGCCGTAGCCACCACTCCCCTGTTCCGTCGCCGCCGGCCGACGCCCCAGCCAAATTGGCCGACGAGGCTTCGCCTACGGGTAGGCGTGGGCGTGAGCAACCCATTTTGGGGATGCTCAGCTCCGGCCGCCGTCTCCTCCGCTGGCAGCGAGCTCGCTGAACGTCGGCCGGAGGAAGAACACGCACTGTAGTTGACGGTTAAGACCGTTAGTTAATGATTAATGATGAGTAATTAATGCTAATGATGAGTAGTTATAAACGATTGCTCACTGACATATGGTCCATGCCCTTTAAACTAAACAGTAACCGGTCCCACCTGTCATAGGTACAGAGAAGGAAAAATAAAAAATAAAAGAAAATTTAAAATTCTGCTGTGGGCCCCACCTGTCAGATTTTATTTATTTTCGGATTTATTTAAATTGAGAACTTCAAAAGGGCATAACTTATTCATTTTAACTCTAATTTTAGTGAAACAAGTTTCTAAATTCAATATCTATCTAATGGAACCAAAATCATAATTGTTGAAGCTCATTTGAATTTTTTGGTGAGAGTTTGTTTGGTTTACTGATTTTTATCTAAATTTTCGTGCAACGTAAAAATAGCGTACGAGGCTCAAGAGGAAGAGGCTGCGGTAGAAGCAACTCTCAACGATCAAGACCAAGTCAACTATGACCAATGCAAGTCAATACTTTGATTATGTTGAACCTACATTTTCTGCTAATTAATTCCATTTTAAATTATCAAATTGCATGTTGTTATTTTATGTGCAAATTTATGTTTGATTTCCAGCTTTTAGTTATATACCCATTAATGAACTTGTTAGTAGTACACTCATTTGGAACACTTGATTATCTAAGCCTTATCACTTTAGCAAAAAATTATAATGGTACGACTTTCAAAAATAAGTCCGCAATTATACGCCACTACTTAGTACTGCTTAGATAATCGAGGGCACCAAAATGCCATAAGTATTACTTTCAAAAATGAGAAACTGGTTTGGGAAGTCATAGTGGTAATGACTAATATATTTTGATATGACTATATTGTGCTCCCAAAAACCCTAACTTTCTTAAATATCTGGGCGGATGGTTCGGGGGCTGGTGCAGTGGTGCACGAGAGTGTGGTTAGTGGTAGAACTGCCCAGATAACCCTAAGGATTGAATCTTGTCATGACCTCCTGTGTAAGACAAGTACAACCATAAGTCTGTAAATTACAACTTGGCTTAGTAAATTTAGTGGACCCTAAAAGTCATCTCATCGGTGGAGGAGGTGAGGTAATACAAGTGGCTATCTGTGTGACAACTTGAATGGGACACTCGTTGAGGGTGAAGTTTACCGCGGCGCGCTAGCTAGTGTGGGTAGTCCAGCTGCTAGCTACATAGGGGTAGAAGATCCAGCACAACTTATGGGACCCACTGCAAATGGGAGAAGCCCATATGGGTGAGATGATAGATGGGGCGAGGTATTTGAAAAAGTTACTGTGATGATCTACTCAACCGCATGACTAAGGAATCGTGTGGGGCAACGAGCAGATCGTCTCTTGTGGGTAAAGTGTACCAACTCTACAGAGTCAAAAACTATTCGAATAGCCATGCCCACGGTCAACGACGGACATGGGAATTTAACCAGATATAGTTCTATTTCAAAAACTTTGTGGGTGGAATTAGAAAAGTGGAGGGCATTGAAAAGCCCTGATTTGTGTTGCCCTGGGTGTCGCCCCAGTGATAAGGTAAGCGGTTATGATGCTGAAGAGTTAGCATATGGTGCAGAGACCATGTAATGGTGGATGGTATCTGTATCGCTATTATTATTGCATTCCTTCATACTTTATATATTTTAGTTCAAACTGCTAGGTCTTAGGAAATTTCTAAGTAACATATTCTAAAAGCAATTGATGGCAAATAAAATAATTCGAGCCTTCCCTTGATAAGCCGTGCATGTTACTTACTGCATCCTGTGTATTGGCTCACGGAGCACGGTGGATTTGTGCTCATCCTCGCATTAACAAAATCAGAAACAGAGACCCAAGACCACTATGCCTATGAAGATACCCCTGCCACGGATAGAGGAAACAACAAAGGAAACTAGGACGGCTTCTTGGATTTTGGGTCCTAGACAAGTAAACTTAATGGAGATTGTGTGAACCTATATTATCTAAGTCTAGCTAATATATATTGCACACATTTACACCCTCCTTGGTCGCTTGCTTGTGGATTATGGTCGTACTTCTACTTTTGCTTCTGCTGTTGTCGTTTGTAATGTAGACATTTGGCCTGTTAGGCCCTTATGTAAACTGTCACTCGATGCGGTGTATTTTAAACTCTGATATGTAATATTATGGTTTAGTATGTTTCATGCGATGTATGAGTTGATGCAACAATGTACCTGTGAGCACTATCTACTGATCCAGGGAATAGTGAAGTGGAATCACATGGGATTCTGGATTGAAAAATCTGGGTCCAATAGACGATAACCGCCTAACGGAAGTTACTGTCAAAGAGACGTATAAGGCCGTTCTCCATGTAGCGGTTGTTGTCAGAGAGAGAGATCATGTGCGGTTATTGGATAATGGCGCATTCTAATTGCCTTATCAGATGAACTGATGATGCAGTTGTTCATCATAGACAAGTTAGTCGGAGATAGGTTGGTCGAAGAAGGTCCACGACCATAAGGTGGTCATAAGTCAACTGATGACTACGTAGTTGTAGAAGGATTTACGACCAGGTAGTAGTCGTAGTAAGATTCACGACTGCGTGATCATAGAAGGACTTACGACCAAGGAGGTAGTCGCTGTAAGACTTACGACTATTTGGTCGTAGAAGGACTTACAACTAGGGAGTAGTCTTAGTAAGACTTACGACTATGTGGTCGTATAAGGACTTACGACCAAGGAGGTAATCACAGTAAGACTTACAGCCTAGGAAGTAGTCACAGTAAGACTTACGACCAAGGGAGTAGTCGCAGTAAGACTTACGACAATGTGGTCGTAGAAGAACTTACGACCATATAGAGTAGTCATTGTAAGACTTATGACTATCCTAAGGGACTTCTCCCCTACTAATAAGGGGTATATTCAAGGAATATAATGACATAATAATTTGAGGATTATTCTATCCTCGTCATCTAACCGCCCAACCTCAAGTGAAAGTAACTTATTCGAGCAAGCGAGGTCGTAGATAAAAATGTGATCGAAAGCAAAACCCTTCTAAACTCTTATCGACCAGGAATTGGCTTGGTCGATTTGGTAATTTTGCTTGAGTTGTGAAGACAAATAGACATCAGATAGTGGGAATGCAATCGATTTCCCTCAACTTGTCTGTTGAATCAGTTCCCGAAGCAAACGTTTGGTTCTCGAGAGAAGTAATCGACGCACTGGCTATAAAAACTTACTAGGGTAACTTTTGGTTTTTCATTTCCCCATTTGCTCCAATTCGTTCGAACTCTAGTATGACAAAGTCTTTATCAACCTAGGCTGAATTAGAGATGGATCATGCCAAGACAAAGGTGTTAGAGACTACGGAGAAGGTCCCACCGTGGTGGTTCATTAGATGGATCAAAGTCGTCGGACAACGCTAGCCAACCGAACAAATCAAAGAGATTCCAGTGTTCCAAGTGTACTGTAAGTGTGTCCTCCGTCTCCCTGCTCATCCCTTCTTGATGGCCGTTCTCGAGTATTTTGGGGGTGAACTGGTGAACTTGATTCCCAATTCAATAACAATGCTCATCATCTTCGTATACCTATGAGTGGCATATTTGGGTATCCCAGCGGATCTCGAGCTCTTTTGGTATTATTACGAGATGAGCCGACAAATAGGGATTGCTGGGAGTTGTGGATTGAAGCTCCATGATGGCAAGATGGAGTTTTACATCCCCATGTTTACTCGATCTTCATGGCCAGGGTGGAAGAAGAGGTGGTTTTACTGGAAGACTACTAGTGAGACAACCTTTCCTTCATCGGGAAGGCTGCCGACAAAAACAGTCTTTGGAACTCAGCCCCCAAAGACATCACAAGAATAGTCCCCTATATCTCAGCCATTAAGGAGCTAAGGGACAAGGCACTTTGTAACACCCCAGCCAAACAATGACCTGGAATGCTACTAAACTAACAACATATTAAAGAAGAACCTATATTCACCTTACAAAATTTCAGCAGAACCTCCTTTGTTTAATGAGTAAATCAAAGGTTTCAACATGCATAAACAAATGATCTGAATAATAGAAAACATTAAATATCCAATTCTAAACAAACTGAATTATGTTTGCCATCACAATCTCAACCACAATACTTAAATAAGAATGTAAACAATGTAATAGTTCTAAACCTTTATTACATTCTAAACATGGTGATCTTTAATCAGTTACCACTTAAGCTATTCAACCAATAATGATTAAGGTTCTTTATTTCTTCCAAGGTGAATGAACCGTGCAAGTGCAACAAAGCTAGTCCATCTCTATCCCATGCATGCCGGTCTCATGTAGGTACCTAAAAAAACAAACAACAACCACAACAACAAACAAGTGTGAGTCCAACGACTCAGCAAATATAAATAGTGGCAACGAGAGTAAAAGTGAACATCACTTCACAAATTCATCCATCAATCATATGAATAAACATGCTATGCAATATGATCAAAAATCTCTTTATCTCTTCTCTTGCGCATTTTACCGTGTGCGGGTGTGCATCCGTCAATGCACACCCATGCCTGTACCCTGCAGTGCAGGGACCAGTGCCCATACTCCACAAGTATGGGGACCTTTAGCCCGTCATGACAACAACATGTCGGGGACCTCGGCGCTTGGTCATCTCGTGACCAAGACTTCAATAAATCAGCATGATGCACAAATGTGAATGTCTCAACAAATAAAACTTGCATTCACAACAACTATGCATCATAAATTCTCAGGAACTCTTTCAATTGCAATCTACCATAAACAATATCAACATATCATTATCATGATCAAGATCACATATTCTCAAAGCATGGAACAACCATCTTCATAGCAACAATCATCAACAATCCACACTATAAAATTTAAACCATCATTATACTTGCCTTAACCACGAGAAAATGGGGAATGATCAGAAGGCGCGGCCCCTGGAATCCTGACTCCTCCTGAATAATAATTATAATGATTGCTAAGACAACAGCAGCAAGTTTTTTAGATTAAATAAAAGCACCCCAAACTAACCCAACGTGTTTAGCTTAAACCAAAACCCCAAATCCTTTCGGCATCCTGTCCCCCTCCACGGACAGCCAACTTCAACAATTCATATCTATTGGTACAGAAGTCCGAATGGGGCGTTCTCAGACTTTCTGGAAAGATAATTAAATTATCTAACTAAACCTAGTTGGTGAGCCTTTCTGATTCGGCCATATTCTACCCGCACCAACTGGTTTTCTTAAAACGTCAAATTCTCGTCAGGCTCTCTGGACCGAGCACTAAATATACCATAGCTTTCTGTACGAGTGTTCGAATCACGATTTCTTGGACTTCCTGGAAAGCTAAGACAATTACCTACAACTTTCATTATACTGAGGTTCTCTAATTCTCCAAGTTCTAATCGCAAAACTCGATCTCCCAAAACCTGACGGAAAACCCACCGATCCGCAGAACAGTTCCGCTAATAAAATCATAACTTCTGCTACAGAGATCCAAATGACGCGTTCTAGCACTTCATGGAAAGATAATGACATCCTCTACAACTCTCTAGGCAAAGTCCAGACCTAAATCCCCACGAATCTTCCCCAAAACAGCCGACTAACCCGATCTGATCTAGCAGTCCAGAATGCCAACATTGATTACGCAATAGAATATACATCTATTAGGGGAAGAACAGGGATTACCCTTGGCGAATCGCTGTAGAAATACCACGTACACTCCACTAATTCCTCCTCTCCTTATTTTCCTCTTTCCCCTTCTTCTTCTTCCCTTCCTCCGAACCCAATCACCTAGCTGCGCCTTAATCCTTTCCCCCGATCATTCGGCAACAATTGGAGGTCTTGATCACCGGCAATGGAGGAGAGGGGAGGAGGAGTCGCTGCTGGTCGGCGCGAGGCAGAGGGGAGGGGGCGCACAAGGGGAGAGGGGGGGTGGCGGCTAGGGTTAGAGGGGAGGTGGCGCCTCCCCCCTTAGGCCGAAATCCACCTGGGCCAAAGCCCAGGCCCAGGTTGCAATAAAAATTCAGAAATTCCCCCCTAAAACTGATATTTACTTTTCCTTTTAAGGTCCTTCTCCCCGATTAATTGATTAACGGTCGAAACTCTTCCGGGATATTACATTCTACCCCCCTTAAACAGAATTCGACCCCGAATTCTAACCACGCTTACGCCAAGAAGAATAATCACAGCTAAATCTTACTAACATTGCCACGTACCTGCTGTGAATAACTCCGGATATTGCTCGCGCATGCGAGACTCCAATTCCCAAGTGGCCTCTCTCTCGGTCTGCTGCGACAAAAACACCTTGACGTCTTGTGCGTTACGCCTACTACTTGTCCCATCCTTTCAAGAGTCACTCGACGGACACGTCTCGAAGGCACGGTCTTACCGTGGGTCAACGGCTCAAACGAAACTTCATGCTCCAGATTCCTCCAGTACTCCCTCGACACTAGGTCATACAAAACGATCTGTACGCTACGCTAGGACTCAAGACGGTTCTAGCAATACGCTCTCTACCAAGTCTCTCCAACTTTCAGAAACAACCATTATACCTTGGACCAACATTCCCTTGGGTACTAAACCACACAACCTGCACAAACACACAAAACTCTTGATCCTTGTATCAATCGATCTCTTCACTTTAATAATGAGCACCTCTTTTAACAAGGGACGCTGTGATTCCATGAAAACAAAAGAGTCTTAATGCAACCAACTCAAAACCATCTTCCCTTCGAAGAGCCCAATCCAAAGACAAAGACTCAACATGAAAACTTTTCCACCTTTCAAGGAGACAGTTTAGAAATAAATGCCACATAAGCCAAAAACGAAACACCTTGAATAACCCGATTAACTTTTTTTTTCTCAACTGGAAAGAACCAGACAAACCGACAAGAACCCACTCAATATGTAATAGACATCCGTCATAAACACAAAGCTCAAGTAAAACTAAGAGAATATCTCACTAAGCAAGATCACGCTCTTTTCCACCATCTTTCTTTTAAGAATTTAACTTTCTCTTAAACCATAGGATCCCAAATCGTCGCATAACATTCTAACTCTTTTCTCTTAAATTAGCAACCTCAAGGCTATGCCCAAGCTGAACACAAATTCCACACCTATGTAAAGAGACTCTTTCAATCCACAATAACATACCCTGATCAACTTCTCTAGCAAAGGAATTACTTTGATAAATAATTCCCAACACACCACGATATAGCTTACACCACATTCACATCACTGAATCATTAGGATGATCAACTTTAAATTCACCACCTTCATGCTCATTTTCTCGCTTCCAAGGATTCTATCAAACATCACCATAACTCTTGGAATCTAATCATGGAAAACCAAGATGCTAGCATAAAAAAATGCAAAGCCCACATTTCATCCTTTAAGACTCTTACAATGAATTTCTGGTATAATTGATAGGTAATCCTCAGATCTAATGACTAAACTTTTCACACAACTCAACCATAACCTCGGTCACTAAGGTCAACGCTTCTCACCAATCAAGTAACCGCCCAAGGCGATTCATTTCACCAATCTTAGACCTTCTCTAACTCACACCAATCAAATTTAACTACGCGACCACAAAGTAGCCATTTCTAACGATTGACCAAGTTATCCTTAGAGATAATCTATCTCACAAAGGGTTACTCACCGAGGCCGAGTCATCATAACAATAACTCAACCATCCTTGCTATCCCATTAATTAACACGACTATTAGATTCCTCTATACTACTACTCTCATCATAAATCTTCTACACAATCTTACCGAGTACCCAAAATGCGATACTCTAAGAAACTAATCAAGATTTCCATACTTGCTAATTCTAATATTCTATCAAGATGAACACAAGATCTTGGACCACATCTCGCTATAGGTCCTACTAGTTGTGACAACGAAACCTATTAACTCCAAAGACAAACATTCTATTTAAATCAAATCCTTTCCAAGGATTATTCTAATAAATCGATTTATTGCGCCATGCATCTCAAACATCTTGACACCTGAAGCCTCACAGAATCATCTACTCGACCACCACTATCCAGTTGCCAACATTCATCTCTAAAGGCTTTGCAACAAGAATCAGTTAATCCTTTCTCAAAAGAAGAGGCCAAAAAAATAATAATTTCAGCTCTCAGATAAACGTTTACCAATCACGGTAAACACCAGACCAAGAGGAACAGTCAATTGGCAATGAACTCGGAAAGCATAAGGGGAGTCCACAATTGAAGGCACAATCCCCCAAGAAGAGGATATCAAATCGCAAGATACGAAACTTGGCTTCAGACCTCAAATACTCCTAATGCACTCTTTCCGTTAACATAGAAAACAATTCCTTGACTACAACAACACTTGGTCAGCTCGAACAAGACAAGTTCTTAAGACCAAACCACAAGAACCACTTAAGAACCAATAAGATCTTTCACACTTCACTTTGCTCGGAACAGTTCAACTACCAAATAAATCATGAGATCCAAATGATCTCCGCCGCAAAACTTGAAACATTTTTATTTACGAAATATCACGAAAGGCAATCAAATTAATCTCCTCTTAAAGGAATCAACATCACTCTAGCAACCATAATCGCTAGTCTTTCTAACATCACATCATGCACTCTGGCATGAACCAACATAACTCACTATCCCATCATTAACCTTCCGGAAACACAATAACCTATTTCATATATTTTTCTATAAGGTTGCAATACTCAACCTGGTCAAGAGGATAACTAATGCACAAACCCCACTATCGAAGTAAACCGTCTTTTAACTAAGGCATGCTGCCCAGGTCATCCTCACAACCCACCTATTTAGATCACTCTTAAATTCCAATCATTAACCTATTAGCAATGCTCAACATCAATTTAGTGCACACCAATTCCAATCTAATGGTTATCGTAAACAGTTGACGATTATACCGTCATGTAAGGATTTACGGTCATTCCTCTATTTGCGTTCCAACTAGCAAACATAAGACCATCAAGAAACCAAAAACATCCTTAACTCTTCCTTCCTACACAGTTAAATGAATCCATTGAGATCAAGTAATCCAACCAGTTTAGTAAACGAAACAATTTTAAGGATCAACCTTCTCATCAAAGACATACTATTATCCTACCACTCCACCATCAGGTAACAAAAATCACCAATTACATTCCATCAGTTCATCTCTTAGTGGCGCTCAAAACCATACTTCGATACGTAATAAATGCACCTAGCAATTACATATGATCAGTACTTATCCATAAAAGGTAACTCCAAGATTAATATCCACTATGACAATATTCTAACATCTTCTGAACCTATCCATCCCAAAGGGTTAGATTAATCCGTTGAGACCATGCAGTCACCTCTATTCGAGAAGCTTATCAAAATATATCACCTATAGTGATCAAACCAGTTTCACAACGCTCCCTACTTGTTATTAACTCTGTTGATTCCACCTAAATATAGTCATACTCACAGTCCACACTCATCAAGAACTACTAGAGAACAACCTCAACTTATTCAACTTTCCTTTCAAGGATCTTAGCTAAGATCAATCATGCACACACTGCAACCCAATCTTGATAATCCATATCATATTCATTGAGTGCTTTGATTATAACCTCTCATCTTATCATGACAACACATCGTCAAAGGGTTTAACATCTTCTTTCATAAAAGAGATCCATTAAGCTTCAACACTCAAAATATCCAAGAAAGATACAATGAGTAAAAGCCTCCACGAACTAAAGGACTTGCAGAAGGAAACTTTCATTAACCCAAAAACATCAAGCGAATAAATGGATCAAGATTTCCCATGAGGAAGACAAAACTCCAATATAAAGGTCAAACTTGACCACCAACCAAGTTCACCAATCGTAAGAATAACTCATCGGCTGGGAAAATAATGATTGCTTTACAGGACAAATTCAGCCCAATTAAAACACACTATCCTTTCTCAAAGCAACCGATCAACCGTAATGAACTAATAACCCAAGAGAAACTCATCGAGCCCAACTGGACTAGAGTTGACCAAATTCAAAGTCAAAGAAGAGGACAACTCTTCTAGAGATACTCACTATCAACGCATTTTCTCAGATATCCGAGGTAACCGCCTTCATACTCTCATACCGCTAACGGTGGTGCAACCTGGTACAGCCCAGGGCCACAACCACGACCTCAACCTCTCAACATGGGTTATCCCCACACATAATATCTATAGTTTTATAATATAGATATAATATATCATCTCAAACCACAATCATCATTACAACATAACGGAAACGTAAATGCAATGCTTCACCCATTCCCATCCTCATGTAATCGTGTGTCAATTTAATTATTCAATTACCACGGACCTAAAGCCCGCTCTGATACCAACTGTAACACCCCAGCCAAACAATGACCTGGAATGCTACTAAACTAACAACATATTAAAGAAGAACCTATATTCACCTTACAAAATTTTAGCAGAACCTCCTTTGTTTAATGAGTAAATCAAAGGTTTCAACATGCATAAACAAATGATCTGAATAATAGAAAACATTAAATATCCAATTCTAAACAAACTGAATTATGTTTGCCATCACAATCTCAACCACAATACTTAAATAAGAACGTAAACAATGTAATAGTTCTAAACCTTTATTACATTCTAAACATGGTGATCTTTAATCAGTTACCACTTAAGCTATTCAACCAATAATGATTAAGGTTCTTTATTTCTTCCAAGGTGAATGAACCGTGCAAGTGCAACAAAGCTAGTCCATCTCTATCCCATGCATGCGGTCTCATGTAGGTACCTAAAAAAACAAACAACAACCACAACAACAAACAAGTATGAGTCCAACGACTCAGCAAATATAAATAGTGGCAACGAGTAAAAGTGAACATCACTTCACAAATTCATCCATCAATCATATGAATAAACATGCTATGCAATATGATCAAAAATCTCTTTATCTCTTCTCTTGCGCATTTTACCGTGTCGCGGAGTGTGCATCCGTCAATGCACACCCATGCCTGTACCCTCCAGTACAGGACCAGTGCCCATACTCCACAAGTATGGGGACCTTTAGCCCGTCATGACAACAACATGTCGGGACCTCGGCGCTTGGTCATCTCGTGACCAAGACTTCAATAAATCAGCATGATGCGCAAATGTGAATGTCTCAACAAATAAAACTTGCATTCACAACAACTATGCATCATAAATTCTCAGGAACTCTTTCAATTGCAATCTACCATAAACAATATCAACATATCATTATCATGATCAAGATCACATATTCTCAAAGCATGGAACAACCATCTTCATAGCAACAATCATCAACAATCCACACTATAAAATTTAAACCATCATTATACTTGCCTTAACCACGAGAAAATGGGGAATGATCAGAAGGCGCGGCCCCTGGAATCCTGCCTCCTCCTGAATAATAATTATAATGATTGCTAAGACAACAGCAGCAAGTTTTTAGATTAAATAAAAGCACCCCCAACTAACCCAACGTGTTTAGCTTGAACCAAAACCCCAAATCCTTTCGGCATCCTGTCCCCCTCCACGGACAGCCAACTTCAACAATTCATATCTATTGGTACAGAAGTCCGAATGGGGCGTTCTCAGACTTTCTGGAAAGATAATTAAATTATCTAACTAAACCTAGTTGGTGAGCCTTTCTGATTCGGCCATATTCTACCCGCACCAACTGGTTTTCTTAAAACGTCAAATTCTCGTCAGGCTCTCTGGACCGAGCACTAAATATACCATAGCTTTCTGTACGAGTGTTCGAATCACGATTTCTTGGACTTCCTGGAAAGCTAAGACAATTACCTACAACTTTCATTATACTGAGGTTCTCTAATTCTCCAAGTTCTGATCGCAAAACTCGATCTCCCAAAACCTGACGGAAAACCCACCGATCCGCAGAACAGTTCCGCTAATAAAATCATAACTTCTGCTACAGAGATCCAAATGACGCGTTCTAGCACTTCATGGAAAGATAATGACATCCTCTACAACTCTCTAGGCAAAGTCCAGACCTAAATCCCCACGAATCTTCCCCAAAACAGCCGACTAACCCGATCTGATCTAGCAGTCCAGAATGCCCACATTGATTACGCAATAGAATATACATCTATTAGGGGAAGAACAGGGATTACCCTTGGCGAATCGCTGTAGAAATACCACGTACACTCCACGAATTCCTCCTCTCCTTATTTTCCTCTTTCCCCTTCTTCTTCTTCCCTTCCTCCGAACCCAATCACCTAGCTGCGCCTTAATCCTTTCCCCCCGATCATTCGGCAACAATTGGAGGTCTTGATCACCGGCAATGGAGGAGAGGGGAGGAGGAGTCGCTGCTGGACGGCGCGAGGCAGAGGGGAGGGGGCGCACAAGGGGAGAGGGGAGGGGTGGCGGCTAGGGTTAGAGGGGAGGTGGCGCCTCCCCCCTTAGGCCGAAATCCACCTGGGCCAAAGCCCAGGCCCAGGTTGCAATAAAAATTCAGAAATTCCCCCCTAAAACTGATATTTACTTTTCCCTTTAAGGTCCTTCTCCCCGATTAATTGATTAACGGTCGAAACTCTTCCGGGATATTACACACTTATGAGTTGGCATATGGTGAAGGACTTTATCACACACCGTATTAGTGTGACACCCTGATTTTCAGTGCCTTTTGAAGCTTTTAAAAATAAAATTCACCAGTTGGATTTTCTCGAATATATTCAATCTTAAAATGAATTTTCATTAATTAAAAGGATTTAATGTGACTAAATTAAACTTAAAAGGATTTTTCTGGAGTTTTCTTGGATTTGTCTGGAGTTATTTGCTATCTTCTAGAGCTCAAATGAATTTATTTGGATTTTTGAAAATAGAAACGTCTCAAAAAGGCCAATGGGCCGAAGCCCATTCATCCCACCTAAACCCTCCAGCCGGCCCACCTTACCCCTTCCAGTTCACTTAACCCTCACTTGTCTGATCCTTGAGTCGCCACGTGTCGGTCATCCAAGCCGTGCTTCACATCGGCCTTTGGATCTCGCTTGGAACACATGTCAAGCATCGGGGAGCTGAATTACTATTTATCTATGCCATCTAATTGCAGTCGCCTGATCCCCAAGCCTAGCCACATGTCATGCATCGGCCGGTCCGTGCACCGTTCGTCTTCCTCGTGGACTCTCGCCATCGAGTGTGAGACGAGTTCGTCTTAGCGTCTGCGCATCTTCGCCCGGGACTTGGCGTCCGTGCCATCATGGACTCTTCGAGGTTTGAGTATAAATAGCAGAGCCACCCCCTCAATCTTTGCATCCCACAGCCAAGCTCATCTTGTGCCCTCGATGTCCGTGCCGAGCTGAGCGTCGTCATCCCCGCCATCGTCTTTCGCTCCAGCAGCCGTCGCCTTCGTTAACGAGGTCATCTCCACTGTGCGTCGATGTTCGATCAGTGTCATCTGTTAAGCCGCCGCTGATGTTCCCATGAAGCCAGTCCACCATGTATCGTCTCACTGGCATCATGGTCTACACATCAGTTACACTGTGCCATGGACCGATGGACCAGTCCCCATCAACCCTAGCCGAGTCAGCTGCCACCTCAGCCCTAGATCCGATGTGTCACCACGTGTTGTGCCTTGATACTGCCACATCACCGCCATGTCAGCCCTAGCGCCTCATCACCAGCCTAGTCACGTGCACTATTCTATACACCGAGTCCACTGTAGACCAGCCTTTCCGTGCACTAGGTTCACAGCACAGTAGCTTTTTCAATTTTCAGCCTTTTTCTTTAGATTAGATTTTTCAAGAGACCATTCTTCTTCGTCCTAGCTCTGATTGACCTGATTCTTTTTCCTAAATTCATCTAAAATTGAGCTTTATCTTTTAGTTCTAGTTTTGAAGTTTTTGGAGTTCATTTGAATTTGTTTGAATTTGTTTTGTATTTTGTTTTGTTTTCTCTCTCATCAGATCACACTTTTCAAGAAGCTGAGGCAAGATTTGAAGATCAAGAGCCATTAACTGAGCAAGGCCAAGGCTTCAAATCTATTATGTATTATTTTGTTTGAAATTATCATGCATCGCTATTTTAGTATAAACCTTTGTATTGGTAGATATTGTCCAAATTGATTAATCCCTCCTTGATAATTTGAAGGCCATGATTCTATTGTCACCATAGGGTGGGTAATTATCTAGTGATACAATATTAGTCGTCACATGGGTTATACGTTTAATTTGCTTAGCCATGCTTATAGTAATGTTGGATTTATCATCACATGTGATCAATTAATTAATTTTGACTTAATGATATATTAGAATGTGGTGGTCAAACACAGTTATAAAATTTGAGTACCATGACATGGGTAGCGTCATTGGTGTTGGTTATACACAAAATTGGTTTTCACTTAGGCGAATGATTGTGCAGTAAAGGGGATGCAGTTTGCACATTGGGATGTGGATGTTTCGCTTGGGCAATGTCTAAGGACTTAACTTTGTGCGCCATTGATCTAAGCCTTACTGCGCATACCACATGTCTAGTATGGGATAGACCTCGCATAATAATTTATGAAATCTCAACTTTGATTTCGCTACTGAAGTTGTTTTGGCGCAAAAGGGGGCAATTATGGACTAGGTGGTTAGCCTACTCGACGACGAAACCTTAGCGAGCGAGGTCGGGTTGAGATGGAGCATTGTAAAAGCCTTGTTGTGATTTTATTTAACGTGAGGAATATCACATTGTGTGGGTACAGTTGTGCAACCTCTGCATAGTGTAAAACTATTCGAATAGCCATGTCCCCGGTTATGGACAATGCTTAGTGATTTCACACGAGGGGTAGAGGTTTCATAAAAATCTGGATGGGTTAAGTTAGGAATTGAATGGTTGGTTCACTTGTGGTTCATTACGTGAATCGTGGTTCACGGGTGATTCATTGGAGTGAATGGTCAGTTTACTTGTGGTTTATCTCAATTCCTTTGATTATTTATTTATTAATCATTTTCCATCTTGCTTTTCAATCTATATATTGTATTTACATTAAATTGTTGCTTTCTGCAAATTAAACTTTCAGCCATCTATTGGTAAGTCTTGCATACTATATTGCATCTTTGTTACAAGTGACTTGCTGAGTATTTTATGTACTCACGGCTATGTCCATATTTGCTTACTTGAGGAAGAAGGACCAGATCAGCAGGAGGTATCTGAAGGAAGATACTTCAACGACTTCACGGACTAGGACTTCGCTCCCCAGTCGATTGCTTGTAGGCATGTCGAATGGCTACTACGCTTTATACTGCTTTCCGCTGCAAGTTTCTCAAGCCATTTAGGCTGTTATCTACAAGTTGGCCATAAGGTTGTAATTCTGATAATTATTAATAATATTTGAGTCTTTGTTTAGTAAATCGTGATATGGTCGATATTTCATCTTTGTTTATATTGTGTGCACTAGCGTGATCCTAGACTGGTGTAGAATATACCAGAGAGTTCAGAATCAGCAGATTCGAGTCTTTATAATTAGTCCCTTGAAGTGTCGAGCACATCCTATGTGGATGTACTCGGGAGTCTCGGATTCGGCCCAGAACTACGAGAATGGTAAGTGACACTAGTACTTGTATTCATAACCAGGTTACATTTTTTTGAGTACTCTTTATCGACTACCATGTTTATTTGTTTAGACCTTGATTTGGAGGAAATCAATTCTCGAGTCAAGGCCATCTACGAGAAGGCTCCATCACTTGAGGTGGAAGCTCCTTGTATTCTAGTTGATGTTTCTGCTGAAGAGAGGGAAGAACGCTGATGCGGATCCACCTAGCAAGCTAGCTGAACCCCGTTGCTTTGGCCCTAATCTTTCACGATACGCCTTGTTGGATTCCCTCTCCAAGATGAGCCTTCTCCCACGCACACCACAGCACGTGAACGAAGGGTAGAGAAACCGAAGTTTCAGCGAGTAGAATCCAACACCACAATTGGATTCAACACACCAAGAGCAATTCCTCGATGGAAATCTCAAGAACACGCCAACAATGGCCACCAAACCATGGTGATTTTCTGGTTTCTATTTCTCAAATCATAACCTAAGTTACAATGGGGCTAAGGCCCTGGCCTTATATTGGTGCACAATGCACGGCCTTAATTACAACTCATGCACTACTTGGCCTAAGGCCGAAACAAACTCCAATACGAACTAAAAAGGAAATACCTAAACTGCTACCTCTGGTTTCTCTCTCAAATTTCGACTTGACCGTGAGGATTCCATAGCTGGCACCTTATCTATTATGTGGGTCTTCAAAATATCTTTCCAACGAGTCCAAGAACGACCAAATCGGACTCCGTTTGTGAAAGTTATGGACGTTTTAGTATCGGTCTTGCCAGCTGTCCTAATCCGAGTCCGAATCGGTTTCAAATCTTTATATGTTTTGTTTTCTTGTTCAAGGGGCTTCCAAATCCATTTGGAACCTGAAAAGGAGTCCTTCTCAACCTTTAGAAAGCCATGGTGTGGTCGGATTTTATTCTTACTTGCATTGCAATACTCGAACTTTTTATGTTTGGCAAGTCTCGTGCGTCTCTCCGAATAGCTCGTGCAACATCTAATGAAATTGCCATAACTTTGTGTAGGAAGCTCCAAATCAAGTGCCATTTGATTTGTTGGAAAATAGACTTCATTAGCTTTTCAAATATGTCTCTTGTGCATATTAGAAATCTCAGAATTGGTATTCAAAGCTTCTTGAACATTATGCACGGAACTGCAAGCACTAACCAAAGTTGTAGTGCTACTTGGTGCCACATCATCCTCCCCTCCTTGAAGCAAAGCCGTCCTCAGCTTTGGGGTAATCTTGGGAGCTTGCTTCTTCTTGGCTGTAATTTCTTCATCAACATGAATAGCACTCTCCAATTTTGGTTTCAACACATGCTTCTTTCCCCCATGTACAAAAGTGTATGTGTTGGACCGGCCCTCATGCGTAGCATTGCGATCATATTGCCATGGTCTTCCCAACAATAACCCACATGCATCCATTGGAACTACGTTGCAATCCACCTTGTCAACATAGTTACCAACAACAAACGGAACACGCATCTTGTGAGTTATCTTTAGCCTTCCGGAGTTGTGTAGCCACTCCACATGATGTGGTTGAGGATGCCTCCACATGGATAGCCCTAAAGCATACACCAAATCTTTGCTAATCACATTGGTATAACTCCCACCATCTATGATCAACTTGCATGCTTTATCTTTGATCTTGCACTCCGCTTGGAAAACACTCCACCGCTGCCCTTTTGTTTCAGAGTTTTTACTTTGCACCTTCCGGACCAAAAGATTAACACCATTCAATTCTGGATCCACAATAGACAACATCCTCCTTGGAATCATCGGATTTTTCACTTTCAGAATCACTACTAGAAGTTGTTGAAGCATAGCCATCTTTAGCAGGGCCGGTCCTGGGATTTTAGGGGCCCGGGGCGAAACTAGAAATAGGGGCCCTAGTATAAATATTTAAATATAAATCTACATATATATATATATATTATATATATATATATATAGATTTATATATATTAGATATATATATATATATCTAATTTTACCGACAAACACTTAAAACTGCTGGTTTGGGAATTTCGTGACTGATCGCTCGCTCCGCTCAGCTCTTTGTCGCCTCATGAGACGGCAGATCCTCGCTTGCTTAGCCACCGCGCGCGTTACGCACTTCGCCGTCCCACACGCCAACTTAGGCACGACCATCACCTTGGTACGCCGTACGCGCCTGCATGCAAAGCGGAAACATGTCAGAGCTCACGTCGGCATGTCGCGAAACTGCATAAAAATCAAGAGATAAATATAGGATCAAGCATTTTTTTCTCGTACCCTCAAAAGCTAACACTAGTTTGCTCACAATGCAGGAAGAAGGCTGTGATCTGACTGCAAATTACTTGCATCTTGGAATGATATCCACGAACATCACACGCTACGTCGTCACAAACAGTAACGCCATTGTCGATTGCAAACTTTAGATGATGCTTTGAAAGCAATACTTTTGCTCCCTTAAGTGGTCAAACCACTCATTGACTCTAAATTTGTTGCAGCTCTGCTAATTAGGGTCATTCCTGTGTTCATCAGGCCTTTTGCGCAGAGCATACCACAGGTAAATTGTACTAGTGTCCAAATAATTAGCCCTCTGTTCCATGATAGTCATAATTTTTTTCTAACAAGAGAATAAATATAAACATGATCTGTAGGGAGCTGCAACTACTTGTTACCTGGCATTGCATTCTAGTGTGAAAGATGTGTCCGGTAAATACTTCGCGGATTGCAACGAAGTAACCCCTTCCGCCACTACAAGAAATGCAGATAATATTAGGCCCGAAATATTTAGTTGGCGTACTATCCACATAGAATTGGTATTGATCCCTTCTCAGGGTATTCCTGCCACGCTCGAGATGACTAACATGGAAGAGAACATGACGCAACGCTGGCCGATCAAGCCATCAGATCGGCTTACCAGCGGGGGGACGTAGCGCCTAGCGCGACGGAGAGACGGGCAGACGACCACCCTCGGCGCGGCCGCGCGGCGTGAATGGGTGATGGTGCTGGCGCCGCCCTAGCCCCTAGACGAAAACGATCAGATTTCAGTCTTCAGAGAAACGAGAAATCGGCGGAGTCATATAATATACTAACACTCTACATAGTATATGTAATATGTATTAATGTATATGGGGACCCCTGAATTTTGGGGGCCCGGGGCGGCCGCCCCGCTCGCCCTCCCCCAGGGCCGGCCCTGATCTTTAGTGAGAAGCACTCTTCGTTGATTTGGACAATCACGCATCATATGACCTCTTCCCTTGCACTTGAAACACTCAATTTCTCTAGCATGAGTATTAGAAGGCAAACTAGAATCAATTTTAGTTGCTTCTTTACCTCTGTTGCTTGCCTCCTTTGAAAGAGCACCATTTGAATGGCTTGATGCCGGCACTTTGTAGTGTGAACCCACATCATCGCCTTGCTGTGATGGATGCCTCCATGAGTTTGTTTGAGTGTTGGCATGCCTACCCTTGGCTTGTTTGTGCTTCAATTGTTGTTCAAAGACGTTCACTTGATGCACCAAGTCTTGGATGTTGAAGTAATTGACCATCTCCACCCTATCTTGCACATCCTCATTCAACCCATTAAAGAAACGTGCCATAGTAGCCTCATCATGCTCCTCTGTTCCTGTACGGATTATCAACATCTTCATCTCTTTATAATATTCGTCAACACTAAAATTACCTTGGCGTAGTTGTTGTAGCCGGTTGTACAAGGTCCTAGTGTATTGTGCTGGGACAAAACGACGCCTCAAAATATTCTTCAATTGTACCCAAGTATCCGGATGAGCTCCTACGCGACACAATTGATTCCACCAAACAAGAGCATATCCGGTGAACTCAATTGTCGCCAAACGAATCTTCTTATCCTCAATATAGTGATGGCTGTCAAAAATTTGTTCGACATGCATCTCCCACTCCAAGTACTCCTCCGGTTCAGCTTTACCATTAAATGATGGGATATAAATTTTTATCTGCCCAATTCCATCATCCACGGCAACACGTTGAGCAAACCCGACACCATCACGCATACCTCCACCATTGGCAGCACCTCTGCCACGCATGTCCCTACCACGGTCAACACCACGGTAGTCCCGAGCATGGCGCGGTTGTGGAGCAAAGCCCGCTGCACCATCAAAGATCTCCTCGTGTTCATCGTCTTTATATGGTGCACGCCGTTCGGGATATTGAGGTCCCCGTTCAGCATGCTGAAATTGTGGTGGCTGGTTGCGTATCTCCTCCGTCAAAGCATCAATTCGCGCCCCCAAATCATCAATCTTGCCTTCAAGCTTCTGGTGACACCTTAAGAAGTAGTCACGTGTCGCTTCAAACCTGTGTCGCACCTCGGGCAGCAAAGATGCCACATATTGGGGGACCTCCCCGATTGGCTCGGCATGATTATGCCGCGCCTTGCCATCTTCAATCTTCATAGAACCCGCTAACAAGAAAAATTTAGAAACCTTGTACCGGGATCAACCACGCTCTGATACCAAGATGATGCGGATCCACCTAGCAAGCTAGCTGAACCCCGTTGCTTTGGCCCTGATCTTTCACGATACGCCTTGTTGGATGCCCTCTCCAAGAGGAGCCTTCTCCCACGCATACCACAGCACATGAACAAAGGGTAGAGAAACCGAAGTTTCAGTGAGTAGAATCCAACACCACAATTGGATTCAACACACCAAGACCAATTCCTCGATGGAAATCTCAAGAACACGCCAACAATGGCCACCAAACCATGGTGATTTTCTGGTTTCTATTTCTCAAATCATAACGTGAGTTACAATGGGGCTAAGGCCCTGGCCTTATATTGGTGCACAATGCACGGCCTTAATTACAACTCATGCACTACTTGGCCTAAGGCCGAAACAAACTCCAATACGAACTAAAAAGGAAATACCTAAACTGTTACCTCTGGTTTCTCTCTCAATTTGCGACTTTACCGTGAGGATTCCATAGCTGGAACCTTATCTATTATGTGGGGCTTCAAAATATCTTTCCAACGAGTCCCAGAACACCCAAATCGGACTCCGTTTGTGAAAGTTATGGACGTTTTAGTATCGGTCTTGCCAGCTGTCCCAATCCGAGTCCGAATCGGTTTCAAATATTTATATGTTTTGTTTTCTTGTTCAAGGGACTTCCAAATCCATTTGGAACCTGAAATGGAGTCCTTCTCAACCTTTAGAAAGCCATGGTGTGGTCGGATTTTATTCTTACTTGTATTGCAATACTCGAACTCTTTATGTTTGGCAAGTCTCGCGCGTCTCTCCGGACAGCTCGTGCAGCATCTAATGAAATTGCCATAACTTTGTGTAGGAAGCTCCAAATCAAGTGCCGTTTGATTCGTTGGAAAATAGACTTCATTAGCTTTTCAAATATGTCTCTTGTGCACTTTAGAAATCTCATAATTGGTATTCAAAGCTTCTTGAACATTACGCACGGAACTGCAAGCACTAACCAAAGTTGTAGTGCTACTTGGTGCGACATCAAACGCTTAAAGGTAATCAAAAAATCGACTTCATCTTTAAGACTTCTTAGTCGTAGAGCGTGACCAAGTGGTATCTTCCTCTTCTGCAGAGCGTAGGTATGAATTTCCATCAAGACGACCAAGGGGTCGAGTTGATGTTGGTCAGTGGAGAAGTGGAAAAAATAAAGGTTCCTCCGACCAAAAGGCATTGACTAGTTAAGTCGGTCGATAAGAAAATGGGGAGCACAGTTGCTGCTGTCCCCCTTAAAATTCTTCCTCCGGCTGCCTCGAGCGCTCCTATTCAATAATTTATTGCGGATATAGGTGCAGCAAGTGAAATAGGGGCAGCCATATTGAAGCAAATGACTCCTACATTCAAGGTACCTTTCTATTATAACATCAAAACTGTCTCAGTTGGCCTTTCCAAAGGCTTTGTCAAGCGTTTTGAAAAAGTAAACTAGAAGAGTTTTGTGTCTTTTGTGAAGGAAACTGCTGCGTTGACAGAACTTGTGATCGAGAAGGAGATCGTCCTGATGATCGAAACTGGTTCTGACCATTAGGAGGGAAAAGAAAAGGAAAGAATAGCAACCCTTGCTGTAGACCTTCGACCAGACATGGTTGAAGGGGCTCAAGACCCTTGATTGAAGGTGGTCAAGAAGGTCCTCATTCTGCCACATCCAGATGTGGTTGTGGAAAAGAAATCGAAGAAACTACTCTCTGGGAGGGTTTCTTTCAAATTCACGCTGAAAGTAATGACTCAAAGGTATAAAAATGCAAGTACATATACTGTATTTTACCTTTGTATTTTCAACTGATGATTTATTTCTTGTGATTGTAGTTTGGCCTCTCCAACATTGAAGGATACCTCTACTAAGAAACCTCTTGCGGCCCTGCCCACCATCGAAAGGACATTGTAGATGGTGGTTGAAGAAACGACTACCGCAGTAACAAAAGTTGTGCCAACACCGCAAAGACTATGACCACTGAAGTGGTCATAGCAAAAGAAGGCACAGGAGAAGAAGAACAATCTAACCTCTTCTCTTCATTTCTTAATCCTTCCTTTGTGGTAGAATCTTCTTCTAGTCAAGCTCAGATTTGAGTTCCACACCCCGAAGATTTTCCAAATAAGGAGTACATCTCGATGACGAACGTCTTGAGAAGGTGTGGTGGAGCCGGGTTGAAGAGCTTGACCAACTTAGAGATTCTGGGTGGGTGCTTAGAAATTTTGCTCGTAGGAGTATGAATGTGAGTATTGACAACTCGAATATTCATACTTTGCCTCTTCTAATTTCTCACTGTCTTTCCTTATCTAGAGAACATTAGAAGACATTGCAACCGTGGTTGAGTACCACAGACAGCTAACGCTCCTATGACAAGAGAACATCAAACTCTCCAAAAAAAAAGCAGTGGCATCGTAAGTCTCTTAACTTATGTAGTCATTTTCTATCTTACCACATAACTAGAATTTCATGTCTAACTTTAACCTTACAGGTTTTGGCTAGGCACAGAGTTCTTGGCCACTGCGCTCGAGAACAAGAAGGCTAATGCATGGAGGCTAAAGGAAGAAAATGTTAATTTATCGATGAGCCTCATTAAAGCCAACTCTGCTGTTAAAGCCTTGGAAGAAAAAATAAACAGTAAGCCCTAAAGCTTAAGTTGCTTATCTATACATCTTTCTATCCTTTCTTTTATCTTTCTCTTTTTAATAGAAGGAGAGATTGAATCGAGTAAGCCGGTCATTGAGGTCGAAGAGAAAGAAAAAGTGATCAGAGAGTTTACTCGTATTAGCAAAGAAAAAGGCGAGAGGATAAAGCTGCTTGATACTCAACTATCCATAAGAAAAACTTTACCTTCGACCAGTTTTTATGATGGACCATGTGGAGGTGACCACATGTTTATGATGAGTAATTGACAAGTTTGTTGCAAAGATTGAGTTTGGTTTGAGTGATTTGTGCCAGGTCGGCATTTGGCGCAGTCGGGTATGGTTGGATGGTCTTACTGCATATTCGTCTTCCCGATTGGTCGTTTAGGCGAGTTTATGCTTCTTTCATGCTATTTATGCTTTCATGTATCGAGCGGTGCTATTTGATGTGTTTCTTATTTGTGATGGTTGCAGGACGTCGAGGTAGAGTTGTGGCGAGACACGAGGTGACCGGACTAGGTGCAGGTCGCGCTGAGGTCAGAACGGTCGGGATGTGTCATAGACAACGGAGACTCGAGGTGGTTGCGAGGCTTGGACGACAAGAGACGCGGAAGCTTCCTGGAAGGTGCAGGAGGGGCGAATTGGTAATTTCGCGAGGCTGCACAAACGGGAGCGGGTTCCGTTGGATTTAGCGGGTGTAACAGGTTGAAGATCCGTTAGCCAAGGGCTATAATAGGTGAGAGTGGCTGCATGTATCCATATGGCTTTGGGAGAGAGTTAGGGTTTGTTTGAGTCAAAAGAACCTTTGGAGAGGTTGTTTTGCTTTGAGCTTTAGTTGTTGAAGAGTAGTTGAGGGCCGTTAGAGTTGCTTTGAGCCATATTTCAAGTCTCGCCGCTATCCAAAATCAGCAATTTTGGATGCTGCTCCGAGGCAATCGGATCGCCATTTGAAGGCAGTCAGACCGGGCACCGAATGGCGGTCAGACCGGCTATGGGACGGCGGTTAGACCGGTCCAAGACTGGCGGTCTGACCGGCCATAGGCTTGCGGTCTGACCGCCCGACTGTCACTTGAGTGTTGAGTTTCACATCTTTTGGTTGCTGTAATTCTTACTTGGTTCTTCTCTCGTGTTTACTTGGCTAATCCTTCAGAGGGCATATTTCATCTACTTCATAGCTTTCCATAGCTATCGGAGGAGATTCTCTCATGTGGGTACTTTCAAGGGTTGAGATTTTATAGTCGACATTCACCCCCCCTTTGTCGCCATTTCGGTCCAACAATTGGTATCAAAGCCGGTTAGCTCTTCCTCGTAGATCTTAATCGGTCTCTAGAGCCATGGCGACAGACAAGTACTCGACCAAGCATCCGATCTTTGATGGCATCGATTATCCGTTCTGGAAAAGCCGGATGGAGACCTACATCCAAGCCCAAGGATATGCCATCTGGAGGAAGGTCAAAGTATGGTATGTTGTTCCTGCCGATGAGAACATCAACGCTGGAAACATGCATGATGTTGAGGCAAATGCGAAGGCAAGGAACATCATAATCCAGGGGTTGAGCCGAAGCGAGTTTGACCGCATATCTTATCTTACGTCGGCTTTCGACATCTGGGTGACCCTCGATGCATACCATGAGGGCACCACCCAGATCAAGATAGTCCGATAGGACCAGTTCAAGCGAGATTACAACAAGTTTGAAATGCTCGCTGGCGAGTCCCTTGATGAGTGTTTTGCGCGCTTCCACAAGATCTTGAGCAACCTCCGAGCGGTCGGTCTCACATACCCCGACTCGGACAACGCTCGTCAGATGCTCGTGGCTCTTGACTTACGCATTTGGGAGATGAAGTTGACTACCATCAAGGACACCACCGACCTCTCGACCTTGACTCTTGACGCGTTGTATTCACGCCTCAAGACTCACGAGATTGACAAAGTCTCTCGTAGGTCGAAGTCGAAGTCAATGGCCTTAGTCACCGATCCCACTTCTGGACCTTCTTCCGAGTCGACTTGCGGATTCTCCCTTAGTGCTCTCTGTGACATAACTGATGATCAGTTAGAGCAGCTTACGGATGAGCAGTTAGCCCTCCTAGCTCGGAGATTTTCCCATGCTTACAAGAGGAGGAGGGACGGAAAGAGAGGAGGACCCGTGATTTGCTTCGAGTGTGGTGGCCTCAACCACATTCGAGCAAACTGCCCCAAGCTGGGGAAGGGAAAAGGCGACTACGGCGGTGTGGACAAGAACGACTACATCGACAAGAACCGCAACAAGAAGCCTCTTGCTCACGCTCAAGGCAAGAAGAAGTTCCACGACCTTGGCAAGGCCAAGAAGCTGTTCCATCGCGTCCTCACCGCCTTCGATGACCTCGACCTCAGCGATGTGGAGGGGTAGAGCGACGACGATGGGGTGGATGAGCAAGACCCCAAGGGCGGCGATGACTTCTCCGGCATGTGCTTCATGGCCCTTGAGGGCGAAGTGAGCGACAGCGAGCTGTACTCTGACTCCGACGAGGTATACCCTTCATACGACCAGCTTAATGATGCTTTTCTTAAGCTAGGTAAATTCAATGTTAGATCTAGAGCTAGGGTTAGCGAGTTGGAGAAGGAAGTAGAGAGCTTGTCACTGGAGCTTACATCACTTAGATCTGCTCCCTCCCGTGACGATTGTGATGTATGTACTGCCTTGCTGGATGACATGGAGAAGCTAAGGACCTTGCATGATAGTGTGTCCTTTGAGCTCGACATGATTAAGGTGGAGAATATTAGTATTCTTGCTGAACTTGAGATGAGTAGGGTAGTTCCTCTTTCATCTATTACTGTTGAGACCATGTCTTGCACCTCATGTGAGGATAAGGACAATGCTTTTAGAGGTTTGTATACTATGCTTCTCGATCTGCCTGAGACTTGTGAAAATTGCAATAATTTGAAGATGAACCTAAAATGGGCAGATCATAAAATTGCTGAACTACAAGCTTCATTACTTGAGCCGATTGTGTCTTGCACCAACTGTTCGAAGTTAACACTTGAGCTTGAGTCTGTTTCTAAGCAATTTCAAGAGATGGTTGATCATAACAACAAGATGGCTCAATTTTCTTCTAAGGATCCTGTTAGCTCACCATGCATTAATTGTAACAAACTAAAATCTGACTTGATTGCTTTGGAAGGAAGATGTGTGAAGCTAACTAAGGATCAACTAGTGAAGCCATCAACTGATTGTGATGTGATTGTTGGTGTGGGGGAGAAGCTCAAGGGTAAGGTTGAGACGCTTAGCGACGTGAACTAAACCGCAGCGAGAGGATCTGTCCCTTCCAAGTCGGTACCGTGCGTGCACGAGCCATTCACTCTTCTGCTATTGGTTCTTCATCTGCACCCTTACCTCCGATGTCGTTTTTCTCCTCGCTCTTCTTGCACCTCTCTCTTCGGGAGTGTCGGTACCTTATGAACACTCTCGAGAGGTTTGTAGGAGGCAAGAAGAAGCTTAATCTTATTCTAGACCAATCCAAGATTTGCATATTTAATCGTGGTCTAGGATACGATTTCTATGAGGACATGAGGAAGCATCCACCGCCGTGCTTAGACCCATAGCACCGTGTGTGATCGAGATTGAGCCCAGGATCGAGAAAGTCCAATTTAAGTCGGCGGGCTTTGTCCAAGGGATTTCGACGTTAAGGTGAGTCCACCGCCGCTTCGCCTCTCGGCGAAGGCCTCACCGTGTTACTTCTACCTCTCGTAAGGTGAAGTACCATTGCACCTTCTCGCCGAAGGATGGACACTCGATCGAGCGATGCTTCAGGCGCGCCAAGATCGCACGTAGAGACCGTGTTGAGTCTCTTAGGCGTATTCAGGGTCAGCCCCAGACTTTGAGTGCACCTAAGGCCAACACGAGGTCTAGGTTTGCTTCAGGTGTTCCTGATGGGTTTGGGCAGCATCGAGGACTTGGTTTTTCCGAGTTTTCTGGTTTTTGTCCCCATGCTTCCTTTGGTCGTGACTTCCACCGTCCTGAGGGTAGATCTCGCTTTCCCGCCGAGATAGCTACCCACGGCGTGAACAAAGATGTTGTCGTATCTTGACTCGCTCCTCAGAGCGCAAGCCCAACAATGCCTTCAGGACTACACATAGACCATCTGCTTCTTTGAGTGACAGAGCGCGTAGGTAGATAGAGGTCGATCGTGTTTGACTACTTCATCTGCTCGACGTGTTACTCAGTATTGGGTGCCAAAATCACTCTTGATTTACCCCAGTATTGAGACTTTACTCTCTGTTGACTCAGGTTCGCCGGGAAGGGAAGGGAAAGGTTTGGCTTGTAGACTCCGGGTGTTCACGACACATGACCGGAGACTTCCATTGGTTTTCTTCCCTTGCCCATGCTCCAGGTCATGAGACGATCACCTTCGGAGATGCTTCATCTGGGCGTGTCATCGCCAAAGGTACAGTGCGTGTTAATAATTCTTTCATTTAGAAAGATGTTGCCTTGGTTAGTAAGCTGCAGTATAATTTGCTTTCAGTTTCTCAGCTTACCAATGACGGTTTTGAGGTGAGCTTTAAGAAAAACGCTTGCAAAATTCTTGATTCTTCTGTAGTCCGGTTTATGGATTTCGTTATGGGAGGATCTTTCGTGCTAATTTTTCTGAGTCTTCTGGTGATCCTCTCAGGTGTTTAGTTGCTTATGAGTCCCGCGACCTTTCCTTCTGGCATAGGAGACTTGGTCATATTGGATTTGACCATTTGACCCGAGTTAGCGGCCACGATCTCATTCGTGGTTTGCCGAAACTTAAGATGGTCAAAGATCTTGTTTGCGCTCTATGCCGGCACGGCAAGATGGTTGCTGCTTCCCATCCTCCGGTCACAGTGACCATGACCGATGCACCGGGACAGCTGCTCCACATGGACACAGTTGGACTAGCTCGAGTGCAGTCAGCAGGAGGGAAGTGGTATGTTCTTGTCGTGGTCGATGACTTCTCGAGGTACTCTTGGGTGTTTTTCTTAGCCTCGAAGGATGAGACATTTACACATTTTCGATGTCTTTTCAGTAGGCTTTCTGTTGAGCTCCCGGGTGCCTTACGAGCGATCCGCAATGACAATGGCACGGAGTTCAAGAATTTCTACTTTGAGAGGTTTTGCGATGAGACGGGTGTAGAACACCAGTTCTCTTCTCGGCACGTCTCACAACAGAATGGCGTCGTGGAGAGGAAGAACCGTACCTTGGTCGAGATGGCCAGGACGATGCTTGATGAGTATTCTACACCTACGAAGTTTTGGGCTGAGGCTATTGCGACCGCGTGCCATGTTTCGAACAGAGTTTTTCTTCGGGCACACTTGCATCGCACTTCTTATGAGTTGAGATATGGGCGAAAGCCCAGTGTCTCGCATTTTCGCGTGTTTGGTTGCAAGTGTTTCATTCTGAAGTCCGGGAACCTAGACAAGTTCGAATCACGTTCTTGTGATGGTATCTTTCTAGGTTACTCGACTTCTTCGCGGGCATATAGGGTTTGGAATCATGAGTCTAGTAAGTTGGTAGAGACCTGTGAGGTGACCTTCGATGAGGCTAGTCCGGGGACTAGGCTCGATATCTCAGGTTCTTTAGAGCAGTACGAGCCCATCTTTGTGGATGATGAGGACAATGAAGATGAGGGTTGTTTACCCAATCCAGTTCCTCATCCTCCACCCGAGGTGTCGTCTTCCACCACACCTCGGGCGATCAACTCATGCCTTTTGCTTCCTCTGGAGCTAGTGGCTCTGTTCCTACCTCGTCAGCTCATGAGGTAGAGGCCACTTCTTCTTCTCATCCATGACCTCCTAGACACATCCAAAAAGACCATCCTTCTGAGCAGATTATTGGAGACCTCTTTGAGCATGTCACACATTCAAAGTCTGGCATGTCACATTTCTGTCTTCATTCTGCCTTTGTTGCCACCTTTGAGCCCAAGGATGTTAGTCATGCTCTCTCTGACGAGTCTTGGGTCAATGCTATGCATGAGTAGCTAGAGAATTTCGAGAGAAACAAGGTCTGGTCGCTTATTGAGCCCCCTCGAGGTCACAATGTTATTAGGACTAAGTGGGTGTTCAAGAACAAGCAGAGTGAGGAGGGGTGGTAATTCGGAACAAGGCTAGACTAGTAGCTCAGGGCTTCTCCCAGGTTGAGGGTCTAGATTTTGAGTAGACCTTTGTCCCTGTAGCTAGACTTAAGGCCATTAGAATCCTGCTTGCTTTTGCAGCTTCTAAGGATTTCAAGCTTTACCAAATGGATGTCAAGAGTGCCTTCCTCAATGGCTTTATTGACGAAGAAGTCTATGTGAGACAGCCTCCAGGTTTCGAGAACCCCAAATACCCAAACCATGTCTTCAAGCTTTCCAAAGCTTTGTATGGACTTAAGCAGGCCCCTAGAGCTTGGTATGAGAGGCTTAAGTCCTATTTGTTGAATCATGGTTTTGAGATGGGTAAGGTGGATAAGACCTTGTTCATTCACCGGCATGGCACCGACCTCTTGCTCGTCCAGATTTATGTGGATGACATCATCTTTGGCGGCTCTTCTCATACTCTTGTTTCACAGTTCTCGGATGTCATGAGCAGCGAGTTGAGATGAGTATGATGGGCGAGTTGACCTTCTTCCTTGGCTTCCAGATCAAGCAGACTCGGGAGGGTACCTTCTTGCATCAGGGCAAGTACACTCGTGACCTCCTGAGACGCTTTGACATGAGTGATGGTAAGCCTATGTCAACTCCCATGGCATCTTCCGCCACACTTGACCCAGATGAGGACGGCGAGCCGCTTGATCGAAGGAGTATCGTAGCATGATTGGCTCCCTCTTGTACCTCATCGCCTCGAGACCGGACATACACTTCACGTGTGTCTTTGTGCTCGGTTTCAGTGCTTCTCCTCGCAGATCTCACCGCCAAAGCGGTGAAGCGCATCCTTTGGTACCTTCGAGCTACCATTGACTATGGTATCTCGGTACTCTTTCTCGCCCCGTCTTTCCTTGAGAGCCTACTCGGATGCAGACTTTGCTTGGTCAGAGGATAGATAGGAAGAGCACTTCGGCACCGCCAATTCATTGGTACTTCTCTTGTTTCCTTGTCCTCGAGGAAGCGGTCCGGTGTTGCATAGTCCACCGCAGAGGCCGAGTACGTTGCTGTAGTCAGGTGCTTTGGATGGTCTCGACCCTGCGGGACTTTGGGTTGGTTATCGATAGTGTTCCACTCTTTTGTGATAACACCCAATGCAGCATTCTTGGACCAAGCACATTGATATCCGATATCACTTCCTTCGAGACCATGTAGAGAAGGGTGACATAGTGCTCCAGTTTGTGGAGAGTGACCACCAGTTGGCTGATATCTTTACCAAGCCTTTGGATAGCTCTAGGTTTTCAGCTCTGCGGGGAGTGCTTGGGGTGGTTTGTCCTTATGGGCTGTTGTGAGGGGGAGCTTTGTGCTTTACTGCTTTATTATATATATTATGCTCTTACTCCTATCTGTTGCAATGCATACGGGTGCATTGGGTTAGTCCTTCTAGCATAGGTTAGAGTGCTTCTCTTGTCTAGCTGTTTAGACTTCTTACTCTTATCTTGTGATTCTAGGATGTTGTTTATTAACTTTTGCCATGATGAGTTAATTAAAAATGCTTAATTTGAGCTAATTCATGTCGTGTTAGATTTTGAGACTAGTCTCTCTTTAGTTATCTTTTGATGATTCATGCCATATTAAATAGGCTGAGTTGAGTCTTGAATCTCTATTGAGCTTTAGATCGAGGTATGCTAGTTCTTGATGTTGCATAAGTTAGTACAACCATTTATGAATGCAAAAAGATCTCTTTTGTGCGAAAAAAACTGATCACACCAATTCTTTCTCATGAGACGGCTTGCCATTGCACAAGGCATGAACTCAGGGGGAGTTTTGGATGACCAAGACCATCTTCTTAAGCTTATTGCTTGGAGTGGTCGTATAAGGCTTGAGATCTAGCACATGACTAAACAAAAAATTTTGGTTAGAAACGACCATGAGCTTCTAAAGAAAATGTGTCACTTGTGCTAAATTTGCTTAACCTACAAAAAGAACTAGGCACTTGAACAATTGTTTCATTCTTGAGAGTGTAGCACTCTAAATTGACTCAATACTAGCTTCTTAGTTTCGCTTAGCTTATTGACATGGTGTGCATCATCCTTGGATACCTCTAGCTAGACTATGATCATGGATGACTTGACATGCTAAGAATTTGCACTAAAATTTCAGATTGTGACTTCATTGGTTTAGTTGGCTTATATATATCTTGTCATGATCTAGATAGCATGTTTATGTGTTATGGCTTGATGTAATTCTTACATGGTCATTTTGGATAATCTTCATGGCTCTAAATGCTTAAAATAAACAAACTTCAGCCATTTCATCCAATACCATGTCATATTCTCTCTTTTCCATCCTTGATGTGTTTATTGCCAAAAAGGGGAGAATAGCGGAGAAAAAGCCACTTTGGGAGCTTTGAGGAAAACTTGTTCTTTCTTTTGCTCCTTGTGTCGACATGGTCATTAGCATCACTTTTTTCCTTTGGACCATGTATGACTTTCTCTTCAAACTCAACTTTATGTTTTTTCTGGGATTGTTAATATACTCATCAAGGGGGAGATTGATGGACAATGTGGAGGTGACCACATGTTTATGATGAGTAATTGACAAGTTTGTTGCAAAGATTGAGTTTAGTTTGAGTGATTTGTGCCAGGTCGGCATTTGGTGCAGTCGAGTATGGTTGGGCGGTCTTATTGCATATTCGTCTTCCCGATTGGTCGTTTAGGCGAGTTTATGCTTCTTTCATGCTATTTATGCTTTCATGTATCAAGCAGTGCTATTTGATGTGTTTCTTGTTTGTGATGGCTGCAGGACGTCGAGGTGGAGTCGTGGTGAGACACGAGGTGACCGGACTAGGCGCAGGTGGCGCTGAGGTCAGAACGGTCGGGATGTGTCGAAGACGACGGAGACTCAAGGTGGTTGCGAGGCTTGAACGACAAGAGACGCAGAAGCTTCCCGGAAGGTGCAGGAGGGGCGAATTGGTAATTTTGCAAGGCTGCACAAGCGGGAGCGGGTTTCGTTGGATTTAGCGGGTGTAACGGGTTGGAGATCCGGTAGCCAAGGGCTATAAATAGGTGAGAGTGGCTGCATGTATCCATATGGCTTTGGGAGAGAGTTAGGGTTTGCTTGAGTAAAAAAAACCTTTGGAGAGGTTGTTTTGCTTTGAGCTTTAGTTGTTGAAGAGTAGTTGAGGGCAGCAGGGTGTGTCTCCCTTGTTCATCCTCTCTCTGTGTGTGTTCTTCCAAGAAGCATGTAGTGTGAGTGAGTTCTTGGCTTGGGAGAGGGAGAGGATGAGTTGAAACTCCTTGTAATCATCCCTGGTTCTAATGTCCATGCGTATGAGGACTCATCTGTAATCCTCGTTTGATTAGGAATAAAATTTCTGAGTTTATCTCCTGTGCTTCCTGTTTTTCTTTCAATGCCTTTTCTGTGTGATTCTTGAGATTTTCTTTTTTGTGTTCTTTCTTGTGGAGGAGGCCCAAAATAGGTTGCTCTATGTTGGGATGATGCCTCAAGATCATTTGATCGATTTTTCCCGAGAGCAAATCAAATGAAACGAAGATTCTCCATTTTCAGCTTCTCTGTTCTTCATTTCTTGTTTCTAGGGTTTGAAGTAGATTTTGATTCCCTTCAGGAGATGGCCTGATTTTTGGTCTGAGAAGTCCTTTAGTTATTGCTAACTTGACTGCAAAATCTCATAAGCAAAGGACTTGAGACCATTGAGCAATTTGGGTTTTTGTGCTCCTCTCTGTAGTTTTTCAGATTTTGGGCTAGATCTCAAAATCTTGCTCAAATGATGAAATCCTTTGTATCAAAAGTGCTTGATGTTATTTAGAATAGGTGTGTGCACTTTTGGCTTGAGGAAAACAGAACCACTTCTCTGATTTCTCTGTATTAGCCATATTTCTGAAGTCTCAGTTCTGCTATCTGAAAATCAGCAAATTTGGACTGCTGCTCCCGAGGGGCGGTCAGATCGGCCATTTGAAGGCGGTCAGACCGGGCACCGAATGGCAGTCAGACCGGCTATGGGACGGCGGTTAGACCGGTCCACGACTGGCGGTCTGACCGCCATAGGCTTGCGGTCGACCGCCCGATCGTCACTTGAGTGTTGAGTTTCACATCTTTTGGTTGCTGTAATTCTTACTTGGTTCTTCTCTCGTGTTTACTTGGCTGATCCTTCAGAGGGCATATTTCATCTACTTCATAGCTTTCCATAGCTATCAGAGGAGATTCTCTCATGTGGGTACTTTCAAGGGTTGATATTTTATAGTCGACATTCACCCCCCCCTCTGTCGCCATTTCGGTCCAACATTTTGAAACAAATCTTGTAGGACTTATGACTATGTGGTCATAGAAGGATATACGACCAAGGAGTAGTCATAGTAAGACTTACGACTACGTGGTCGTAGAAGAACTTATGACCAAGGAGTAGTCGCAGTAAGACTTACGATTACGTGTTTATAGAAGGACTTACAACCAATAAGTAGTCACAGTAAGACTTACGACTACATGGTCATAGAAGAAGTTACGACCATATAGTTGTAGGAAAGCTTACGACTGTAATGAGTATTACCCTGACCAATTTTAACTCTTTTGCAGAGTCCATGGTCGAAATGAAGCATCTTTCTGAAGCAATGACTTGTAGTGAGGAAGAAATAAAGTCGATGAAGGCGAACTTTCAATACTGCAATATTCTTCTGAACAATCTATTTAGTGAGTTTGGTGCAGAAAAGATGATTCCCTCTGAGGAGACTACATCTGCTCACACGAGTACAATTGCACTACAAGCCAAAACTTTGGAAAACATTTTGCTATTCTGAAGGCTGATCAGGCGGAGTCAATCAAGGATGCAATCAAGGGCGCTGTGAGCTATGCGTTGGCAAAACTCAAGGCATGCGACCAGAACTTGAGTTTACATCCCATCAAGCATGACTTCACCTGCTCTTTGGAGGAGGCGTCTCGCCTAATCGAAGAAGTAGAGCCATTTGAATGAAAAGTGTATGAAGAAATGGAACTTGGCTCTTCCTCTCCTCCAAAGTAAAGTAGTATGTAAATAAAAACAACTTTGTAAAAACTTACCTTTGGGAGATGAATTAACTTTTCTTTTCCTACAATTTATCTTGTTGCGCAATCAGTACTCGTAAGATAAAAAACAAAATGAAAGGAGAACGGATTTACATGTAAGAAATAAAGCTATATGAATAACTATATCCTAACCACCGACTATTTACTTAGTTTATATGAATAAACAAAGCAAATAGTACTGAGTGAAGTATGCTGAGAGCAGAGTAATGTATCCGGCAATCATTGTTGAATTCGTTTGTCATGTACTGGCAGCAAAAGTGAGGAACAAGTCGATGCTAGGAAGCTCCTTCTAGTGGACAGGACCTCATGCAGAGAGGAGTGACTCTGACTAGGTGATGTTACCTCCTGTTGATCAGGTTTAAACAAATTGAAGACATGAACAATCAAAGGATAAATACTCATATTGCCTTCTATTATATTCATTCAACATGTTCGTAGGCAACACAATTGTTGTATACTGGTAGCAAGAGTTAGGAACAGAATGACCCTAGGAAGCTCCTTCTAGTGGGCAGGACAACATGCAGAGAGGAGAGACTTCAACTAGTGGTATTCCCATATCCACCAGTTAAACAAATTGGATGCACTAGAAGTGGTTGAACTAATATAAGAGAAGCTCTACAAGACATACAATAATAAAAATTTGCATAAACTGAAATTATTATTGAAAAAAGGGGCTAAAATGTTTACACATAGAATTTACGTAATTGGTCGATATTCCAAGAGTTTGAGAGAATCCAGCCGTCTTTCATAGCAAGTTGTACAGAGCCAGGGCATGTGGCTTCAACCACAATGTAACGACCTTCCCACTTGGGGGAAATCTTGTTCCGGTTAGACTGGGATTGGATTTTCCTCAATACCAAATTGCCTAAAGCAAGGCTGCAAGGCTAGACCTTGTGATCATAGTACTTACGCATGGCCTACTGATAAACTGCTAAACGGATTAAGGCTTGATTTCTCTTTTCGTCGAGCAGGTTGATGTTATCTGGTTGAAGCTATTCTTGGTTAGAGTTCCTGAAGTTCTCGACTCTTGCCAACCAGATCTTTAGTTTTGGAGGAAGCATGGCTTCAGCCCCAACAACTAGGAAAAAAGGGGTTTCACCTATGTCCTGACTTAGAGTCGTGCAAATCGCCCATAACATTGAAGGCAATTTTTGAACCCAAGCCCCGAGTGCTTTACTAGCTGGTTGAAGACTCGAGTTTTAAATCCTTGAATTATTTGGCCATTCGCACGCTCGACTACCCCATTACTCTAAGGAAGGGTTACTGAAGCAAAAATATAATTTGATGTCTGATTCATCACAAAATTCTTGGAATTTTGTGCTCGCAAATTGCTTTCCATTGTCTGTAATTATCCTACTTGGGACTCCAAATCGAGTAATTACACTTTTCATCAAGAACCTTTTTGCGGCTTCTGTTGTTATCCCAGCTACTAGTTCGGCTTCAATCCACTTCGTAAACATATCAATAGCTACAAAGAGGAACTTGAAGCCCCCCAGCACTCTTGGGAATAGCCCTAGGATGTCAAGACCCTAGGTTGCAAAAGGCCAAGACAAAGGAATCATTTGAAGAGCCTTAGTCGATTGGTGTATCTCCCAACTTTGAAACTAGCATTGTACACATTTCTTAACCAGATCTCTGGCGTCGTTGAGGGCTGTTGGCAAATAGAAACCTTGTCGAAAAGCCTTACCGACAAACGTCCTGTAGGAAGCATATGCTCCGCAGATGCCCCCCCCGGTGTGTGTCATGAAGAAATTTTAATCCTTCTTTTTGTGATGCACATCACATGAGAACTCCTTGAGTACCATTTTTATAGAGTACTCCATCGACCAAGGTATACATCCTGGCCATGTGGGCAAGACGATTTGCTACAGGATCATCATCAGGAATGGAACCCTTCTGGAGGTAGTCGTAGATGGGAGCCATCCACGTCTCTTCATAATCTAGAGATACTGTCTCATTAGGGGTTGTCTCTGGTGCTTCGACCATAGACAGCTTTTGGAGCTATTCTAGGAAGACCCCTGGCAGTACTTGTGATCGGGAAGAAGCTATCCGAGCCAACTGGTCTACGAGAAAGTTATCATTCCAAGGGATATACTGTAACTCGAAACCAAAAAAATGCTTTTCTAGCTTCTGAACTTCTGAAAAGTACTGAGACATGATCGTACTCAAGCATTAACACTCTTTTCTAACCTGATTCACGACTTTTTGAGAGTCTCCTCTCATTAGTAGTCATCGAATCCCAAGTACTTTAGTGGCTTGTATGCCAGCCAACAAACCTTCATACTCAGCAACATTGTTAGTTGCTGGAAAGAGCAATTGTATGACATACTTTAAGGTCTCTCCCATAGGAGATTCCAAGACCACCCTAGCCCCCGAGCCACTTAATGTAAGCGACCCATCGAAGTACATCGTCCATAAGTCGTGGGAATCATATTGTTGGGGATCCTGAACAGGTTCAAGGTTTATCCATCGGTGACAAAGTCTACCAAGATCTGGGATTTAATGGCTGTTTGGGACATAAAATGGAGGTCAAAATCCTCAAGTTTGACCGACCATTTTTCCATGTGCCCCGCTATTTCCTTATTCTGGAGGATCTCTCCTAAAGGAAACTCAGACGGCACAATTATCTTGTGTGCCTAAAAATAATGCCTCAACTTCCTCAAAGCTATGAGGGTAGTGCTCCTTAGGACTGTGTAAAACTTCACTTACATAGTATACTGGCCTTTGAACGCCCTTGTGCTCTACAACCAGTACAACACTTACTGCCTGTGGCGTGACGAACAGATACTCTAAGAGTGTCTCACCTATTTTCAGAGAAACTAGGACAGGAGCACTCGTAAGGTATTTTTTGACATCTTCAAAAATGTCATTGGCCTTTTTCGACCACTCGAAACCCTCATGTTTCCTCAAAAGCTTAAAGAAAGGAATGCCTTTTTCTTCTAGTTGTGCGATGAAATGACTTAAAGCCGCCTTGCACCCAGTGAGTTTCTGGTCTCTTTCTTCATGGTCGTAGGGCTCATCTATTCGATGGCCTTGATCTTCTTAGGATTTGCTTTAATGCCTCTTGCCGAAACAAAGAATCCGAGCAGTTTTCCTAAGGAAATTCCGAACACATACTTTTCAGGATTGAGTTTCAAGCAATGCTTTCTCAGATTGTCGAAGGTCTCTTGCAGGTTTGAAATGTAATTAAATCATTTGATACTTTTTACAACCACATCATCGACATAAGCTTCCAAGTTTCGGCCCATTTGATGCATGAAGGTTAATGCATCAAACGCTGAAAAGTTGGACCAGCATTTTTCAAACCGAATGGCATTTTGACATAGCAAAAAACTCCAAACAGGGTGATAAACGTGGTTTTCTCTTCATCTTCTGAAGATATACTAATCTGGTGATAGTCATTCAAGCCGATCACTGTTGGTCACTTTAACTTGAAGGCTGCTACTCTGTTGGATGGGCAAGTGGAGCATGGACACACAAGCTTGGTTGAGAAAATTATTGGTGGATCCTGTGTTAAATAACATTGTCCCCTCAAAATCACTGATGTAAACATTCAATTGCATAGTTTGAGTAGTGCATATGCCCGTGACCATGAGCAAGGAAATCTTTGGCTCTATCTCGTGGAGCACGTGGCCGTCCACCCTATGTCTGGCATCATGGTCAACTTCTAGTTCTAAACAGGACAATCATTTACAATGATGGCCTCTCATGAATTATTCATCACAATTGAAGCATAAGCCTCATTGTCATTGGTCAGCCATCTCTGCAATATACTGTCGTCTGAAAACCCCCGCCAGTTGGGGTGGATGGTGGCGGAACTGGCAGTGGTGCCGTGGGTGTTGATGGAGCACGAGGAGGCAGAGGAACCGACTTTCAGGTGTTAGATTTATTGGCAGCGGACTATTTACTAGCCGTTGTCAGATGTGCTACAGTAGGGTAGATCCATTCATATGCACGCGCCAAGTTCATTGCCTACTGTAGCGAAGTCAGACCCTCCAATTCGACGTGAGTTTGCACCAACTCTGAGAGCCCTACCGCGAATAACTAAATCTGATGAGTTCGAGAGAGGATGGTAGTATGGCACAACAGATTGGTGAATTCCTGCTGATACTACCCCAATGTGCCTATCATCTTCGTAACAAGCTTGTCGAAGCATTGATCGGAGGCTAACTGCTACTCCTGAAACCACTTGTCGGTGGTCGATTGGATGTCGGAGATAACCTAGAGAAGTTCAGATTGGGTTTGTTCCAACACGTTAAGTCAGCTGTTGGACGGAGGATTGTGTTTGGGTGGCATGGCAGGCGAGATTGTTGCCTCTGATATCAAGTTGTTAGGTACTGAGGCTACATAGGAGGAAGAAGAAAGCAGGTGATAGGGGTGAGACACCAGGGCAAGGAGGAATTGGGGAAGAAATACTTGCATTATTGCTTGTCTACCTATTACAATCCTCGAACCCTTTTTATAAGAGAGTCGAGTCTAAATCAATACAGTTGGAATTAGAAACTATTCCTTAATTAAAACAATATGTAAACTACTTTTTCTATCTTGAAGCTTTTCATATTTGAATCAGGACTTATTTTGGTGATGGTACTAGAGTCCGACTAAACTATAGTAATAGTGCCTTAGCATTCCATCCTTCTTACGCCCCTTTTAGTACCAACACAGTAGTTTTGCCTCCTTTGGGTTCACAAAAATCGCTTTAAATGGAAAATTATAGGAAGACACCATGCAACCTTAGCAGGAGGTCCTTTCTTCACCTCAATTCCCTCGCTGTCATCTGATCGATTCTTACGCTTGTAATAGGATATGTTGCACACCAAACATATATGCATGTTTGTATACTCTTTACGGTAAAGGATACAATCATTCGGATAGACATGTATTCTTTCTACTTCCATTTTCAATGAACAAATAATCTTATTGGCTTTATAGGTGATTTTGGGCAACTCGTTTCCCTCTAGAAGCATGTCCGCTAAGAGACCTAACAACACCGTGAAACTCTTATCAAATCGACTGTTGCTTGCCTTCAATTTCAACAGTTCAAGCATGGCTAATAACCTTGTGTACTTTGACTTACAGCATGTGAACAAAGATTGTTCCGAGTCCTCTATCAAGCCCTGGAATTTAGCGTACTCTCTCATCACAGTTCCCATCTACATTACAAAGCATCTGATCTAGATTGTCATTATGTAGCCTATCCAAATCGGAACCACAATCGATAGCCAAAAGCCACTGAAAAGCCAATACAAATAGGCCCATACATGTGCAAGGATACATGCATTGTACCACGCTGATTCCAAAATGTCATTTAGAAAAGAACGGAAGGATTAATTTTACTTAATCAAAACTTGCAGTTTAAATATAACATGTGGACTTCAGAATTTTTTATAAAAAAATGTGTCACTCTCTGAGTGCACGTACAATGCAGATGCTTAAAGGGATGCTTAGCAAAAGAAAGCTATTTTTGTTTGCCATGTAGGATAGATAAGATACTTATTATGTGGCATCAATGCTTGAGTAGGCATCAACACAACTATCTAAGCAGGTGCAAAGAGGTGCTTGTGCTAGAGGAAACGACTATTACATAGGTACTTGATGATTTGGCTATGTGTTATGCCTTTAAGCATCCATGTAAAAGTGTCTTGCATTATAAGTGTCTTATGGTTGAATTGATAGATTAGACCTTTTGTCTTCTATGATTTGCGAGGATTTTACTCACTTGGCACATGTTTTGCACCTATAAACATGAGAAACATTGCTAACTGGTTGATGATTCACCAAATGACTGTTTGCGCAAAACTTATGTGACTAATTATTCTCTCACAGGAAACATTAGTAGATGTATATTTTGTTTTTATTCCAAATTTTAGTTTTTAGGTATTTCACTTTGGAACTCGTATGGAAATGAATTGTTAGTTTTAGTTTTATTTTGAATTCTATTTTTTTATTATACTTGACATGGAATCTTTCTTTTAATATAAGTCATTACAACTCAAGTCTGCCAGAAGGATAGCTTTGGAGTGCTTAATTAATATAGGTATATATAAATATATTTATTTATTATTTTAAATTTTAGCCAATTAGGGATGTTACTTTGGAATTCATATGAAAATCAGCTGCTAGCTTTATTTTCTTTTTATTTTTTTTTTGTTATGCTTGGCATGGACTATTTCTTTTAATCTAAGCCATTATCCCTCAAGTCTGCCACATGGATAGCCTTGGAATGCCTAATTAGATATATTTAAATTTATGAAATTGCTAATGTTATTTAATTCTTTATTTTGAATTCTATTTTTTATTGTACTTAATATAGACTCTTTCTTTAAATCTAGGTCGTTACAACTTTGGTCTGTTAGATGGATAGACATAGAATGCTTAGTTAGTATTGGGATAGATATATTTATTTTTATTTTGAATTTTATCTGATTAGTGATTTTACATTGGAATTCATATGAAAATCAAATTGCTAATTTATTTTGTTTTATTTTATTTTTCTATTTCTTTATTATACTTGGCATAGACTATTTCTTTCTAATCTAAGCAGTTATCACTTGGTTCTACCACACAGACAACCTCGAAACGCCAAATTAGGTAAATTTAATTTTATTCTAAAATTTTGCCATTTAGTGTACTGGAATTCATACGTAAATAAAATTCATAATTTTCTTTTTTTATTTTTGTTACCTTTTATTGCACTTGATAACAACTCTTTCTTTTAAAACTAAGTTGTTATAACTCATTTTCGCCAGATGGATAGGTAAATATTTTTTTACAACTATATGGGAATTTTTATGGTATTTGATATGGACTCAGATCCGACTCTTTGTTTTAATCTAAGTTGTTATAACTCAGATCCGCTAGATGGATGGCCGGATATTTGTTTACTTTTCCTAGTTAACATGGGAATTTACTCGAAGTGCCTAATCACTATAGTTATATATCGGTGCAATTTTGAATATGCTAGATAAATAATTCAGAGTAAAAATATATCTATAATACTTAAAAGAGAGAGTTGGTGATGGTGGTTTATCTTCCCCTCCTAACTAGCTTTGCACCTCCCTAAAAAAATCTCTAATAAAAATAGAAAAAGCAATTTACCAAAAAAATAAATTTCACTACCCTAAAAATCATCTGGCAAGAACAAACAACAGAGCTCTACAACATGTGCAGTAGAGCAGAGGGTGCGCAGGCATGATGCATGCGGCTAAGCGCCGAGGGTGTGGGCTGGATAGGTTAATCCTGATAATACCGACTCGACGTGCTAGGATAATATAATTTTTTATCCATTGTAAAGAATGGGCATTCAGCTAATAAGAGTATATGATACAGAGTATGAATTAGGGAGTCCATGCATGCTTCTAAATCTCTACGTACGTATGGTAATAGAGATTCCTAAAATTATTTTCCGTAGAGTCCAACTTGGTCTCAACACACTTGGTTGCAGCACATTATTTTTTGAGAAAATTAAGTATATACCACTGAAATATGTCTAATTTTAATATATAGCACAAGAAAATCTTGGTTCATTTTAATACAACCAAAAATGCACATCTTTAACAATACACCACTTCAGTCACCCCTCTCGGTACTTGAATATTCGCTCCACAAGCTTGATCAGACAATTGGATGCACCTCTGCTCCTCTCACGGTGGCCCTTCACTGATTTTATCACGCCACCCTTGATGAGAACATGTCCCCTATGGATACAACCGTATTTGCTATGCTAGTTGTTCCAATACAAGAGCTCCTATGCATCACTTAAATTATCATGTGAGCTCGTTTTTAAGAATGCATTTATATTATATGAACTATATCATGCTACCTAATGATGAAGATATATATTTATGTAGCATCACATCACTTTGGGTCAAGATGAGTAAGAGTTCGAGCTGGACCCATTTTGGAATTCAATTCGGCCTTCAGAGATAGCTTCAACTTGAAACATGCATAACTCTCACATATGAAGTCCATTTGAGGCCACAAGTACTTGATAAAAATCTTATCTCGTCCTCTTTCCAATGGATTCAGCCTCACCTCCAAATTCCTTCTATGCACACCCAATCATCACAAAATGGTGCTGCATCACTTGTTGGGCCAAATTGGAACTTGTAATGCTTAGGCCCAAGGGGAAGGCGCCCCCCTCGATCTTGGCTTGTACTATTCATGGTCGTACTGTTCACATGAACAGTATCATGAATAGTACCATCCTTTTATTTCTTAGTTATGTGCAGCTTTCCCTCCCCTATTTACGGAGACCGCACCCCTCTGGTTTTCTTGGATTTCGTTTATGTTTAGTTTCCCTTCGTTGCAATTTGTATCTTCTACATGTGTCGACTAGATCACCCGGTTAAGATTCTTATTCAGAATTCCAACTTATCAGTATTTCATAAATATTTGCAGTATGTCAGATTGTGTTTTACCTTGTTTTTGCTTGTTCTTCGATTGCATGCAAAAATAGACCTTCGTGTTAGGTCAACCACGTTCTTGGTATAGTTGATAACGACTCGGAGTGTGGTTTATCGATTGCTTGGTGTTCTGGTCATGACCTATTAGAAGGCTGCATCATTGAAGTCGTTTTTCTTAAAATCAAAGTTATCATCCTATTGGAAAATCGGGACCCCACTGTCGTCATCAACCCTGCTCAACTTCTCTTCTCTACACATCAGCTCATTTCTTCAACTCACTTCTCCATGCAAAAAAATAGTAGAAACTTTGCTCTTATTTCTCGATGAAAACAAATAGGAAGAAACTTAGCAACACGTACATAGAAGTGAAAACACAAAATTAAATTGATCATCACCACTTGATCACTTCAAAAGTGCATCACAATGGGACATCACAAATTGTTTGACACAAATCATCTCTCAGGTCCAAATGATATTCTTGAAGGCATTGGAACAACATCACACAAGTCCAAAACATAGCATATTATTAGAAGTCGAGTTGCTTCCTCTTGGTACTAGCAGGTGAACCATTAGTGGCAATTGGATCTTGGGTTGATCTAGTGGGTGTCTCTGCTACTGTCCTCTTAGTCATAGGACCTAGGCTACCTTGAGATGGTGTTGGTGCACTATGTGGTTTCGCTGCCCTCTTGCTAGCTATGCTGAAAACGCCGGCAGAGATGGGGACAAGAGGGAGATGGAGATGGGGTGGAGAGGGAGGAGATGGGGTCATGCGAGACAGGGAGATGTGTTGGGAGCGAGGAGATCGAGTTTCATAAGAGAGGGAGATGGCGTCGGGAGAAGGAGATGGAATCGACAAGGAAGAAATTGGGAGCTGATTCATGGTCAAATGGGTAAATTCATTTGGTATTGACGAGATGGGAGATGGAAGTGTTATATTGCCAAAGATGTGCATATTTCGGTGGTATTAAAGTGAAGTAAAATGTTATTGTGTGAGAGATCATGTGGAGGTATCCCCATGTTTGTGATGAGTAATTGACAGTTGTGTTAGTGAGTTTGAGTTTGTTTTGGGTATTCTAGGGTTGAGTACCTTTTACTTATGCTAATGATGATTATGCTGTTTCGTGCGGTGCTATGTGATGGTTTGCTTGTCTGTGTGGCTGCAGGACTTTGGAGCTAGGTCATGGTGAGGCGAGGAGGACCGGGACTAGGCACAGGAGATGTTGAGGTCCAGACGGTCAGGTATGTCAAAGATGATTGAGGCTGGTGAGGTGGTTGCGATCCGGGAGACGAGGAACCGGAGCTGGAGCTACCGGTGATGGACACGACGGGCAACGACAAGCGAACCGGGACTAGGCTCAGGGAGGAGTCGGACGTCCAGACGGTTGGGTGTCCGTTGCGGTCGTGTGGGACGGAACAGACCAGGACAAGACTCAGGTGGAGTCGGAGGTCTCGGTCGGAGTCGGGTGGACACGACGGGCAGCAGCGAGGTGGATCGGGACTAGGCTCAGGGAGGAGCTGAGGTCCAGATGGTCAGGATGCCGGGTGCGGTCGTGTGCAGCGGAGCGAACCGGGACTAGACTCAGGGAGGAGTCGAGGTCCAGACGGTCAAGGTGCCGGTTGCGGGAAGCTTCCGGGAAGGTGCTTGAGGGCAATTTGGAGAATTGACGCAAGCAAATAAGTGGAGTGGGTGGTTCTCCCTCCAAAATCTGGTTGAGAGTGGTTTGACTTCCTATTGCCTCATGTGGATGTGAGGAAAGTGAGTGGAGGTAGTATGCCACTTCTTGTATTTCTCCTTTAAGGGTGAGCCCTGGTTGTTAAAAAGGAGGAGTAAGCAAAGGGAGCAAGGCAATGGTTCATTTCCTGCGGGTGTGCTCTGTGAGTGAGGGTTCCCCTCTCAAGCATGTAGTGAGTGGGGTATATCTCTTTGTGTAATCATTCCTCTGTAAGCATTCATGGTATTGAATCAATGTGAGAAGGATTGAGTTTGAGTTATTCCCTTTTTCTTGTGCTTTCTGTATTTTGTCTGAGGATGTGTTCTCGGTTCTTTTGGGTTGAGATGAATTCTTGAGAGAGTAGCTTCTGATTTCTTGCTCAGTGATGGGAATTTGTCTCAAGGCTATTTGGCCAATCCATTCCCGAGAGCAAAATGGAGATTCAAATGTTTTTCTTTACTCTCAGTTCCTCGCATCATCTTCCCCTGTTTCACCATTTCTAGGGTTTGATGTCAAGGGATGTGTGAAACTTTGATTTCTGTTCAAAAGATAGCTTGAGACTTATGTCTTCTAGTCCTGAGATCATGTCATGTTGAAATGCAAAGCCTCATGAGCAAAGGATTAGAGAATGGAAAGTAATTTGGAAATATGTCTCACTCACTGTCATTTTTCATATTTCTGTTCAAATGTTGATTCTTTGCTCTCTTGATGAATTCTTTGGATTCCAGAGGTCCCAATGCTGTCTAGAATAAGATCTTGCTCATTTGACCTGAGAAGAATAGCAGCCATCCTGAAATTTTCCTAGATTCTGCAATTTCAGGTTTTACTGTGCAGTTAGTTCATTTGGCTGCTTGCCGCCTGCTCAATCCTTCGAGGGTCGGTCAAACCGGACCAGACATGCCGGTCAGACCACTCTGCCCATGGCGGTTAGACCGCTAGGGTTGGTGGTCCAACCGCTCAGCCACCGGCGGTCAGACCGGCCAAGGCACGGTGGTCAGACCGGCCGAGACATGGCGGTCTGACCGGTCAGGGCTAAGCGGTCTGACCAGCCTCTCCTTTTGTGGCTGCCGGTAGTTGTGCGTTCTGTTGTTTGTCTTGCTTACTGTTCTTTTCTTCTAGTTTCCAGAGAGCATAAGTCATTTTCATCATAGCTCTTGGTGAGAAGATAATCTTTGAGTGGATACTTTGGGGGCATATTTTTAAAGCGCACCATTCACCCCCCCTCTGTTGCTATTTCCGATCCTACATTGTGGTATATATCAAAACTAGATATATTTCAGTGGTATATGCCCATTTTTCTCTTTTTTTTCTAGTTTTATTCGCCTGAGTCCCTGTGTGTCGTTTCCTCTTGTGCCATGAATTTTTTTCTAAGTTTGTTTTAGCCTTTGGATAGGTACATGAGAAAGTATATAAGTGTGTGCATATGTCCAATAGTTTGAATAAAACTCCATCTTTTGCCATTTAGTATACTCTGAAATTCATATGTAAATAAAATTGGTAATTTTCTTGTTTAGAATTTTATTAGTTTCTATTGTACTTGATATCAACTCTTTCTTTTAAATCTAAGTGTTATATCTCAGTTCTGCCAGATGGACAGCTAAATATTTTTCTATTTTTCTATTTTTTAACTGGCATGGGAATTTTTATAGTAATTGATATGGATTCTTTCTTTTAATTTAATTCATTATAAGTTTGATCTGCTAAATGGACAGTTAGATATTTATTTTTTTTACCTGATTAACGTGGGGATTTACTCAGAATACCTAGTTAGTGTAAGTATGTATCGGTGCAATTATTAATATCCTGGATAAATTATTCAAGAGCAAGAAATATATAAGAGTATATGGCTGGGTTCGGCCAATCTTATTTTTGACTTGTGCTCGTACTGTTTACAGTAACTAACTTTTAAACGGTGTGTTTTTCTAGATGTGGTCAATAGAAAAATTGTAGTAAAATGTGTAATGAGTTCAACTGTACCAGCCAAATTCGCATGTGATTATTTTCCTTTGCATATTACCTCTCGCGAACACCCAAAATTCAAATATTTAAGCCATAAACCATCAACCAAAAAAACCCATCCTATGACATTGAGTATAGATTAGGCAGACCATACATGCTTCTAAATCTACGTGCATACCGTAATAAAGACTACTGCCATTATTTTCCCTATGGGTGCATTCATTTTACAAAATTGAATATTATTGGGAATCCTAACACTCCTAGTAATTTTATCCTCAGGAAATAGATTACCGGTAATATAGTATTACCTTGTTTGGTAGAGTTTGTTCGTTTACTAGAGGATTCCGAGGAATATTAGATTTTTATGTTTGGGTGGAACATGCACGGGAATATAACACTAGTGCTGTAACGCCCTCATTTTTGGAAACAGGAACGTCATTACCTTCCGTAACAGTCTAGGAATTCAGTTACGGACAGAAGAAGTATCATGCCTGCTCACGAACATGTAAAAGGAGTTAATTCGATTAAAATAAGACTTAACAGTCAACTTTAACAATTTTAAGGGTGTTTAACCCCTAAACTTAACTTATAATCAGAAGAACCAAAGAAAACTCCACAGGAATGCTTGAATGTGACCGTAACCCTAACACAGAAACTTGCAACATCCTTTCTTCTTATAATCTCTGTGTTGGAGGAAAAAGAAAGCAAGACTGAGTACAACCAACCGTACTCAACAAGTCACATAGGAAGATGCTAATATAACTACTTGCCACGGTTTCCAAGGGATGGGAATATATGGGTTTGATTACGTAGTTGTGGATACAATTTTATTTGTAAACATTTTTAAACACAAAAGATCAATAACTTCTTAGGGGATTGGGATTTCAAAACTTGATTACCAGACTTCAACATTTCCAAATCATTTCCAAATCTACTTATGTTTTGCTGTTAGATTCACCCATTAAACACAGCTTTATTTACCGAAAGCAAGGCGTATTTGAATACCATTAATCAATGACTCAGAGCTGCCTTGCTTGATCCACAAGATTTCTTAACTCCCACGACAGAATTAAGAAAACAAGGTTGTTCATTGCTTAATTCTTTGTATAGCCTCCGCTCAGTAGGTTTTTGATCTCAACAAGCTCGGGTGACCTATAGGCCTCACCCAACTTGTTGCAGCCCTACCATTGTATGGTTAACCACCTCCCACATGGACTCACCCTCGGTCTCCCCCACTAGTTGTAGAGGTTCAATCGAACTGGAGCAGTTACTAGACCGGGTTTGACAAGTCAACGCTTGTGGTTAGGCGAGTGCTATGTTCTTTACTCAGCATAGGGGTCTAGTCCTTATATTTTCATTGAGGCAACTTCCTCCCACGTACCCATATTCAGTGCCCACTACAACGCCACCATTTCACAACCGATGCCTCCACCTAAGGATAAGGTCATGGGATCCAACCGCCTCGTGGCCTCCAACAATCCTTTCTTATCCTAGAACCATTTTCCAAAATTCCACTAACAAGTGATAAATCTTTTAGTAGCGCAAATAATTTTGATGAGTTTCTAAATTACCATGATTATATTATTAACACATTTAATATTACTATGTCTTGTCAAGGTGAATATGGCCATCAAAGTAAACATGGCTTTTTTGGGGACATAACTAATATCATGTCATTCTATATAGTTATTGTACATAAAATAACAGTGCATAAATAACATAATGAGAGTACTGATAAATAGATAAATAAAGAAAATGTAGATTCAACATGATAAAAAACATGTGACTTGCCTCTTTATCCATAGCCTCTGGTTATCTTTACTTGAGAGACCATGTGGAGGTCATCCTATGTGTGTGATGACTAATTGACATCGGTTTAGAGAAGTTGAGTTTGATTTGGTTGGTTCGGACCATGTCGTTGCGTGGTGCAATCGGGCTCGGTCGGACTAGGTCAAACCTGGTCAAAGGGTTTAGGTTGCATATTATGTCGACTTGTCAGGTTTGGGCTATTTCATTAATGCATTTATGCTTACATGCATCGAGCGGTGCTATTTGACGTGTTTCTTGTCTGTGTTGGCTGCAGGACGTCGAGGCGGAGTCGTGGCGAGACACGAGGTGACCGGATTAGACACGGGCAGTGTCGAGGTCAGAACGGTCGGATGTGTCGAAGATGGCGGAGATTCGATGTGGTTGCGAGTCGTGGACGACAAGGAACGAGGAAGCTTCCCGGAAGGTGCAGGAGGGTGTTTCGTAAAACGCAAAGCCGCATGAGCGAGGAGCGATTCCATTCGGTGCGGCGGGCGTAACGGGTTGGAGACCCGTTAGCCGAAGGCTATATAAGGAGGAGGTGCCTCCTTGTGGCTGCATACACTCTAAGGGTTCTAGGGTTTGCTTTAGTCAAAATGAGCTTTAGAAGTTGGTTTTGGCTTTAGGCTTTAGTTGGTGAGAGTGGGTGTGAAGGGCAGAACATGTCCCCTTCGATGTCTCCCTGAGTCCCTTTGTGTTCTTGAGAGGGGTTCTTGATTTGGGAGAGGGAGAGGATGGATTGAAACTCCTTGTAATCATCCATGGTTCCAATGTCCATATGTATCGGGACTCCTATGTAGTCTTTGTGATTCAATGAATGAAATCTCTGAAGTTTATTTCCTGTTCGTACTGTTTTTTCCCCTTCGTTGCTCTCTGTGGATGATTTCTCAAGTTTTTGTTTTTGTGTTCTTTCTTGTTGAGAAGTAGCAAAATGGGTTGCTGTGACCTAGGAGGTGCCCAAAAGTCATTTGACTAGTTAATCCTACGAGCCAACCATGTTTGATTTCAGGTTTTCCTTTTTGGCCTTCTCTGTTCTTTGTTTAAGTTCTAGGGTTTGGAGAGTTTTCTCGCTTCCCGTCATGAGATAGGCTAATATTTGGGGTTTTGAGTCCTGAGGGTATTGCTAACATTTCCCAAAGTCTCTTGGCCAAAGGATCAAATTTGAGATGGCAGCTTGAATTTTGGTGTTGCTCTGTGCCTGAGTCTTCAGTTTCTTGTTTCTAGGGTTTGGAGAGTTTTCTTGTTTTCCTCTTTGAGATGGCATGAAAATTAGCATGAAGAGTCCAGAGGCTATCAAATAGCTATCCTCAAAATTTCATGTGCAAGGGATCAAAGTTGGGTGAGAAATTTGAGTTTTTGGGCAGAGCACTGAATATTTTCAGTTTTTAGGGAATCCTTTAAATTCCTGATTTTGAGATGGATTTTCTTGTTTCCTAAGCCACCCTTGCTATTTAGAATGGTTCTATGTTGCTCTGGGTAAAAAGGATTGGAAGCAAAGTTCCAATTTCTCAGGTTTTTACAGATCTGAATCCTTTTCTCTTGGTTTTGAGTCTTACATCGACTTCTTGTTTTCAGGCTGCGAGGAGGCGGTCGACCGTTCTAAACCGGCGGTCAGACCGGGTTTTAGCCGGCGATCAGACCGCCATTGGCCGTGCGGTCAGACCGGCTACTCCCAAGCGGTCTGACCGGCCATCCTGTACCGGTCTGACCGGCCCCTTTGCTGGATATGTTGTTTTTCATGTCTTTCTCTGCTATGCCTTCTAGGTTTTCCTTTTGAGTGCAGTGTTTCCTTCTTTTGAGTACTTAGATCTCCAGTAAGCCTAAATCTTTATTCTTCATAGCACTCGTTGTTATCGGAGAAGAACTTTTTGATTGGAGATTTGTGGGGGACAAATTCTTAGAAGTCGACATTCACCCCCCTTGTCGCCATTTCAGTCCAACAATTGGTATCAGAGTCGGTTAGCTCTTTTCCATAGATCTTAACCGGTCTCTAGAGCCATGGCGACGGACAAGTACTCGACCAAGCCTCCGATCTTTGATGGCATTGATTTTCCTTTCTGGAAAAGCCAGATGGAGACATACATCCAGGCTCAAGGATATGCCATTTGGAGGAAGGTCAAGGTTCGCTATCTCGTTCCTGCCGATGAGAACATCAATGTGGCGAATATGCTCGATGTTGAGGCGAACGCAATGGCAAGGAACATAATCATCCAAGGTTTGAGTCGTAGCGAGTTTGACCGTATTTCGCACCTCACGTCGGCTTTCGACATTTGGGAGACCCTTATTGCTTACCATGAGGGCACCACCCAAATTAAGACAGTCCGACAGGACCAATTCAAGCGAGATTACAACAAGTTTGAAATGCTCGCTGGTGAGTCCCTCGATGAGTGCTTTGCGCGTTTTCATAAGATTCTGAGCAACCTCCGAGCGGTCGGTCTCACATACCCCGACTCAGATAACGCTCGACAGATGCTCGCTGCACTCGATCTTCGGGTTTGGGAGATGAAGGTGACTACCATCAAGGATACCACGGACCTTTCGACTTTGACTCTTGATGCACTGTATTCGCGCCTCAAGACTCACGAGATTGACATTGTCTCTCGCAAGTTGAAGTCGCAGTCGATGCCCTTAGTCACCGATCCCAATTTGGCTTCCGGTTCTTCTTCTGATTCTCTTTGCGGTTTCTCCCTTGCTGCTCTCTGTGACATAATTGATGATCAGTTAGAACAGCTTGCGGATGAGCAGTTAGCCCTCCTAGCTCAGAGATTCTTTCACGCTTACAAGAGGAGGAGGGATGGAAAGAGAGGAGGACCCATGATTTGCTTCGAGTGTGGTGGCCCCAACCACATTCGGGCAAACTGCTCCAAGCTGGGGAAAGGCAAAGGTGACTACGGTGGTTCGGGCAAGAACGACTACACCGACAAGAACCGCAACAAGAAGCCCTCAGCTCCTGCACAAGGCAAGAAGAAGTTCCGCGACTTTGGGAAGGCCAAGAAGCTCTTCCACCGCGTCCTCACCGCCTTCGACGACCTCGACCTCAGCGAGGTGGAGGGATGGAGCGACGACGATGAGACGGGTGACCAAGAACCCAAGGGCGGCGATGACTTCTCCGGCATGTGCTTCATGGCCCTTGAGGGCGAACTGAGCGACAGCAAGCTGTACTCCGACTCGAACGAGGTATCCCCCACCTACGACCAGCTTAATCATACTTTTCTTAAGCTAGGTGGATTTCATGCTAGAGCTAGGGCTAGGTGTACCGAGTTAGAGAAGGAAGTAGATAGACTATCATGGGAGCTTGCTTCACTTACATCTGCTCCCTCCCGTGATGATTGTGATACATGCTGTGCTCTGTTGGGTGGCATGGAGAAATTAAGGACCTCGCATGATAGTTTGTCTTCCGAGCTTGACATGATTAAGGTGGAGAACATTAGTCTTCTTGCTGAGCTTGAGATGAGTAGGGTAGCTCCTGTTTCATCTACTACTATTGAGACTATTGCTTGCAGCTCATGTCAGGATAAGGACGACGCTTTTAGAGGTCTTTATACCATGCTCCTGGATCTGCCCGAGTCTTGTAAAAACTGCAATAATTTGAAATTGAACTTAAAAAGGGCAGATCATAAGATTGTTGAGTTGCATGCTTCTTTACTTGAGCCTGTTGTTTCCTGCACCAATTGTCCAAAATTGACACTTGAGCTTGAGTCTGTTTCTAAGCAATTCCAAGAGATGGTTGATCATAACAACAAATTGGCTCAGTTTGCGACTAAGGATCCTGTTAGCTCACCATGCATTAGTTGTGATAAACTAAAACTTGAACTCGATGCTTTGAATGAACAATGTGTGAAGCTAAATAAGGATTTACTAGAGAAGCCATCAACTCATTGTGATGTGATTCTTTGAGGTGGGAAGGAGCCCAAGGGTAAGGTGGAGGCGGCTTAGCGGCGTGAACCAACCGGCTAGTAGTAGGACTGTCCCTCTCGAGTGGTGTGCGTGCACAAGCTATTCTTTAAATCTCTTGTTGGTTCTTCATCTGCTCCCTTACCTTCTGCTACTCCTTCTTCCCCCTGCTCTTCTTGCACCTCTCTCTTTCAGGAGTGTCAGTATCTTATGAACACTCTCGAGAGATTTGTAGGAGGCAAGAAGAAGCTTAATCTTATTCTAGACCAATCCAAGATTTGCATATTTAATCAGGGTCTAGGATATGATTTCTATGAGAACATGAGGAAGCATCCACCTGCCGTGCTCAGACCCATAGCACCAGGTGTGATCGAGATTGAGCCCAGGACCGACAAAGTCCAATTTAAGTCTGCGGGCTTTGTCCAAGGGATTTCTGACAGCAAGATGATTCCACCTGCTGCTTCGGCCTCTCAGAAGGCGAAGCCTCTTCATGCTACTTCTACCTCTCAGAAGGTGAAGTACCACTACACCTTCTGTCAGAAGGATGGACATCTGATCGATCGATGTTTCAGGCGCACCAAGATCGCGCGAAGAGACTATGCTGAGGCTCTTAGGCGTATTCAGGGTCAACCCCAGACCTTGAGTGCCCCTAAGACCCACACGAGGTCTAGGTTTGTTTCAGCTGATGGGTTTGGGCAGCATCGAGGACTTGGTTTTTCTGAGTTTTCTGGTTTTCGTCCTCATGCTCCCTTTGGTCATGACTTCTGCTGTTCTGAGGGTAGATCTTGTTTCCCCCATCAAGATGGCTACCCGCGGCATGACCAGCATGTTGCCGGTGCACCGACTCGCTCTCCCGTAGCAGTCGGACCCAGCAACAGCTTTAGGTCTACACATAGACCTTCTGCTTCTTTGAGTGACAGAGAGCGTAGGGTAGATAGAGGTCAGTCGTGTTTGACTACTTCATCTGCTCGATGTGTTACTCAGTATTGGGTGCCAAAATCACTCTTGATTTACCCCAGTACTTAGACTTTACTCTCTGTTTGACCCAGGTTCGTCGGGCAGGGAAGTGAAAGGTTTGGCTAGTAGACTCCGGGTGTTCACGACGCCTGACCGGAGACTCCCGTTGGTTTTCCTCCCTTACCCGTGCTCCAGGTGATGAGACGATCACCTTCGGAGATGTTTCATCTGGGCGCATCATTGCCAAAGGTACAATGCGCGTTAATGATTCTTTCATTTTGAAAGATGTTTCCTTGGTTAGTAAGCTGCAGTATAATTTGCTTTCCATTTCTCAGCTTACCGATGACGGTTTCGATGTGAGCTTTAAGAAAAACGCTGGCAAAATTCTTGATTCTTCGGGTAGTCTGGTTTGCGGGATTTCTCGTTTTGGGAGGATTTTTCATGCTAATTTTTCTGAGTCTTCTGGTGATCCTCTCAGGTGTTTAGTTGCTTCTGAGTCCCGCGACCTTTCTTTCTGGCATAGGAGACTTAGTCATATTGGATTTGACCATTTGATCCGAGTTAGCGGCCACGACCTCATTCGTGGCCTGCCGAAGCTCAAGATGGTCAAAGATCTTGTTTGCGCTCTATGCCAGCACGGCAAGATGGTTGCCGCTTCTCACCCTCCGGTCACAGTGACTATGACCGATGCACGGGGACAGCTACTTCACATGGACACAGTTGGACCAGCTCGAGTGTAGTCAGCAGGAGGGAAGTGGTATGTCCTTGTCGTGGTCGATGACTTCTCGAGGTATTCTTGGGTGTTTTTCTTAGCCTCGAAGGATGAGACGTTTACACATTTCCGAGGTCTTTTGGTGAGGCTTTCGTTGAGCTCCCGGTGCCTTACGAGCGATCCGCAGTAACAATGGCACAGAGTTCAAGAATTCCTACTTTGAGAGGTTCTGCGATGAGTCAGGTGTAGAGCACCAGTTCTCTTCTCTGCACGTCCCACAGCAGAATGACGTCATGGAGAGGAAGAACCGTACCCTGGTTGAGATGGCCAGGATGATGCTCGATGAGTACTCTACACCACGGAAGTTTTGGGCTGAGGCTATAGCCACCGCGTGCCATGTTTCGAACAGAGTTTTTCTTCGAGCACACTTGCATCGCACTTATTATGAGTTGAGATATGGGCGAAAGCCTAGCGTCTCTCATTTTCGTGTGTTTGGTTGCAAGTGTTTTATTTTGAAGTTCGGGAACCTAGACAAGTTCGAATCACGTTCTTGTGATGGGATCTTTCTAGGTTACTCGACTTCTTCGCGGGCTTATCGGGTTGGAACTGCGAGTCTAGCAAATTGCTAGAGACCTGTGAGGTGACCTTCGACGAGGCCAGTCCGGGGACTAGGCCCGATATCTCAGATTCTTTAGAGCAGTCCGAGCCCATCTTTGTGGATGATGAGAACGATGCAGATGAGGGTTGTCTACCCGATCCAGTCCCTCATCCACTCCTTGAGGTGCCTTCTTCCACCGCACCTCGAGGTGATCAGCCCATGCCTTCTGCCTCTTTTGGAGCTAGTGGCTCTATTCCTACCTCTTCAGCTCACGAGGTAGAGGCCACTTCTTCATCTCATCCTAGACCTCCTAGACACATCCATAAAGCTCATCCTTCCGAGCAGATTATTGGAGACCTCTTTGAGCGTGTCACACGCTCAAAGTCTGCCAAGTCACTTTTCTGTCTCCATTCTGCCTTTGCTGCCTCCTTTGAGCCCAAGTACGTTTGTCATGCTCTGTCTGACGAGTCTTAGGTCAATGCCATGCATGAGGAGCTAGAAAATTTTGAGAGGAACAAGGTCTAGTCGCTTGTTGAGCCCCCTCGTGGTCACAATGTCATTGGGACCAAGTGGGTGTTCAAGAACAAGCAGAGTGAGGATGGGGTAGTTGTTCGAAACAAGGCTCGACTGGTAGCTCAGGGGTTTTCTCAAGTTGAGGGTCTAGACTTCGAGGAGACCTTTGCCCCTGTAGCTAGACTTGAGGCCATTAGAATCCTGCTTGATTTTGCAACTTCTAAGGGTTTCAAGCTTTACCAGATGGACGTCAAGAGTGTCTTCCTCAATGGCTTTATTGAGGAAGAAGTTTATGTCCGATAGCCTCCAGGCTTCGAGAACCCCAAATACCCAAACCATGTCTTCAAGCTTTCCAAAGCTTTGTATAGACTTAAGCAGGTCCCTAGAGCTTGGTATGAGAGGCTTAAGTCCTACTTGTTGAGTCATGGGTTTGAGATGGGTAAAGTAGACAAGACCTTGTTCATCCACCGGTATGACACTGATCTTCTGCTTGTCCAGATTTATGTGAACGACATCATCTTTGGCGGCTCTTCACATGCTCTTGTTTCCCAGTTTTCCGATGTCATGAGCACCGAGTTTGAGATGAGCATGATGGGTGAGTTGACCTTCTTCCTTGGCTTCCAAATTAAGTAGACTCGGGAGGGTACCTTCTTGCATCAGGGCAAGTACACTCGTGACCTCCTTAGACGCTTTGACATGAGTGATGGTAAGTCCGTGTCAACTCCCACGGCATCTTCTGCCACACTTGACCCAGATGGGGATGGCGAGCCGGTTGATCAGAAGGAGTATCGTAGTATGATTGGCTCCCTCTTGTACCTCACTACCTCGAGACCGGACATACACTTCGCTGTGTGTCTTTGTGCTCGGTTTCAGGCTTCTCCTCGCAAATCTCACCGCTAGGCGGTGAAGCGCATTCTTCGGTACCTTCGAGCTACCATTGACTATGGTATCTGGTACTCTTCCTCTTCTTGACTTTCCTTGAGAGCCTTCTCGGATGCAGACTTTGCCGGCTGTAGGATAGATAGGAAGAGCACTTCGCACCGCCGGTTCATTGGCACTTCTCGTTTCCTGGTCTTCAAGGAAGCGATCCGGTGTTACCTGATCCACCGCAGAGGCCGAGCACGTTGCTGTAGCCGATTCTCGTAGCAGTGCTTTGGATGGTCTCGACCCTACGGGACTTTGGGTTAGTTATCGACAGTGTTCCACTCTTTTGTAATAACACTTCTGTGATTAACATTGCTAAGAACCCGGTGCAGCACTCTCGGACCAAGCATATTGATATTCGTTATCACTTCCTTAGAGATCATGTAGAGCAGGGTGACATCGTGCTCCAGTTTGTGGAGAGTGACTACCAGTTGGCTGATATCTTTACCAAGCTATTGGATAGCTCTAGATTTCCAGCCCTACGGGGAGAGCTAGGGGTGGTTTGTCCTTATGGACTATTGTGAGGGGGAGCTTTGTGCTTTACTGCTTTACAATATTGATTATGCTCTTACTCCATTCTGCTGCATTGCATTCGGGTGCATTGGGTTTAGTCCTTCTAGCATAGATTAGAGTGCTTCTATCGTCTAGTTGTTCAGACTTCTTACTCTTATCTTGTGATTCTAGGATGCTGCTTATTAGCTGATTCTCTTCTTACTAGGTTGAGCTTACTCACTGCTTATAGGTTCTAGCGAGGGTCAGGCCTCTCTCGGGTAGACAGGGTACGTGTTTGCTCCTTAGTTTGTTAGATGACCAGTTGATAGTTCTGGAGTCATATGGGGTAGATGAGAGTCAGTCTGAGCCATAGTATCCACTATATCTTATCTATGCTTTAAGGACTGCCTGTTTGGTTTTCTTTGCCAGTTTCTCGATTTTATTGCTTTGGTTTAGGGGGAGTTCATTTGGGAGCTTCTGGAGCTTAATACTGACATAACTCAACTTGAACTAAAAGTTGCATCACATGTTGAGGGGGAGCTGGATTTCTTGCATGTCATTCTGCATTGTAAATATTTACTTTGAGCCTTGATTATTATCCTTTCATGACATGTTTACATCGCTTTACATCTTGCCATGATTTGTGCTTCATTGCTAGATTGATTATGACTTCATATGTGCAGACTAGCTTTTTCCATGATAAGTTAATTAAACTTGCTCAACTTGAATTAAAACTTGTCATGTTAGCACTCGAGACTAGTCTTTCTTGAGTTATCCCTTTATGATTCATGCCATGTCAAATAGGCTGAGTTGAGTCTGGAATCTTTGTTGAGCCTTAGATTGAGCTATTTTAGTCTCTCGATGCAGTATGAGTTAGTACAACATGTTAAAAAGATAAAAGATCTCTTTCGTGTGAAAAAACTGATCTCACCAATTCTCTCCTATGAGGCTGCTTGCCATTGCACTTGGCATGAACTTAGGGGGAGTTTTGGATGACCAAGATCATTGTCTTAAGCTTCTTGCTTGGCATGATCGCATAAGGCTTGAGATCTAGCACATGACTAAACAAAAATCTGGTTGGCAACGACCTTGAATTTCAAAAGAAAATATGTCACTTGTGCTTCATTTGCTTAATCTACAAAAAGAACCAAGTACTTAAACAAATATTTCACTCCTGAGCTTGTAGCACTCTAATTAGGCTCAATACTAACTTCTTGGTTCCGCTTAGCTTATTGATATGGTTTGCATCATCCTTGGATACCTCTAACTAGACTTTGATCATAGATGACTTGACAGGCTCACAAATTGCACTAAATTTCAGATTGTCATCTATTTGGTTTAGCTATCTTATATATCTTGTCATGATCGAGATAGCATTCTATTGAGTTATGGCTTGATGTAACACTTAATGGTCATTTTGGATAATTCTCATGGCTCTAAATGCTTAGAATAATCAAACTTCAGCCATTTTCATCCATTTCCATGACTTGATTCTCTTCCTTGCATCCTTGATGTGTTTATTGCCAAAAGGGGGAGAATAGTGGTAGAAAAAGTCATTTCGGGAGCTTTGAGAAAAACTTGTTCTTTCTTTTGCTCCTTGTGTCGACATGGTCATTAGCATCATTTTTCTTCCTTTGGACCATGTTTGACTTCCTTCTTGCATTTCAAACTCAACTTTGTGCTTTTTCGGGGTTTGTCAATATACTCATCAAGGGGGAGATTGAGAGACCATGTAGAGGTCATCCCATGTGTGTGATGAGTAATTGACATCGGTTTAGGGAAGTCGAGTTTGATTTGGTTGGTTCGGACCATGTGGTTGCTGGTGCAATCGGGCTCGGTCGGACTTGGTCAAACCTGGTCAAAGGGTTTAGGTTGCATATTATGTCGACTTGTCGAGTTTGAGCTATTTCATTAATGCATTTATGCTTACATGTATCGAGCGGTGCTATTTGGCGTGTTTCTTATGCGTGTTGGCTGCGGGGCGTCGGGCGAGTCGTGGCGAGACACGAGGTGACCGGACTAGACACGGGCGGTGTCGAGTCGAAACGATCGGATGTGTCGAAGACGGCGGAGATTCGATGTGGTTGCGAGTCGTGGACGACAAGGAACGTGGAAGCTTCCCGGAAGGTGCAGGAGGGGCGTTTGGTAAAACGCAAAGCTGCACGAGCGAGAGCGCCCGTTCGTTGCAGCGGGCGTAACGGGTTGGAGACCCGTTAGCCGAAGGCTATATAAGGAGGAGGTGCCTCCTTGTTGCTGCATGCACTCCAAGGGTTCTAGGGTTTGCTTTAGTCAAAATGAGCTTTAAAAGTTGGTTTTGACTTTAGACTTTAGTTGGTGAGAGTGGGTGTGAAGGGCAGAACATGTCCCCTTCGATGTCTCCCTGAGTCCCTGTGTGTTCTTGAGAAGGGTTCTTGATTTGGGAGAGGGAGAGGATGGATTGAAACTACTTGTAATCATCCATGGTTCCAATGTCCATGCGTATCGGGACTCCTCTGTAGTCTTTGTGATTCAATGAATGAAATCTCTGATGTTTATTTCCTGTTCGTATTGTTTTTTCCCTCCGTTGCTCTCTGTGGATGATTTCTCAAGTTTTTGTTTTTGTGTTCTTGCTTGTTGAGAAGTAGCAAAATGGGTTGTTGTGACCTAGGAGGTGCCCAAAAGTCATTTGACTAGTTAATCCTACGAGCAAACCATGTTTGATTTCAGGTTTTCCTTTTTGGCCTTCTCTGTTCTTTGTTTTCAGTTCTAGGGTTTGGAGAGTTTTCTCGCTTCCCGTCATGAGATAGGCTAATATTTGGGGTTTTGAGTCCTGAGGGTATTGCTAACATTTTCCCCAATCTCTTGGCCAAAGGATCAAATTTGAGATGGCAGCTTGAATTTTGGTGTTGCTCTGTGCCTGAGTCTTCAGTTTCTTGTTTCTAGGGTTTGGAGAATTTTCTTGTTTTCCTCTTTGAGATGGCATGAAAATTAGCATAAAGAGTCCAGAGGCTATCAAATACCTATCCTCAAAATTTCATGTGCAAGGGATCAAAGTTGGGAGAGGAATTTGAGTTTTTGGGCAGAGCACTGAATATTTTCAGTTTTTAGGGAATCCTTTAAATTCCTGATTTTGAGATGGATTTTCTTGTTTCCTAAGCCACCCTTGCTATGTAGAATGGTTCTATGTTGCTCTGGGTAAAAAGGATTGGAAGCAAAGTTCCAATTTCTCAGGTTTTTACAGATCTGAATCCTTTTCTCTTGGTTTCAGTCTTCTGTCGCACTGCTGTTTTCAGACTGCAGGGAGGCCGGTCAGACCGGTTCTAAACCGGCGGTCAGACCGGGTCTTAGTCGGCGGTCAGACCGCCATTGGCCGGGCGGTCAGACCAGCTACTCCCAAGCGGTCTGATCGACCCCTTTGCTGGATATGTTGTTTTCATGTCTTTCTCTGCTATGCCTTCTAGGTTTTCCTTTTGAGTGCAGTGTTTCCTTCTTTTGAGTACTTAGATCTCCAGCAAGCCTAAATCTTTATTCTTCATAGCACTCGTTGTTATCAGAGAAGAACTTTTTGATTGGAGATTTGTGGGGGACAAATTCTTAGAAGTCGACATTCACCCCCCCTCTGTCGCCATTTCGGTCCAACATTACTGTAGTCTTCGGATTAGATACCGACTTCTTTAATTGCTCTTGTAATCTTTCTGTTGACCAACTCGTGTGATCCGAGTACTAACGTGGAAGATGAATACAAATGAGTTTCTGCTTTGCAGAACGCAAGTTGGAAACAAAATACAATTAAATAACCAAAAAGACATAAAGAAGGTAAGTGGTGTGGTCAAGGTTTAGGCAGTGGGTGGTTCGGCTCAACGGGATTAGAATTAGGTTAGGTGGGTTCGAGATGATCGAGGATGTATATAGGCGTTGTATGGATTTCGGTGAATGGCTGAAGGTATGGATGGTATTAGATATTAGGATTAGAATATTTATCTGGGTTGTTTATAGCTTTACTAAAGTCTAAGGTGGTAGAGCGAGGTTTGAAAGATGTAGACGGGCTCAAGACGATAAAAAGGGCAAATGTGTTTTTAGGGTTTTGTCGAATGATACGAGTTCAGACCGTATTAGAGTTTAGGGTTTGAAAATGTGTTTTAGTGGTTTTGAGTGTTATCGATACCTAATATGAGAAAACGGAACTGAGGAATGGGTAGATGGGTTCAAAATGATAGAAATGGATGTATTTTGTATTTTTGGGTTTGGATGAATAGTAATGGGTATTTTACTATTCATCACAGACTTTTACTATTCATGCCAGGTTTGGGCACTATTCATTAATGGGTTTTTACTGTTCACTACTGGGTCAAAGTACTATTCATTGTGGGTTGAACACTGTTCATTATTGGGTCGGTTGCTACAAAGATGTCGGTGCAGTACTTGTTCCTTCACGAGTTAGTGCTACGATCGAATCGGTAGTGTTTATCTTCCTCCTCCAATGAGGCAAGCCTTTGCGATCGAGCGAGCAATTTTGCGATGGCGATTCCCGACGCTACGGTTAACTCTGACGGAAACCAAGGGCATGGATGGACTCCTGGGACTAAGGAGAACCCATTTTGGGGGTTTGCAGTGGCCGGTGAGCAACAAACTGCCGGCAGCATGGTAGGGAGTTCTTGGGGATTTTCAGGTGGCAGTGGTTTGGGTCGTGGAGGTCTGTGGTGAGTGGTCCACGGCGGGGTGGTGCAACCGAGCAGGGAAGCTAGCCGCCGGTGGACTACAAGACTTGGCAAGCTAGGGCATTGCTTTGGGGTGTTTACTAGGAGTACAAGAATGCTACTAACCAAAGGAATTGAAAGGAAATTGACTGTACACAGAGAATTGAATTGGTGGTTTACTTGGGGATTTTCGAAGGTCGACGGTGATACGACGGTCATTAGAGCAATTAGGGTGTGGTTGGCTTACTCAGGCATCGGTGCAACTCAACGGAAGGGCTTGGGGGGCTTTTATAGAGGCTGTGAGGCGGTTTGGCACCGTTGCCGCCTTACTCGGTTTACAATGCGTGGCCGAGATGGGAGAGCTCGGGAGGCTTCGAGGATGGTGTGGCACTAGATGTCAGGGTCTTCTCGGGCGCTGCGTTGTGGCGGTCAAATGCACAGAGTTGTTAGGTCGGCTGAATGAGAAGTCATGCAGGAGAGGTCGACCGTGAGAGAGGTGGTGTCGTGGCGGCGGTGATATTTTCGAACAGTGAACAGTGTTCTCTCACTATGTCACAGAGAGAAGGATGGGGAGGAGGCTGCGACTGGGAATTGGGGCTTGAATGGTGGAGAAAGGTGGAGATTAGAGTTAAGAACTAAAGGAAATCAATTCTCAAGAAAATCAAATTTTGTTTTCAGATTTTCGATTTGTTTCAAGTGCAATCAACGAGAAACAGATCGCGAGGAAATCGCACTAGCTAGAGAGTTTCGTGTGAGAAAAAAATCGCTTCGATTGGATTCCTATGGTCCAGTAATGCAAGATAGCTACCTGGTTCAAAGGTAATCCTAATACCATAAACTACCAGAATCTAGTTACATCCGTAATCTTTCATTCCTACCTTAGATTCCGAAGTGGTTGTGCCAAACAGAGTAATTAATTATATCAGATTACCCCATGATTACTGAGAATCTTAACAAGATTACTGCTACCAACGCACCCTATAGGTCAACTCGGTCTCAACACAGTCGGTTTGCATCACATTATTATTTTTTTCTCTAGTTTGATTCGCCCCCGTGTGTCGTTTGCTCCTGTGGCATGATTCGCCCCCGTGTGTCGTTTGCTCCTGTCGGGGGACCTTTTTTGCAAAAAAGTCCCTGCATTTTTCTGAAATTACGTAAAGGTCCTCGGTTCTCGCGAAAGGTCCCTGCCAGTTTTTTTTAAAACACTTTTTTCGAAAACACCCCTCCACTTTGCAGGATAGCGCCCCGTGGTTTTCTAAATTACGTACGGGTCCTCGTTTAGTTACGTACAGGTCCTCGATTTTTTACGAAAAAGACCTTTAACTTTTTCGAAAATACACATGTGCCCTCGATTTTTTAAAAAAACTCCTCACAGATTATCGCCTCTTTTACTTCGGTACACACGGTGGCTGGCGCGGCGTGACGCCACGCCTATTAGGCTAGTATGTCCAATAGTTTGAATAAAACTCCATCGATCTAACATCTACCATGAATTGTTGCCTCAAGGAATATTTGACCGATTCTTAATCTATCTCGAATATAGCTTGGTTGGGTACACACAGTGATGTAAAGGCGCCTAGCGTGCGCGAGGCGCGCCAGGCGGTGGGTGGCAGCCGGCCGCGACTTAGCTCCTCGGGATGCCAGTGGTCGGCGATCGCGGCGGATTAAGCGGTCAAAGCGGGCGCGGTGCGGCAAACAAACGAGCGGCGCGGCTAGGCGGCCGCCGAGGACGCCTAGGCGTGGGAAGCGACATAAACACGAAATAAACGATGCGGGCGGTGACATTTCGGCAGAGCGCGCAAAAGAAAAGCTAGGGTTGGGCGCTAGCTAGGTTGGGGAGCCGCACATCCGCGCGCCGTCGAACCGCCGGGTCCCTCGCCTCGCGTCCTCGCCGGAGCAGCCCGAAGCCGCTCTCGCCTCGCCTCCCCCTTCGCCGGATCGGCCGGATTATCTCGGAGTCGGGACCCGTGCTGCACTTCCTCCCCTCCGCCTCCCCCTTCGCCTCCGGCCTCCGCCTCCTCCTCCGCGGCTCCGGCCTCCGCCTCCCCCTCCACCTCCCCTCCGGCCTCCCCTCCCCCTCCGCCTCCGCTGGGCCGCTGGGGAGCTCAGGTGATGAATCCGGCTGAGCTCTGGGGAGATTGAGAGGGGAGCGGAGTGGAGACCCGAGAGGCCGAGACCCAACCAAGAGGGAGAGGCAGAGCGAAGGGAGCGAGTGAGCGACCGAGAGGGAGACGCGAGAGCGGCGAGCGACTTGAGGGAGTGGCTCAGCCGCACGGCCTGCGCAAGGGTGAGGTGTCGGCAGTCGGCTGGAGCCGGCTGTCGACACGGGAGGAGACTGTCCCATTATTTTTTTAATTATACTAATTACTGATTAGTGAACTAATTTGATGATGCATCGTATACACTTTATTAATACTTTGGTAATTTTTGTTATTGTGTATTTGAGATTTGAGAACAATGCTTATGTGTGTTTTGTTATGAACTTCATAATTCATTACGTATGTTTTATTATATTGCTATCATTTCCTTTATTCTTTTCAATTTACAAGTTTGAAGCACAAATGCACAATAGTTATTCAATACAAAAAACTCACACATTGCTTAATGTGCAGGTTTTACAATTATATATCAAGCATTTACATCAAAAATTTACATCAATGGATAGAGAGCTATCATTGTTGCTCAAGGTACTAATTTTCTTCATTTAAACATCAAATACATATATATGATTGCTTATCTTTGTCTGCTGTCCTTATTTTTGATTTAACCGCCTAGGCCCCGCCTAGGCCCCCTGGGCGCTAGGCCATACCTCGCCACCCGCCTAGCGCCTAGCGCCTTCTTGAATATTGGGTACACATACTACAATATCTAATCTTAGCCTTAGACTATACCAACTTAAAAAATTAGACGGTTGAGATTTTCTCTTTTTCCTTAACTAATGTGAAAATTTCAAGTATTTTTTCTTTTCTTCGATTAATATGGTAATTCCTAACTTTTTTACATCCTATGATTAATGTGGGGCTTCTAAAAGGGTCTTCAATTAGTAAAGACATATTGATTTATAGATAGATAGATAATTAGTAAAGATATTGATAGATAGATAGGTAGATACATATAGATGAATGGATAGATAGATATCATTTTTTTGTCCACTTTTATTTTAAACCATCAATTGACATTTTTTATAGTTGCAAGCATGTGAGGTGCCATTAGTAAATAATTGCTCTTTACATAAAATCAAATTGTCCTAGGGCCAACATATACTTAGGCTATAGATCTGTGCAACCATCACGAGTTAAAGCTACTTTTGATACTGTTTCACATAGTATTTACAAAAATAGCTGTATGCGGATGGTATTAACAAAAGTATCATTTATGTTGTCTGGTGGGCGGGTGGCAGCGCTCGCGAGACGACACGCGGCGTTGCCACTGGCGGCAGGCGCCTACCACCCCCTCACCAGACGATAAGTAGCCTACCGCCTGGAGGGGGGACGGCAGGCTTGCCTGTCGCCCAGTGACTGGGCGGCTGGTAACTAAGCCGGCTAATTAACTGGCTTAATTACCTGCCCTAATTTTTTTATTGTTTATTTAAAATTTTAAATATATCAAATTAGCTCAAAAAATTATGAAAATTTATGTACGGTCTCCAGACATAAGGAACCTTATAGTGTAATTTTTTGGTAATTTTATCAATTATGAATGTTGCTAAAAAATTCATAAAATTTTAATATTTTTACAAGTTTTACATATAGCAAATGAGCTCCAAAAATTACAAAGTTTTATGTGAAGCCCCTTGATACAGTAATAGTTATTGTGTAATGTTTTGGGAATTTTATGTGGTCCAAATGTACCACGTTTATTCGGGTTAACTTAATCATGAATTCATGAATATTTCACATTTTTTAACAATTTTATACGTTAGGAATTTGTACAATTAAAAGTAACTATAGTAGTACAAAAAATACATCACACTGGATGTGATATGGCTCACTCATCTAAGCCACTGCTATATTCTCACCGCACTTGCCTCTCTGTACATGGCCTTGTCTTCCGTCGCACACAAGCATGTCCCGTTTGGTACGTCAGTCAGTCTGGAGGTTGCGTCGCGGGTCAAAGGAGGTATAGAGACCATTCTGTCTAGTCAATGGTCAGCGGTGGTCCAATAGGCTGGGTCCGGTAAGGGTCGAAGTCGTCCAGCTGAGACACGCCGAACTACAAGCCGCCCACAATAATATCATGTATGAAAGACTCTAGAAATCCCCCTCGTGATGCAAAGAAGCTCTTGCCCTGACCGTACGACATGGCAGCGAAGCCGGAGGAGCTCTGCCCACTGAAGTGTCCAAACCCTGGGTGTGCTGAAAATGCTGAGCCCTGCCCTGCGTACACTGCAAACTCTGGCACCGTGTACTGCTGTCTACAAGCATATGGGAGGCCCGTGTCATCGTCGATGGACTTGTCATCACCCCCATGTTGAATTGGAGGCTGCAAGAATATGAAATGATATTAGTCACAATAAATATTCCGGATGTACAATGTGAATCTCATACCTCCCGAATGTGCAGCGAAGATGACAATGGGAAGTGGTAGTCTGTGCAGGTGGTGCGAACGGCAAAATGCATCTCGATGACGGACCTGCGGCAGGAGAACACCATGATGTTAGTGGAACGCAAGGCGTAATAGGAAAATAAAATGTAGGTTCATACGTAAGTTATCTCCTCATCGGTATGGTGAATGGATGATTGGTGGCTAGTACTATGATGCCATGCAGACTAAGTACATTGCGATGGCTGGCCGGACTTGTTAGGTCGCGATGACTTGGCAGGTAAGCATGGTGCCCCACTGGGTGGCTCATGTGCGCACTGTGATCCGTGGACTGGCCGTAGCTTAGGTTGTGCACTATTTTTTTTCCCTGCTTTAGGATGAATTTCATAGTCTTCTACAGGGCTGGTGGTGTCTCCAGGCTACTAATGGCGGCCTCCGACGTGCTTGCGATGCGCTGCATGCGCTCCAACTGAAGTGACATACGAAATAGGTTCACTAACAAGCAGTATGAATTTCTTGAATGGATGATAAGATATTTGAACTGTCTTACACTGTCATGTCACTGCAAAGCATTGTGGGGATCGATGGAGCATTCCAGACATTCCTCGTGTGTGATCTGCTCGGGGCGATCTGGTGGAGGAATGGTGAGTCTGCTGCACGACCGGGGTACGTACCACTGCAGGTACTCATCGTACGTCTAGACGTCGTACGGATGCTGCTCCATGATGACATTGAGGTGTAACCTTTCCATCCATGCCGTCGTTCACTGCACCTACATTGGTCGCCAATCCGTAGCATGCCAACCAGCCCTCGATTGCCAGCATTTCCAGAATCATCGACATTACATAGCAAGACATACAAAGTGTACACAATAGTCGGATGGAGTTTGACTCACCAGTGCATGGCATGCAGTAGGAACCTGCCATCCAGGGGGCACGGCCTGGTGCAAACCCAACTGTCACATCACGCGCTGTGGCACGTAAGCCTCCACTATGTATGAGAACACCAGATGGTGTGTCATCGTCCATAGCTCCCTATCCTCTAGGCAATGCAGGGACAGCCCACACGGCAATACACGATGCTCAAAATTTACCATCCAGGGAGTCCATATGACGTCGCTGTCATGCAACGATTCGAACTCGTTGTGCCACAGCAAGTAGCACGTCGACGGTTTGCTCTTGGCCCACTGTAGATGGACAGTTGTCCACCAGATGTCCATAGTGGGCCCATCTATCAGGTCGACAAACTCGTCGAACGGGTGCACTAGCATCATGATTGTCGGACGTCCGACAGGGAAGTGCTCCTAGCTCCACAACTACAGGAGCATGTAGTAGATGGCCAGATTGGTGGTACCAGCAGTGGCGCGCTAGCAAGCGTCACAATAACCCTGATATGTGGCGCGCAAAACCGCTGATCTCCAGCTGTACCGAGGCATCACCTCGAACTCTGTGTCCACCAAAGACTCGGCGAGGCCAATAAGTTCGGCATCGCAAATATCGCCATGTGTGGCTGGAAACATGCTCCAACCAAAGAGCTTGATAAGGAACGTGATGAGGTGCGTCATGATGACCTCCGGCGGTGCAACCTGCGGGCACACACTGAAATTGTTAAGCCACGTACGGAGGATGCCACGTGCACTCTCTGAGATAGGCCAATTGAATTGGTCCGCCAGCCTCTCCTTCCAGTCGGCTGGTGCAGGAGTTAGAATAAGTGCATCACCCCCGAGAGGGAGACCGATCAAGAATGCGATGTCCTTCAGAGTGACCGTCATCTCACCCCCAACGAAAGTGGAATGTGTGCATCTCGGGCCTCCACCTGTCCACCAGTGCCACGAGCAGGCTACCGTCGATGGTAAACTCATGCCTAGTGTAGACTAGCCTTGCAAAGGGCGACAAGCCCGTGGCCTGCAGGGTTGGGACGTAGCGCTCGTCCAGCGCCCACGGATCCCTCCTCCCATCCCCCACCCCCCGCAGCTTGAACGATGAAGGGCCAGTTGCATCACCCATCATCCATGTGTGGCAACATGTTTCTCATCGTACGAGTGTTCCAGAAGCTTTGGTAAAGCCATACCTACCATACATAGGGTAGACGAAATATTAGTGCGAAGATTAATAATGACAGTAAAACTTACTTTATAATATAAACTACATTAATTATGACTAACTAAATAATAGTAATTATGACTACGACTACAGGAATAACATCGAAAGCAACCTATAAAAAAGTGATTACTCATAGGAATAACTACATAGGAATACTTCACTACTTATAGATAATTTGATTACTCATCCAAAAAAGTGACGAGCCATCAATTACCATCGTCCTTAACACTAACTTATTACTTACCCCTTACTAACAAATTATGGGTACCGTACGTACACAAAAATAGTACAAACTATGTCTAAATTACAATGATATAATTACTTCTTAATATAAACTACATTAATCAGGACTAACTAAATAACACTAATTGACTACGATTATGAGAGTAACGTTGAAAGCACACGATCAAAAATTACCTGCCTTTCCAGATGAGAAATCAGCACTGCCAATTTTGAGCTGCGCACTGTCTTCATGAACTAATGAGCTACACACCCCCATTTTTTAGCGATGGCCACGACATTCACCTTCTATGATGAGCGACTGGGATGAGCAACGACAAACTGTAAGAGGTTCATATTTATGGCCAAGTGAAAGGTGAACCCGGTGTACTCACCCCATACATTGAGGACCCATTATCACGAGCAACGCTTCGGGCGAGGGGGGACGGCATCGTAACACTGACAAATGTGCAAACGAGGAGTGGACGAGGGGGGGACAACACGGAAATAATGACATTAGTGCGAACGAGAGAGCGCACGAGGGGGGTACATACGCAGAGAGTGAGAATAGTGCGAACCAGGTTGTGACATCCCTAAATTTTTCAAATTTATTTAGTTTTATTTTATGGAATTTAAAATCCTCCTTTTCATTTTGCTTAGATTAAAAGATATTAAGTTTGGGAAAAATTGTGATAAAAATGAGTTTATTTAACTTTATTTGAGCTCTTTGCATTTTTTAGAATTATAGGAATTTTCTGGGATTTATTTGAAGTTTTCTGCTATTTTCTAAGCTTTAGTCTCTTTACTCGGGTTTTCTGAAAATCAAAAAGAAAATAAAATACCCCTTTCCCCTCCGACCGACGCGTGGATGGCCCAGATGCATCCACGTCGCCACCATCCAACCGCCCACTAAACTCCACCTTCCTCCTCCCTCCGACCAACACGTGTGCGGGCCGATCTCGCCCCACGTCGCCCCGGCCCATCTTCTGCCGTCCCTTCCCACTTAACTCCCGGGCCGCCCGATTCTTTTCCTTCGCCACGTGTCGTAATCCCCACCGCCACTTCCACCCTCTCTTCTCTCTCACTGACACCCGGCCCCACCTGTCATCCCTAACCCCCTCTGTCTTCTTCGCGCGAGCGCCACCACCACGGCCGTTGCGCCGCTCCGCCTTCCCTGCCTCTCTCAAGCTCCCCAACACCTCAGCGCCATACTCCTTCTCCCTGAGCGCCGCCTCCAACTCCTGGCGACCACATTGGCACTTCAGTCCACGTGGCTGCCACGTGTGCTGACACGTCAGCACCCGAGGCCCCTAGACCCACATGGCAGCCACGTCAGCGCCACCTGGCTACCACATCAGCAATTTAGCCCAGTCACTTGCCATGTCACTGCCATATCACCCTCCCTGCCACCTCAGCCTCTCCTCTGGTCCATGGACCTGGTCCATGTAGACTAGGGCCCACCTGTCAGTTAGTCCACCCCAGGACTGATGCCAGCATGACGCCATAATTCCATTTTCCAGTAAAAAAATAAATCGGCCAAAAAATAAAATCCCTGCTGTTGTCATAACTCCCATGTGACACGTGCCTTGTTGATAAAGACAATTGCATATAAGGCACTGCAGTGATTTTTTTTCAATTTTGACTCCAGATATCTGATTTTTCAAATCTAGCCATCTCTCTCAAGCTTGACAGCTATGGCAGGTGACATGTGTCTCCTGCCATGCAACCATAGCTTTGCAGGAGGTTGGCAATGTGGGATGTCGAATGAGCGTGGCAGGGCATGTAGGCGCGTGGTAGCCGATGTGCCCATTAGCCTGTAGAGCTGCCTTGGTTCGACAACTCCTGTCAAGCTGCCCTAACTCGGTAGGGGAGCTGCCGACCTTCCTAGGCTCGGTAGGTGGCCTTCTGTGCCTGTCTCCTCGGTGCGGCTTCATATGCTCTACTAGTACTAGTAGTTAGTAGTTAATTACTATGGCCTATCTCGAAAGAGAGAGAAAAATTGAATTAAACAAAACAGTTTTCTTTTCTTCTATTCTAGAATGCAAGACATCTCGAATTGATCGAGTTGGTTCGTGTAACACTTCGCATTTTCAATTAACTTTAATATATAAATGAGGAAGCTAAATGAAATTAATTAAATAACTAATAAATAAATTACAAGGTAAATTAAGTGTTTTTCATGCACCAAGCCAAATTGAAATATAAGAACAGCAAATAAATAGAATACATTCACAGGTCTCGTCTCAAGGAAATGATACACTATAAACACACCAAATTAAGCACTACAATTAATTAAGAAACACGTCACATTAGTCAAGTGATAATTAAAAGTATTCGCCAAATCACATAAAAATATAAAAGTGCATATTACATCAGTTGAACAATTACAGTTCGATTACATAAATTTTACAAGATTCAATCTCAATCAAGATAATCGTCTCTAGAATATAAATAATTACATCACAATTAAAATTACATCAATATTTGCTAAGCTAGAGTAAGCGGCAATTATTTATTTACAAGAAGAACTAGTAGCAGGAGACCAAAAAAGGCTGAATAAAATAAAAAAAATGAAAGCCAAGTTGTTGGCAATTATTTATTTGCAAGAAGAACTAGTAAGAAGAGACCAAAAAAGACAGAACAAAAAAATAAATGAAAGCCAAGTTGCCATTAGAACACTCGTTAGGTTAATCAAAATGGGCAATTCACTCATTGAGATATCAGACTGCCCAGGGCTAGTCGGCACCTTTCGCAACCATAGGGTTCCATCATTTGACATTAGAAACAAAACTGAATCATTCCCAATTCCTTTTTACCCTGTCTGCCAACCCAGTAAAAATGATTTTATTGAAGTACTAGAGTCAACCACACTATGGCAGTAAAAATCACCCAAGCACTACACTCGGCATAAGTGAAGGCGAGACCGGCCTGACACAATGGCTAGGGATATACTAGCCGAGTGGACGTATAGTATACAGAAATAAGAGAAATAACTCTGAATTCTGACTTGAGAATCACATATAAGGAAATAAGAACAAATTTGTTGCGATCAAAGTTGGGGCTGCTATGGGTAAAGCGATATAAGCATGCAGAGTGCTAAATAAACCATAAATTCATGGTTGTCTCCTAGACTGGAGGCTACAGAAGCCTACAAGGTGTCTTTTCTCTAAGTACGAGTGACTAGTAGCTTTACAAACTAAAACCTAACAATTTTGAAACTTAAAAACTTATTTTTAAGATTGATGATGAGAAGGGATATGAATTTTGATCTGATGATTTTATCATGACGATGAATGCTTGCTGAGTACTTTGTACTCACCCTTACTATTAATCCTCCTTGTTAGAGGTGAGTCAGTGTGACAATTTATCCGATTATGTTGAGGTCTACACTGAGGACAACTATACTGGGGGAAGCAAGATCGATTCAGAGTACGACACATACGAGACGGAGGCCCTTTATTGAGGTTGGGACAAGTAGGCGGTGACCGGTAGTTATCTACGTGATCCTAAGTACTTTAGTATGTTGCTATCTAGTTGCTTCAATACTTGTATAATTATTAGTTGGTACCACTCATATCTCCAATTTTGTAATATTCGAGCAAAACTTGCTAGGCCCTAATAAAGACTAAAGTTATGTGTGGCAATGGCATTATAATAATATTGTATTATCTCTAACTATTGTTCCACTGCAACACCCTAATGTAACTTATTATTTGACAAAACAAGAATTTATTATGTTTTATCAGGTAATAACTATAGACTGGTACCATTACCTAAGGAAGTGATGGTTCAGGATTTCATAATGCATTGTTGCCACGGTGCAAATGTGCAAGTTTTCACTATATACATATGTAACCACAAAATCGATACTTACTGCATTCTAGAATAGAAGAAAAGAAAACAATTTTCCTTAATTCCATTTTTCTTTCTCTTTCGAGATACGCCATGGTAATTAACTACTAGTACTAGTAGAGCATATGAAGTCGCACCGAGGAGACAGTCGGCCATGTGGAGCATTGTGGTGCAGGCAGCACGGGAGGCAACCTATCAAACCTGGAAAGCTTGGCAGCTCCCCTATTGAGCAAGACTCAAGAAGAACAAAAAAGGTGGAGCTGACTTGGAGCGAGTTCTTGGAGGAATACAATGACTTCAATGGATAAAAAGTTAAGGTAGAGATTATTGAGTTAAGGCAATATATACATAGTCTTTTAGGATTTGGAAAGATATGCTACTATAAAGGGTCCTAAATGAATTCTACTGGATTAGGACTCCTACTCCTATTTGGATTAGAATTCCTACTCTAAATTGGAGAAGAACTAAGAGATACTATATAAACCATAGGGATGACCACAGAGAAGCAACCAAGCCTACTGATTGAAAGTAGAGGGAGCATGAGAGGATTAGAGGCTAGTATATTCTTTAGCACTAGATTCTTATATAGGAAAATGATCTGAGGGTTCTAAAAGATTCAAGATGGTTGTGAGTGAGCGACAATCTCTTTGTACTCTTTTTAGGTTGTATTTAAAAAATTTGTGGTCACCTTTGCCAAATATTTTCTCTCGCCGTGGTTGTATCAACATCGTTATTTTAGTTCTCTCTACGATAATCATCTTCTTTATTCTTGATACCGTGCATGCTCATGCCATATTTCACAGATTCTAATATGATCCGGGGCTGCCACACGTAAAAGAGGTATCAGAGTGTAACAATGATTGTATCACTTTTATGTTTATGATCTTTTGAATAATATGTTATTTTGCCCCTTGAATAAATTCATCATATTGATCAACAAGTATGTGACTTGTTTGTAAAACTCTTTATTCATGTTTTGATATTATTCTAAATTATTCTTGATCTTATATTATTATATAGGACAATTATGACTTATAGTTTAGCACATGTATTGATTGATAATTATGTTTCACAGATCATAGATATAGGGATATCAAATCAATAATGTGGACTCATGTTAGAGAACATAGTGTTAGATTGATCCACCTTGAGACATTATTGAGATTGTTATGTTTTTATGTGTCATCAGTTAGTCTCAAGCAATGATGATGAAAAATCCTTATACTTGAGATTAACATAGTTTTCTGCTTGTTTAATATTGCACTTAGGGTTGTCAAACGCTAGTCCGTAATTGGATAGTTATAAAGGTAACTTTTGAGTATGCTATGAAATATGCGGAAAAATGTGATTGGTAGGATATAGAATTTGCCTCTCCTACATAACAGTAGAGATATCTCTGGGCTCCTCGATGTGGTAGGATAAAGGATGTGTGTGGCCATGCTACAGGTGGTTGAAGAGTCGACCACATAAAGTTATCCATCACTAGATATTGAAAGATTGAACAGTCTATGGATGACATATTTCTCACCTGGAGTTCGATTAGGTATCGTGAGATAAAAGGAGAATACACAAATAAGTTGTTAAGTTCAACTAGATATTAACTGGCTGTATGGGTATACTGACTGGTCGTGAGCTGGTTGAACATATCACAAATGGGCCTACGAACTGGTCATGTGGAGATATGGACTGGTCGTAACCAGATACGAACTGGTCATAAGGAGTTATGAATTGATCATGGGTGATTAAGTCCTGGCTACAAATCATATTGCATAAGGGGTTCATTCATTTTGATATTTGTGTATATTTGGGGGTTGATATATCCTACTAGGACTACTATTGATAAATAATTGAAAAGGTGCTTCTGGATTATAACCAAGTATACATGAACCTACAGTGTCACATACTTAACGGGTTAGAATGAAAGACTCCGAGTGGAATACGATCTTTACTCATCTTAGATAAGAATCCGATTATAGCCTTCCAGAGTAGGATATGATCTCTACTCATGTTGGAGAAGGATCTGGTCGAAGGCTATATAAAGGGTCCATGGGGCTATGGATGAGCGAGAGGCATCACACCACCCACTGAAACCCTAGTTGCCTCCTTCCAAAGCCCCTACTATGCGTGCTAGTGCTAGCACACCGGCGTACAGTGTTCTATGCTTGGATGCGTGGACTTGATAGAGGCGTTGTTGTAACTGTGGCGCTAATCGGGGAAATTTGAGACAAAGACAATTGACTTACAGATATTGACTACCGTTAGAGGATGATCAACTTTTGAGGATCATTTTCAAAGACGCTGGATGATCGACTATTTCCATGAGTGAAGCCAAGGAGTGTGCCCAGTATGCATGGGCACCCCTAAAATTTTTGAAAACTATGTATATACTATTTTCTGCTATATGTTTTAATTGACATTGGACTTCATTGCAATTTTATATGCTCAAGGGAATTAGATGCAAATTGTATTCCATATAATCTTTTAGGTTTTGTAGATAGTCCAACATATTTTACTTACAAAGTTTGAATTTATATGTGATGTTAATAGGCTACATCAATCTTGTTGTACTAAGTATAGATATACTAAAAACCCTACATGCTTTTCGCGTGGTAGAGTATATGAGCTGCCATGCTGGTTATGTAGTGTACTAACAAAAATCTATGAAATTTATTTATCAATGTTAGTATTTGTTATCGTTATAACACCATAAAATTAAATTCTTTCCACAACTAAAAATATAAAGTAACCAATTAATTGGGATGAAAACCCAACTAGTTATAAAGTAACACTAAAGTACCATGTGAATACAATATTTATTATGCATGATTTACTTAGCGCTAATATTTTGTTACTCCGTCTATTCTTTTTAAGTAGTATTTTTTATTTTTCACGGTCTACAGGATGTGAATTAGACAAGTACTATTTATAACTTTATATTATTATATGCTAATAAAATTATAATATTACGAAAGTATTTTTAGCGACAAATCTAGCTCCAACATTGACTGTGTGGGTGGCATGACAAGTCAACGATTCCAAGAGTACGTGCCAAGAGGTGCCCAACGGCTACAGTGAGGGCATGCATCTAAGAAAGCGTGGCACAGCGGTTGGAGGTGCATCTAAAGAGGTACGGCGTACACAGCGTGAATATTCAATAAAATTTTTCTAGCTCCACCATTGACTACTTTTACTATACCGACGCGTGCTATGTTGAATCGGACTGTTTTAACTTTTTTCACTGCATTGCGCGTCTGATGGTAACAATTTATGATCTTTTACTCATATGGTTTTCTGGTTTATACGGTAGCTAGTGTAGCCTACTCGTAATTCCAGGGAGAGTACGAAAACTATCTTGCTTCCTAGGTTGTAATGGAGAGTAGTGGGAGGCAGAGTCGTTCCGGGGAAAGGGAAGACAAGAGAGAAGTAGCAGCAGTTGCCGTTCAACTCTCAGGCGGGAGAATGGAGGTTCTTTTCGGTCATGGAGTAATGGAAACTGTACTGGAGTAGATGGGCCGAGCCGGCCTAGCAGTCGAATGGGCCTCTCCATCCAAACAAATACCGAGGCAACCCTAGAGAAGGGAACCAATTGCGCGGGGAGGCACCGCTGCTCCCGTCTCTACGATTTCGCCTCCCGACGCCACCGCCGGTGGCGGAGCCGCCGGCGATGAGGCCGCAGCCATGGATACGGTGGTTGAGGCCGCGCTGTTCGACGTGGAACCGCTTTGCGTCGACGAGATGAGGCCTCGCGTTCTTTACTCTAAACTGTTACTTGTGTCTTATGTTGACTAGGGTCAGCGTGGTGATTTTAGTTAAAGGTGTGGGTTAACTGTATGTGTGGTTATTTCACTAGATTGACCTAGCATATTGCAATTTGGTCTTAATCGGTTTGCTTTTAGATGTCGATTGAATTCTGAAGAGGCTGAAGGTTACTGCTTTAGTAAATACCTGAACTTTGCCCAACCTCATTGTTCTCTAATACAGATATTCAGCTTTGTCGACAGTATCATGATCAAACAAATGGAATAATGCTCTGTTCTCAAATTTCTATTTTCTCTGTTGTCCAAGACAGCGCTATAATAGTGTGTATTTTCAGATGAGTGGTCTTAGTATATGTTAACCTATATTAACCTTATATCCTAAAGTTTGCACAAGTCTTTTTAAGGAGAAAACACAATAAGTCCTTAGAATTGGCTTTTAGGCATAATCATGACTACAGCTGACATTTCAACTGATGATATCTCTGCAATGAAACCTGACCATAACCAATCTTAGGGTGAAGTCTGTTTCAGAGTGGACATTGCAGTATGAGCATAAGCAGGTGCATAGCTTGAATTTCAATGGCAACAGCCAATGGACACTCTTTTGGTCTCTATGGTTGAGATGCTGGAGGCATCATTATGTTCTCAGTACGAAGAACCTTGTTCATTCAGAGTTTACTTTGGATTACAGTGGGCTGTATTGAATGGTGCATTGGTTCACCAAATGCTTGACTTTTCCATGTGCCCTTGGTATTTGGATGGCAAACTTTCCATGATTACGTGAGTGCATTGTGCAGAAGAAAAAAAGAATGTGTGAATACATTAGGCTGAGAAATGTTTGTGAATTGAGATGATTGTATATTGTTGGTAGTGATTTTATTTTCTTCTGTCATATGGAACATGAGATGGTAGTGCCTGCATTGTCATGCGCCTTATGTTCCTCTGTAATTACCATTGTGAAGAGCTGCAAAAACAAACCTGGATGCGTTGCTGAATATGACTGGATGTTTGTTGTTTAGAAAAAGAATGGGCTTGCCGCTTGCATGTCTTTGTGGACAGAACTATGTAATAATTGATTATCTACCTAACTAGTGTTTGGTTTGGTTTTTACATGCTTTACTCATCGTATGGAGCTGCTGGTCTGCAGTGGCCTCTGTTGTTTATAAACTGTGAATTGTTGTTTGAACTTATTATTAAATTCAGTAGGAAAAAAACTGGGGGATGACCCTTGCTTGCATTGCAAACATGAGAACAAAAAGTGATGTCTCCATTATAGGTTGCAAAACATTATAGTATGCATGTTTAGTTTGAAAAACTGAGCTCGGACTTGGGGATCCATTACACTTAGTTAAATGTAGTTTATCTTGGAGCTCTGTTAATAACTGCTTCACCTTACTGCTGGTGTGTATGTCCAGTGATCAGCTTTTCATTTTGTATGCATGCCAACTAAATAGGTTACCTTGATGACATTGGAATTTTTCTGCAGATTGCCGTGATGGCTACAATCATGCACTTAACTAATTCTTTATGGTCACTTGAGTGATGAATGACTGGATCTACTTGGTGCGACGATTTAGAAGAGTGCGGGGTTTTTATTATCTCTATGTGAACTTTACCATGCACAAGTTGTGGTCCTCCTTCCCCATGCATCTCTCAGGGTCATGCAAGACCACCTTTGCAATTTACTTGTTTAATTTTTTAAAGCATGTTATTGTAGGTGGAAGGTTTGTCCATTGAAACGATTGAGCATCTTGTCTACAATATTCCACATCACATGAGATGCCATTTTTTGCTTTCAGCAGTTCAGTGTGTTTTCTGCACATGGTTATTAAAGCGATGCGGCAAGGCGCGGCGACTCACCACCTTCACACCACTATATCGATCCTGACAACATGACATATGAGGTTAATGACTTCTCTTCATGACTTTTGTCACCATGTTCTCATACCGGCTCTTTCATGTAACACTAACACTTTCAATATGTATCATCTATTCATCTTACTTTCTTTTCATCTGATTTATATCTGTAATTGAGCTAGATAGGTAAAAGGCTGCAGAGATTACACAGTACATTATTGAAGTGGTCAATGGTATAGTTCTCCTTTGGGTGCTTCTAGGGCCAAAATACTCGACATTAAGGATGCTATGAATCCTTGCTGCATGTTAATTTATTCAGAATATTAATTTGCATTGCCAATTAATCCACTAAAATTTTTCCTAATTGCAAAAGGTTATTTGCCTTTGACATAAGATATTAACCATTTCTTGAAGTCACATCATATCATTTCAAAAAAAAAGAAGTCACATCATATAACCCAAATGTTGCAGCTGGTAACTATTTGGAGCAATCGGTTCTTCTATATTTAGTATATGAACAGCTTTTCTTGGTGAACAGTTTTGTACTTTTGTCCATTCAAGAATAGGAGTCCTCGAGAGAATAATAATGCATTTCTTTGCTGTGTCCGTTGTAATGCTGATCTCTTCCTTTGCAACTCAAATGAAAGTGCCATAAGCATGGTGTTTTCACATGATATATGTTGGCCAGAAGTTGCAAAACTATTATCTACATATAGAAGGAAGCAGAGTAAAGTAGCCAGTATAGACTTACATGCGTACGTTCGTTGCTTAATAATTTAGATGAAGGAACTTTTTGTTACTTGAGTAATCATGTACCAGCCTTTTTTGGTGTGTTTATCTGAAAATACATGCTTGTCACAGACACAGCTACATACATACACTGCTTTTCTTTGTTTCATGCAATGGTACTATTCAAGTAACAATATAGCTTCAGTGGTTAAACTATATATTCACTAATAATTTAATGGGGAAACTTTATCATTCATTTCATCATGGTACCTATCTTATGTTTCTTCTCAGCTGTAGGATTGGGCTGAATTGATTTGTAACTTAAAAGAACAATTATTTATCCGAAGAATTGACATTGCTGTGATTAATTATCTGCATATCATTGGTCAATTTTTTCCCTTTTAGCTACCTATGTGACTATGAAATCCATTTGTAAGGAAAATTATGAGTTGTGGAATATGAGGGAAGACACAACTAAATTTGGTTAAACTGTTAATGTAGTTCCATCTTTCCTTTGTATCTCAGGGTATAGCTGTTATCATGGCATCAAACACAGGAGCATCAGGATGGCTGAGGGGTAAGGTAAAGGTGTGACTTCAGGACTGCCTTCTCATCATGGGGAGCACAAAGGCGAGATCCCGCTGAGAAGTCCATCACACTGTCATATCTCATGCCCCCAAGGCTGGTAAGATTCAATTTGCACTTGATGGGAATCCTTGTCAATATTGTGGAAAATTGTTTGGCCTTTTAACTTTATTTTCTGTGTTCATTTGTGTCATGAATTTGGAGGAAATCATTGGTTTGTGTCATGTTATGCTTGGGAACTAATGGAAGTGTATAATTGACACAAGAATTCTCTCCATCATTGCATTATTATTCCTACTCTTTGATTGCATTTTGTTAGTGTAGCTTAAAACCCAAGGAATGCATTCGCAGATCAAGTTTCGCATCTTTGTTGTGCCATACATCTCTTTAATCTTTCCCTTTTTGGCTTGTCTATTGAAATGGAGAGTTCATATTGCTCTAGGCTCGCCGTGGCAGAGTGGATGAGCCATTCGCTTGGGAAAGCAGGGAGTTTCTGACGAAACTCTGCATAGGAAAGGTACTCCATGTGAATTTTATATCTTTCCCGAACTCTCCTACATATATATTCATTGTATTCCAGAAATTTTGTTTGCTTTTCTTTTCAAAATGAAAAACTAAAACATATTACAGGAGGTCACATTCAGAGTGGACTACACAGCTCCTAATTGTAGGAAAGTGTGTTGAACAGAATAGTTGATTGATTCAGGAGGTAGCATTACAATGCATATATATAGGCAAGGATGTCTAGGGTTTGGCTAATAGAAATATGGGCCTACCAGAGAGATCTTTGTCTATACTGGGTAGCTAATCAACCATACTAAACACATATGGGCCTAAAGCCAAGAGCCCATAGGGCTGCCATGATGACTGTCTAACACCCCTCGCAGTCAGAGTATCCGCACCTCGGACGTTTAGACTGGACCGAAACTCACTGAAGACCGATGAAGGAAGACCCTTGGTGAAGATGTCGGCGTGCTGTGAAGTGGTGGGAACATGCAGTACACGAATATCACCAAGAGCCACTTTCTCGCAAACGAAGTGAAGGTAAATCTCAATGTGCTTGGTGCGCTGATGCTGGACGGGGTTGGAGGACATATAGACTGAACTGATGTTGTCGCAATACACCAAGGTAGTCTGCTGAAGTGGAGTATGCAGCTCCAACAGAAGGTGACGTAACCAGGAGGCCTCGGCAACAGCATTGGCCACACCGCGGTACTCAGCCTCTGCGCTGGAACGGGACACTGTGTTCTGACGCTTGGAGGACCAGGAGACCAGGTTATCTCCAAGAAACACAGCATAGCCCGAGGTGGACTTGCGCGTGTTCGGGCAACCGGCCCAGTCAGCATCAGAGTAAACCACGAGATCAGACTGCGAGGATGGCTGAAGAAAAAGTCCCAAGTGGAGAATGCCACGAATGTACCGAAGAATCCGCTTGAGGGCAGCAAGGTGGGGCTCGCGAGGGTCGTGCATATGAAGACACACCTACTAAACTGCATAAGAGATGTCCGGCCTGGTGAAGGTGAGATACTGTAGGGCCCTGGCTAAACTGCGGAAATCGCTGGGATCACTGACAGGAACACCGTCTGAGGCGGACACCTTCGGATTTGTGTCGACAGGGGTGGTGCATGGTTTGCAATTTGCCATGCCAGTGCGCTCCAGAATGTCCATCATGTACTGGCGCTGTGAGAGGAGAAGACCACCACGACACTTCTGCACATGCATCCCCAAAAAGTGATGAAGCTCACCGAGATCCTTCATAGAGAACTCGTGTTGTAAGGCAGTGATGATGCGTCGGAGAAGTCCGGCAGATGAGGCGGTGAGAACGATGTCATCAACATAAAGGAGCAGGTAGACGATCTTAGAGCCGCGGTGGTATACAAATAGTGATATGTCAGACTTGGCCTCAAGAAATCCAAGGGATAGCAGATATGAAGCAAACCTGCTGTACCATGCACGGGGAGCCTGCTTGAGACCATAGAGTGATTTGTTCAGGCGGCAGACAAACTCTGGATGAGTAGAATCCTCGAATCCGGATGGTTGTGAGCAATAAACTGTCTCAAACAGGGTCCCATGAAGGAAGGCGTTCTTCACATCAAGTTGATGAATCGACCACTGCCTGGAGAGAGCAAGAGCGAGCACTGTCCGCACTGTTGCTGGCTTCACAACTGGACTGAATGTCTCCGCATAATCCACTCCCGGGCGCTGCGTAAAGCCACGTAGCACCCAACGAGCTTTATACCGCTCGAGAGAGCCATCTGCCTTGAGTTTGTGCTTGAAGATCCACTTACCAGAAACGACATTCGCCTTGTCCGGTCGGGGAACCAAATCCCAGGTGTGGTTCTGCAAGAGAGCAGCGTACTCGTCCTCCATCGCTGCCCACCAATTGGGGTCGGCAAGCGCGTTGTGGTACGTCCAAGGCACAGGCGACAATGGCGTGGCGTGGTAGAGGGCAGGGAGCCGAAAACCGGACTTGGCGCGCGTTTTTATCGGGTGTTGATTCCGCACGGGAGAGACTGGCACGGCACCCGGGGGAAGCTGCGCCAGGGAGGGCACCGCGCCTGGTGGGAGACGCGCCGGGGAGGGCGCTGTCGCGCCCGGGGGAGGATGCACCGGCGGAGAGCTCGAGGTGGACACCATCTGCGCACGCCGGTTGTAGACATGGCAAAAACGGCGGTCAGCCGGGGCCACACGTGGCGATGTAGGTGAGGCAGTGGCCGCACGTGGCTGTGCGGGCGTCGGAGCTGTAGGTGCCCTGCGTAACGCATCGTCATCCATTGTCGTGTGTGGTACGGTCGGTGGCGCAATGTCCTCAGCGGCGGCGGGCGCGGCATTGTCCAGGGCCGCGCGTGGCCTGGGCGCGGGGACGTCAGCACATGCGAGACTCAGTCGCGCGGGAAGACCTGCAGGCAAAGAGGTGTGCGACGGGCCTATAGGCGCCGGCACCGGATTAGTGTAGTCATCCAGAAAGTGAAAATCGGTCGTGGAGGGGGTGGAAGGAAGATTGGCGAAGGGAAATGATGTTTCATAAAAAATGACATGACGGGAGAGGTAGACCCGATTGGAGGCCATGTCGAGACATCGATATCCCTTATGGTGGGCGGAGTAGCCAAGGAAGGTACACAGGGCGGAACGAGAAGCAAGTTTGTGGGAGGCTGTGGCAGCAAGATTTGGGTAGCATTTGCACCCAAAGACGCAAAGATGCTCATAGGATGGTGAAGACCCAAAAAGGGCATGATGCGGCGTGGAGAAGTTCAGCGTCTTGGTGGGTAGTATGTTGAGGAGGTAAGTGGCAGTGGTCAGGGCCTCAACCCAATAGGATGGTGGCATAGACGCCTGAACCAAAAGTGAGCGAATGACATTGTTGATAGAACAAATGATACGCTCAGCTTTACCATTCTGTTGGGAGGTGTAGGGGCAGGACATGCGGAGGTGGACGCCATGAGTGAGGAAGAACGTGCGGGCGCTAGAGTTGTCAAACTTGCGGCCGTTGTCGCACTGGACTGCCTTGATGTTGGTGCTGAACTGAGTGGAAACAAAGGAGAAGAAGTTAGTGAGTGTCATGAATGTGTCAGATTTGAGCCGAAGGGGAAACGTCCAAAGATGATGCGAATAATCATCGAGAATGAGTAAATAATACTTATAACCAGAAACACTTTCAACAAGTGATGTCCAGAGGTCACAATGTATAAGATCAAAATTGTGTGAAGCACGGGATGCTGACATAGGGAAAGGAAGACGAACATGTCGACCCAGTTGGCATGCATGACAAATAGGATGACCTATGATTTTATTACATGAAGGTATAACTGCAGAACCCGCTAACTTAGACAAAACTTCATGACCGGGATGACCAAGCCGGTGATGCCACAGTGGGGCGGAGGACTCGGCGAGGAAGGACTCGGCGATAGGAAGATGCAGAGGGTAGAGCGGCCTGGAGCTATCGCACCTGATGATCACGTTCCGAGACCGAAGATCCTTCACAGAACAGCCAGTGGGGTCAAACTCAACAGAACAGTTATTGTCAGATGTAAACTGACGAACAGAAATGAGGTTCTTAATAAGTTTTGGGGAGACAAGGACATTATTGAGACGAAGGGAGCCATTAAGGCCAGCTGTGCCAGTAGAAGTAACGGGTAGAAGGGAGCCGTTACCGACAATAAAAGATGAAGGAACAGGATACCGAGAAGCGGAGGAGTGAGAGAGAATACCGGGGTCGGAGACCATGTGAGAGGTAGCCCCCGAGTCGAAGTACCACTCGGGCTGGTGAGGAGGAGTCAGCGTCATGGTGGAGAATGCGCTGCTGAGGCTGTTCTGGTCCCAGGAGGGCAGGCCGGTAGGAGCAGCGAAGTGTCCAGCAGGAGTGGCGAAGGGTCCAGTAGCCTGCCCGACAGAAGCACCACCCTAGAATCTCGCAGGCTAGCCGTGAGGAGCAGGGAGAGTCCACAGATTCTGGGCGGCAGCCAGCAGGGCTTGAGGCTGTGGCGGGGCCTGAGGCAGTGGAGCCGGTCCGGCGAAGCGTCCCTGCGGAAGAGGAGCAAGGGGAGGCCAGGGACCGGGCCACATCTGGATGGTGCCAATCCACGGGTTGTAGAGACTGGGCCAGGTGCCGGTTTGAGGTCCGCCGCCTGCGCCGGAGCCCTGGGACGCGGTGTTCTGGCCAGCCCGGCCGGAGCGCTTGCCGTGCCGTCCACGGGAGTGGGAGGAGCTACCGCCTCCGCCCCCGCCTCTGTTGGCACCGCCGGTGCCACCGCCGAAGCCATTGTGGGTCAAAGGAGGAGGGGCGCGGTCGGCGGGTGTTGCAGTGGGTTGGCCGCCGAAAGTGAGCAGGGCAGTGGCGGGTGAGGACTTACGATTTGCCATGTTGAGTTCCTCCAGGAGCAGGTCGGCACGCACTTCAAGGAAGGAGGGAAATGGCCGGCTCCGTTAAAGATGAAGACCGATGGCGGTGAAGTTTTCGTTGAGACCGCGGATGATGTTGAGGGCGAGAGTACGGACGGCGACGACCTCCCCAAGATCGGCAAGAGCATCGGCCATGGTCTTGAAGCGGCGGCAGTAGTCGGCGATGGAGAGATCCCCTTGGACGAAGTTCTGGAACTCGGCGTCGAGGTAGAGGGCGCGCGACTCCCAGTTGCCGAGAAACTGTGTTTTGACGGCGAGCCAGGTGACGCGCGCGGTGGCGCGGCATTCCAGCATGGTTTCGACGAGGTCAGAGGAGAGGGTGCCGAGAAGCCAGGATTTGATGACGCAATCCATGCGAACCCAGTCGGGGAGGGCCGGATGGGAGTCGTCAGCGAGCACGTGATCCTCGAGGGAGTACTTCCCGAGGGCGAGGAGGAAGAGCTCGCGCCATCGGGTGTAGTGGTCGGAGTTTAAGTCAAGAACAAGGGGAACCAAGGCGCGGATGTTCTGCATGCTGACCGCCTGGGCATGGATGTTGGCGATGGCGGCAACTTCATGAAGGAGGGCGTCGTGGAGAGGAAAGGGGGCTTCGTCCACATATTCGGCTTCGGCGTCGATGTCTCCAGCAGCGGCGGCGCGCACTAGGGCAGCGCGCTCGCGTTCAACAGCCGCATCGCGTGCTTGGGCGGCAGCGGCAGCCTCGCACTCAGCAGCCTCGGCCCGCGCGAGAGCAGCGGCGCGGGATTTGGCGGCGGCAGCGGGGCGCGCGTCGGGGTGGACCGGAGCGAGGTGCGCGGCCACCTCAGCCCTGGCAGCGGCCTCCTCAGCTCTGGCGGCGGCGTCTGAGGAGAGAATAGCGGCAGCAGGGAAAGAGGGGGCTAGCGGTGGGAGATCCCCCGACATGGTGGCGGGGATACAGGGGTAGGTAGGGTTAAGAGCGGAAGGGAATCGACCAATCTGATACCATGTAGGAAAGTGTGTTGAACAGAATAGTTGATTGATTCAGGAGGTAGCATTACAATGCATATATATAGGCAAGGATGTCTAGGGTTTGGCTAATAGAAATATGGGCCAACCAGAGATATCCTTGTCTATACTGGGTAGCTAATCAACCATACTAAACACATATGGGCCTAAAGCCAAGACCCCATAGGGCTGCCATGATGACTGTCTAACACTAATGTTGCCTACTCGGTAGTTGCTGCAGGATGGGCAAGGGTGAGGATCATTTACTTCTTTTTTTAAGCTGTTTTATCCTACTAATTGTTTCACTAATTTCTAATCTTATTTGGTTAATCAGGTAAAGGAGCAAGGCCCAAAGGGTGAACAAAGGTTGGAGGAAGTTGCCAAGCAATAGGGTTTAGGTCGTTGGAGCAAGGTTAGCATTTTTTATGTTTCTGTCACCACCTTTTTTGTAATTCATGCAATGAATGCTCTATTTACTTGCGTTTGTATGCATCTTCTCTATTAACTTTCAGTTTCAGGAGCCTGCTGCTGCTGAAGCATCAATAAGAGATCTTCCACCATCAGCAATCGGTGAAGCAAGTGGTTTTGATGCAAAGGGCCGTACATCCTGCTATCTGAGCCGAGAGCCTAAAACACTGCCCCTAACTTTCTTATGGTTCCGGTACATAGATCACTAACTTCAATGCGCTACTATCCAAACCTAATTCTTTAGATACATTTCAATCCCTTAAGTCTCTTTTAACTGCTTCCTCCCACGTCTGTCTTGGTCGACATCTGCCTCGTCTTACGTTTTCAGTACGCCTTAAAATTCACTACGTACCGGTGCCTCAGGAGGCCTTCGTTAGAGATGTTCAAACCATCTCAAGTGATGTTAGACAAGCTTCTCCTCAATTGGTGCTAACCCCATCTTATCACGTATATCATCATTGCGGATGCGATCCCGCCTTGTGTGATCACAGATCCACCACAGCATCCTCATCTCCGCTACACTCAATTTCTATATATGTTGTCTTTTAGTCACCCAACATTCTGCTCTATATAGCATCACATGTTTGATTGCTGTCCTATAGAACTTACCTTTTAACTTTTGAGGGACTTTTTTGTTATACAAGACAATAGATGTTTGACGCCATTTCACCCACCCCGCTCTTCTTCAATCTCACCGTCCCACTGTAATATTGATCCCAAATAATGAAACATGACCTTCTTAACCACTACTTGCTCGTCCAATCTAACATTTTCATCATCTACCTTAGCACCACTGAAATCATACCTCATATACTCAGTTTTAGTCTTACTAATTCTAAAACCCTTCAATTCTGAGGTCTTCCTCCACAACTCGAGCTTCCTATCAATACTTATTTTACTCTCATCAACCAGCACTACATCATTAGTGAAAAGTATACACCAAGGAATGTCTCCTTATATGTCCCGTGTGATCTTGACCATAACTAGGGAAAAAATGTATTAACTCAACGTTGACCCTTGGTGTAGCTCTATCTTAATAGGAAAGTCATTGGTAATATATATATATATATAGGACGTTGAAATGGGGAACCATGGTGTCTGGGCACCAAGTCTCCTTACTTTTGGATTGCTTTTAGATGTATGCTAGTGCAATGGTATAAAAATGAACTCATTAACATAGATGGAAAGTCTTAATCAAGGATAGATAGTCTCACTCATAAATAGAAAGTTATATATATATATATATATATATATATATATATATATATAGATAGATAGATAGATAGATAGATAGATAGATAGATAGATAGATAGAGAGAGAGAGAGAGAGAGGTCTCGAGGCTCCATGATTGAGACTTTCCATCTATGATTGAGACTTTCCATCTATGATTAAGACTTTACATCTATGATTGAGACTTTCCATCCATGATTAAGATTTTCCATCCTGATATATCACATATCATTGCACTTGCACGCATCTAAAAGCAATCCAAAAGCAGGGAGACTTGGTGCGTAGACACCATGATGCCCCATTTTTACTCTCTCTCTCTGTCTATATATATATATATATATATATATATAGTAAAAATAACACGTGCTCCTTGGTGCCCGAGCACTGTAAGTCTAAAATGTTATTTTCTAAAGTTAGCCAAATCGGACATCCGAATCCGAATTGGACTCCGACACCCGTGTTCGAGTCCTGGTAACACTGGCCATGAACAATAGATTTCCTGGGGAATTAAACGAAAACTCCTTATCCAAGCAGGGTTACGATAGTATACCGTCAGGGAATTGCCCTTTCACATACTTGGATGACTGTTACTCTTTAGTAAACAGGGAATTTGGGTGGCATCCAGCATTGAATTTTTCTTGTATGGATGTGTAGAACCGTTGGTTCAATCACCTGAGACATCCTATTCATTTTCAGGTGGCCGCATGGAGCTGGCAAGGAAGCAGGGTGTATGCAGATTGCCGAGATGTTCAAAGACAGAGAGGACAAGGAAGTTTACTTATCTGGTACTGGTAGTTCAGATTAAATCAACACATCCAGCACAGATAATGTTAGAATGCTACATACCAGCGCAGGGATGCACGAGAGGATGTTAGCTAACAGCGTGAAAAGAGTTGTATAGTCCGTTCCCATGACTGATGTTTACATCCATTACTTTTTAACATTTTTATTTTGGTTTCAAAATATTTTATCTTCATTAAAGCATAAACAGGGCAAATAAACTAATTGGGACTTGATGCCCTAAAGAAAGTGATTAGGACTTGAAATCAGTTTTTGATTTTTTTTTAAGTGAATTGAGAAATACTATGTGTCACTTCTGGAGCTGTCTTTAGCAGTGTTTTTTTATTTGGTGGAACGATTTTGTTGTCTGTAACAGTGCAGATATTACTTTTTGTGTAATTTGGCATTAAGTCACTGTGCCATGATACCATAGAAACTTTAAATAGCTGTATGAAATCCCATTGAATTTTTCTGTAGCTTCAATATGATTTGTCATAGATTATTCTTTCAAGAAAATTGTGGCGAAAGACTGTCGGCATGCCTATTTGTCCTTGCCTGCCAGCATTATGCTCTGCTGATTTTCCCTCAGGCATATCCATTTGGCATATAACAAGGAATTTTTTTCCTTCATGCTGTGTGCTGAGTGAGCAAATAGTGATGACTGCTTTTCTCATGGTGATTGTTTGTTACTCTTTTCTGATGCGATAGTAGTGGAGCACATAGAAAAATAGTCCCTTCAATTGTAGCACATAGAAAAATAGTCCCTTCAATTGTGACACATTTGTGTTAAAACCTCTCAAAAGATCTTTGAAATACCAGATCGTGCTGCTGTTTTTGTTTGGTCGTCCATAGTGGTTATAGATGTTGATTGTTTCACTTTGGTTTGTTGGAATTTACCTCAATTCCCTTACGTTAGTTATTCAGGCTAAATTCACATGTCCTTATCAGTTAGGCTAAAGAATATGGCTCTTAGCTTGCGAGAGGTGCACGCGAGAAATGTTTGTTCCTGGTTTTAAGAAAACTTACTTTCTGGTCGTCCCTATAAAGGAAATGACGCTCTGGGATAAATTTATGTGCGGTACTTTGCATGTTTCAAGTTCATTTTGGATCTTTTTTGCGCATAAATTAATGCTATTCATTATTATTTTTTTTCCGTAAAATGAGAATGGGGTAAAGTGAAATATGCTACAAACAGAAGGAACTCTTTTTTTTAGAGAAAATTGATATGGAGCTTCTTGTAAGGAAATATCGTGATCCCTAAAAATCCAAATTAACTCAGTGGGCCTCTATACTGCCCAGCAGGAGAGAAGCGCAGCTTCGGCCTTTGGCTTTTAGCTAGTTGGAATATGTCGGCTTCTTAGTTCAGTTTTTTTTTGTTTTTTTCTTTTATTTCTTTGTATTGTTCGTAATGATATAACGGGTTTTTATTTTTTATTATTAAATTTTTTTAATTGAATGAGTCAGATGCTAATAATCGCTATAGTGTATTTTTAGCTAAAAGCCAATAACTATAATCAAAAGCCACGGCTTAAAAGCCGTTTGGAACACCACCTTGCGATTCCTTTTAAGAAAGCTTTATGATCGAATGGCACCTGATGATGAATGGGCTACACCGGTTGCAATTGACTCGGTACATATGTCAGTGACTTTTCATTAGAGTTAAGTGGAAAATCATTCATACAAATATTCCACCTTTAAGATCTCGATATTAACGCTCTAGTTGCTCATACTTCCAACCAGGCGCGGATCTACAGAACTCATAGGCATTCAAATGAATACCCAAAATTTTTGCAAAAATCTGCTATACATTTTATATATATATATATATATATATATATATATATATATATATATATATATATATATATATATATATATATATATATATATATATAGTAATTGGGTTTAAATAAAAGAATCTGAAGTGAAGAAGGAGCTCGGGCCGACAGATCGATTCCCATGCGGCCACGCCCGAACGGCCCATTGGCCCATTTCCTCCCACACCCCGCTGATTAGGTCTCGCCGTCTCTGAGTCGGATGCATGTGCTAGCGCCGTCTTCGGCTATTCGGCAATCCTCATCTCTCAAAGGCCGTATTCGCCGACTCAACCCTAAGTCCCTAACTCGCTCAGATCCGGCGACTAGCGCGCTGGGCGGCTGACGGCAGGCCACCTGCCTGCTCCTTCCTCATCCTCAGGCTCAATCCGGCTACAATCGGCAGCGGCCGCAGCGCAGTCCCTCGTCGGCTCGTCTGTCGTCTCATCAGCTCATCTCCCTCCGTGACTCTGCCCGGCGCGGTGGCGCCCGACCTGAATAGGTTAGTTCAATTTTTTGTTGGGGATCTTTGCCCAGAAGCCCAGAGGTCACTGATGGTGCTTTGTTTGCTTTTTTTCTTTGGATATTCCAGCTGCTCAAGTGTTTCATAGCTCTGTGCGGATCTGCTCTGTCTCCGTGCTTACTAAATTTGTGTGACTGTGTGTCTATGTAGACTGTGGCCTGTGGATGGTATGGTTACCTTGGTAACTTGGTGTATATGAGTATGAGTGTATGACAATATGGCAATGCAATACTTGGAAATGGAGTAATGGACATTTGGTTATGCAATTGATCTCCACTCTCGTAGAGAAATATAGCTTGTGTTGAACTGTTGATCAACGGTTGCATGTTGATTCATTTTTTCGTCAAAGTAGTTTTGCAAGGTGTTATTGGTCAGCTAGTCTCTTCTTCAGATTTCAATTTGGTAAACTTACTTTTAAACAATATGCAGCTAAATAATCTTATTTTTATACCTGTAGTTGGCTTAGGTGGAGATATCATGTAATTAAACATAATCTTATTTTTATACCTACAATATGTAGCCTGAAATAGTTGTTCTGACTGTGTTTATGCAGCTAATGATATGTACAGATTTCTGTTGGGATGGTATAAGAAGTTTCCTGAGTATAGATCAAGAGGGTTATTTCTTACTAGAGAGAGCTATGCAGGTGGAAAAGTATTTCAAGTGCAAGTTCTGTTTTACAAGTCCATGTTTAATTTGTTTGTCTTGTATAGTGAGTGATTTTTATAAACATTAATGCAGGACATTATGTACCACAACTCACCAATGTTATTCTCGATGTCTGCTACCCATCAATCGTGATGCAAGAGCTACGATTGCGGAAATATGTATGCTTGCTCTTTCATGATTCACAATATTGTACTTCAGAACCTTTCATTCCTTATATGTGCCTAGTTTTGTCCAACGTAGGTGACTAAATTAGTGTAGGAGTGGATGTTTGCATGACTTATGAAAGGAACTTCTATTTCAATCTTCCAGAAGTGCAGCATGCCCTTCATGCTAATAGAACGCATTTGCCATACGGCAGGAGCATGTGCAGTGAGTAAGTATTTCTATTGCTACTTCTGCTGGTTCTGCCAATTATGTTTTTTGGTCCTTCCATTAAATATTGGTCCTCCCTGCCAATTACTTTAGATGCTGCTGTAAGTATGGCTTGATGTTTAACTATGGTTCTTTTCAGTAAAATTTCAAAAAGACGCCCTTCCAATGAAACTATTGATGGTTTACGAAATGTGCTATAAATAGTTGTTCTGTGGTGTGTAGAGCTGCCAAATATTGTTAGAATTAGAAATGAGAAAGAGAATGAGTAATTGGACATGTATCTTTGCAACTTAAATTCACATGGATCATTGATCGGTGTTTTCAGGGAACAATGTGTCGTGGTATCGACATTTCCAAACAACCTAGCTCCGAAGTCCGAATACCCATTCTAAAAATCCTAGATCCGCCACTGCTTCCAACTGCAATGGTTCCTAAATAAAAAAAACAAACTCCAATGGACATCGCAATATTAATCTGGCACATTTTATTCGCCACGGAATAATCATAAGATCATATACGCATAGAGATGCAAACGGATTGAATACGGATGGATAATGTTTTTGCCATATTTGTTTTCATATTTTTTTCTCGGATGCGGATACAAATACGGATACCTCGGATTTGTTTTCATCCGAAAAAATCTGATCCGATATAATCCGTATTTGTTTTCATCCGGATCGATCGGAAACTATCCGATCCATTTTCACCCCTATATACGCAACACCTACATATACTTTGTGCCTCTTGGATTCAGAACGCACAAAAGCAAGCAAAGAAGAATGGTCATGTTCTTTTATGCTACGATTAATAGCTTTTGGTTGGTTAATTGCTTATTTGTATGCTTTTTGAGATGGCAATCTATGGTGGAGATACTGACGTGGATAACACATAATTTTAGACTCAGAAAGCCATTTGAAGAAGCGGAAAGCCATTTGAAGAAACCCTTTTTTTTTTATCTCATCCTCCAGAGAGTCAAAGATTTCAGTCACTAAAAGAACTAAAAAATGGTTCAATATACGCTTGACTCCGTCTTTCGGTGAGAAAAAAATTAATTGCGCATGCAAAAATTTGTGAACTTGCATGGTATGGAAGATGATTTTCTCCTACAAAGCAAACCGGAGACGTAAAGCTAAAGATTTGATGTCATGTGATTTTTATCCAGTTCAGTGTGCAGGACATACAGATTTTATTTAGTCCACGGTTTCTACATTTCGGTGGGTGAAGACTAGTGGTCTACAACATGCTAGTAATAAATTAAGCTAGACAGTTATTTCTGCTTCTCCAGATAGTAGGGATGGACATACAGATTTTATTTAGTCCACGGTTTCTAGATTTCGGTGGGTGAAGACTAGTGGTCTACACCATGATAGTAATAAATTAAGCTAGACAGTTATTTCTGCTTCTCCAGATAGTAGGGATAGAAACAGATCGAATACGGTCGAATAGTCTTGAATACGAATACGAATCGAATATCGTAAAAGATACGAATTCGAATCGAATATGTACTTAATTCGATCGAATACGAGTATCCTCCTACAACTTCTGTAACAAATCTCGGTAGAATAAATTCCTAGCGGTTTTGCTGGTTTTTACCAGTTTTGATCGGTTACCGGAACGGTTATCGGTTTCAAACCACCCAAATTCAAATTTCGAATCACAAATTCATCTGGGCTTTTCCTGGGATTTCCGCTTGACCGCTGGGCTAGGCCAACCGGCCAATGGGCATAGGAAATAAATCGAATACGAATACGAATGTGAATACGAATATTCTCAAATATAAACATTTTTGAATTCGAATTTTACTTACCATATTTATGTTTTCTCGAATACAAATATCAGATAAAATAAATTATTCATTATCATATTTCACCTCTACCTGTTAGGACGAAACCCACCTTCAAGAATCAAGATGGTCGCACTTGGGTAGTACAGGTTTTGTGGAGCTGGTGTCACATGTCCCTATCGAGTTTTCTTTTCTTTTTCTTTTTACAATGCGGGCCGTTGCCTATCTTTGACGTTTCATGACTAGAATAATACACACACACAGACATACATACGTACGTACGTATGTACATACGTACGTACATACATACATACATACATACATACATACATACATACATACATACATAGGCATGTTTGTTTGAGCTATGACTTATGACTTTTGATTACGCCTTATTAGTCTAATAAATAGTAATTGTTGAAAAAAGTCGAAGCCAAAAGCCGACTGAAAAATCGAAAAGAATGAATACACACACACACACACACTCACAGCTACGCTATTCTGCGTCTGCGCACATTATGCGCGCTGGAAAGTTACTGTCGTGCATGAGTGAAGTTACTATCAAATACATATAGAGTTAGTATCAGTTGTGTAGTGTTATTACAACTAACAGTAGCTTTACATGTATTTGACAGTAACTTCACGTGCACACGGTAGTAATTTTTCGGCGCGTATTTTACACCTGCACGTAGAATATTATTTACACACACACACATGAGTCCTAAAAATCCACCTTACGTCTGGTGAACCCAGGCATGGCCCACTAGCACACCAGGCCACCTCCGTGCCGTGATGGCCTAGGTACAACCCTTTCGCACTATGGCGGGATGGGTGGCGGCATCTAGGGTTAGAGGGAGAGGGCTGGTGGTGGTCAACTGGGCCGTGTGGCTGTTGTCGTTGAAGGCCTCACCGTGGTCACCAAAGGTTGGTCGCTTGGAGACTCCATGGAGGACGTTAGTGCCGTGAAGGACCCTGTGGAGGACACTGCTGTCATGCAGACTCTGTCACCGTGGAGAACACCATTGCCATGGGGGTACACTCAACCTCCACCTCTAGATCTAGCATAGGGTGGCGACAGTTGACATGAAAAGGAAGGCGGGGGTGGAGAAGGGAACTGAGGTGGTGGGCGATAGTGGAGGAGGGGAAAGATGTAGGGGGCGCTGGCCATGGAGGAGTGGGAGCACATGGCGTCTAGCCATGGAGGAGGACTACATGCCAGCTAGTCGACGCCAAGGGGTTGGGAGTGTGGGACCTTGGAGGAGGCGGTAGATGTGGTTGGCGACAGGGGGCGTCGACTTCTAACCATGCTGACGAGGCCAAGAAGGTCTCCTATGTCACGCTGTGTCGCCATGGCGCTAGAGGCGGTGGGGCGCATGCGCCAGCCAACGCCAAGTCTACTCTCACTCTCTGTTGTCCATATCTCTCCCCTGGATTGGAATGAGGAATGGGAAGGGTATGAAGGGATAAGGTAAAAAAGAGAAGGAAAGGACAAAGGAGTTAGGAAAATAGGAATGGGAAAAAATAGGGGGGAGAGGGAAAAATCAAGAGGGCGACTGAAAATTAATGGAGGGAATTGGAAAGAAGGTAAAAGAAGAGAAGGGAAAGAGAAAAAGTGGAAAAGGTAAAGATGGTATGGAAAGGGAAAATAAAAAATTGCTCATAATTGCAACAGATAGTGGGCTCAAATATTCATGGGAAAAGGAACTAAATTTTATTCATCCTTGATAATACAGTTATTGTCTAATTAAAAACATACACCCCAGTGTTGGGTACCTCTGGTAAGGAAAAGAGTACAGTAACTACATGCACATACATAGACTAGTCGAAGTCGAGATGCTCAAGGTCAGCTAACGCCTCTGTGATCTCAATGTGTATCTTTTGGTCAAAATTGTAATGAACTAGATAGCATCACATATTTTGTCCAAACTAGAGTTCATTACATTCAAAACTGACCAGCATGATGAGAATGATGTGGCAGATGCACCTCTGGTGGAGTATGAAACCTCCAATATAGGTCTTCAGGTGTAGTGCATGATGCTCCACGACCGTTGTGTTAGCTGATGCATTGTCAAGAGTGATGGCAATAATTCTACTTTCTATTTTAAAATTGCTAATAGCCTCAGGTACACATGTAGTGATGGCCTCTCCGTTGTGTGCCTCATCGATTAGCCTGAATCATATGACCCTTTTGCTCAAGTTGTAGTCACCATCCAAGTAATGTGCAACAACACTAAGATAGGCTGACTTTGGTGGGATGAAGTTCATATGTCTGATGTCAAAGCAAAGGAAAAAATAACTCTCATGAAGTTCTCTTTCAAGCTTGCTAGTTTACGTTGGTAGATTGCGTATAAATCATGTGCAATTGTTCTTCTACTAACGAGTTGGTACTATGGGCAAAAACTACATTAGATCATTCTCTTGAAGCTAGAGCTCTCACCCATCCTAAGTGGAAGATCCTCGGTAACTATATACCATGCAATTTTCTCTCTGGCTACTTGAGCATTGTATATCCATGTGCGTACTGAACTATCGATGTTGAAGTTAAGTTAGGGCTGGATGCCCTCCCCTGGCCTTCACCCAGCCACTATCTTCTTCAAGCATGTTTACGCATCCCTCTTAATATGTCCTGCTCCCACCTGCATGTGCAGATAATTTAGCTTGACAATATTTACAAATGGCATTCACTACCTCACACTAGTCCTCAATTTTGATGATTCTCTCAAAATGTTGCCAACACCATGCCCATCAAGGTGGTGAAGTTGGATGACCCCAGCCCCTCAAGAAGGTAAGTGACATCCTCAAACCCCTCCATACCATCCATATGATGGTCATCTATGCCAGAGTCTCCCATGGCCGAGGAGAGCTGCCGAGGATCTATCTCTTGCTCTTGGGGAGGAGGATTAGGGGTGCGAGGGCATGTTATCCTACTCCCCTCCTGACTTCTTCTTGCCAAACATATTGGGAGACTAGTGAGTAATGTGTACTAAGAGAGCATAGAGAGAAGAGAGCTTGTGGGTTGTGGCTGTGTGATGAAGAAATGAGGGAAGGAGGGGGGTTTTATAGCAATATTGGAGGTGAACGTTGCCATTTGCTCATTGTCTCTTTGCCTCATTGGCATGGCGACGTCACCCATTGAAAAGGCTTTGCCTCCCTACCCATTGCCTCTGCCTCACCACTCCACTACTCCATCATATCATTGCAAAAGTATAGCTGTAGGTCTTGGCTCTACTACTCTAGAGCATACGACAACAGCCGAGTAGCCACCTGTTGCTAGCTTGCTGCGCCCATGCGGCCGTGCCCATGTGGTGACTGGTGACTAGTGATAGGCAACACTGCCTTTCCCTCTCCCTCTCACATCTCTCCTACTCCCTCTCCCGCTCCACCGCTGACCACTCCTACTACCTTTTCTTCTCCCTCTCACCGACCACGAGCATGGAGGCGGAGGCATGGGCGATGAGCATGGAGGTTGAAGCATGGGTAGTGACATCTACCTCCAGATATGTGCTCAGCGATGTTGACCTCCAGATCTATGCGTGGCAAGGACAGGGGCAGGTGGTGGAGAGGATGACACTTGTGCTACAGTGAGAATGGAACGCCATCGCTGCTATAGCATCAAAGGCGCGCTGGTAGGCAGGCACGTGTTGTTGGTGCTACAGCTAGTGAGTCGGTGACCGAGGAGGTAGGGACATGGAGTTTCACGTGAGCAAGTGCGCCACACAGGTAGTGAGCAGCATGGTGGTGAGGACGGCATGCACACTGCGGCAAGGTTGGCACGCCATCGTCGGTGCCCGATGTCACTGGCGTGCAAGGAGGCAGGCGCATGTGGTCGATGCGTGGCTAGCGATTCGACAACTAGGGAGGTAGGTACGTGGAGTTCAAAATGGGTAGGTGGCTGCACAAGTGGCAAGTGGCATGGCAAGGCACGTAGTGCCAAGAATCTGCGACGAAGTTGGCACACCGTCACTACCACGATCAGCATGCATGCTTTGCATCAATGGCACGGTTGAGGCATGCACATAGTGTCACTGGTGCTTAGCGTCACTAGCACGCGGGGTGGCAAGCATGCTTTGTCAGTGGCACATCCATCGAGTCAATGACCAAGGATGCAGGGATGTGGAGTTCCACACAGCAAGAAGCCACACGGATAGCGAGCGACATGGTAGGGAAGGTGTTATCAGCACGAGGCCGCCATGGCTCTAGGCATGGTAGGGCATTGGCTCGACGAACGTGCTCAACGTCAGCGGGTAGGTACTCTCTAGTCTCTACTCTCTAGCATCTCTGTTGTCTCCCTTTGTCTATACGGGAGGACAGCGATGACACCGACCGCAGGGCAAGCCACGGCATGTTGCACTATTGCCATGCCCTACCACATGTTGTGCCTATTTTGTGCCTAAAGCTTGTCGTGCTTGCTTTGGGCTCATTAGGCTTGTTTTGTGCTATGTCAGCCCTAGCACAGCCTATCTACGCGTGTCACCTTGCCACCCATTGTGCCTAGCCGTGAGGCCCATCACAACTGTGTCATTCATGTTGTGTCAGCCTGGTCCATGTGCATGCGTGCTGTGTTGTGCCTGTTGGGCCATGGGTTAGCCCAAAAAGTCTCGACCCAGTGCCTAGGTCTCATCGGAGCCTATAGGACTACACAATCCAAAACAAGGGGTGGTTCTACTAGTGCTTGCTAGAGTAACCTAGTTTTCACTTCTCCTATTTTACTTTCCAACTAGTCCCCTTCTGCCTTCTATTTTTGAAATGAAATTCTCTTTATGCTTAATTTGCCTCTAGAAGCCATTTGCTTTTCCCTTGGGTTTATCTCTCTAAGTTTTGTTTGTAAGCAAACAATTATGAGTAAAATTAAGCTATTTCAACAATTAATTGGCAAACAACACTAACAGTAAAAGTAGGCAATTAATTGATTGTGTAGCCAAATTAGTTGTTCAATGGTGTTACCATTACTCTGACTAAAACATAGATGATGCCGGCGATGCTAGTTAACTGGCCTAGTTTTCCTAAATTTTACAACACTATAACTGCATCACAAAGTGTACATAAAACCAAAATTGCATGTGCATGGATGTCCAAATACATGTGGAGCTGTCCATTGAGCTTTAGGATTAATGCACATGGGTGAACAATCTAGACACACCATTGTGAGGTAATGGTATATTTGTAATTTATGACAATCACATTTTGGGACTATTATTTTCTATGAGTTCGATGAATAGGTTGTGTCCCACGGTGATAGATGACTTAGGATGGAATCACGTGTTATGATCATCAAGTCATATGGATGGCTTATGTGTTGATGCTCAAAGTCAAGAACCTGAAACTGAAGTAGAGATGTTCGTCATCAAGCTTTAAAAGGATACGCAAGGTAAATGTATAACAAGTATAGGCTAGGGATGTGTTTCTTAGTCATTTTATCATTCTTGGTGTTAGGTGAAAGACCAGATTGCTAGTGTAGGTTGTCGTACTATTAAGATGGGCATTGACTAAAAGCTTGAGTGTGTCATGTGTTGATAGCTCACTATGCTTGCTTTAGCTCTTCTAGGCATGATGCTAGTACTTGTAAGTGTGTTTTGCGCATAGTTCAGACTCATGCACGATTCTTGTCACATGTGTCTTAAGTTTGCGAATATGTTTTGCAAACAACTCGAGTCCATGTGACCAATCCTTATTGCATTATTCAAGAACTATGCAAATTAGTTTTGCAAGGTATTGAGAATCATGTTTTGCATTGTACCAAAATTCACTAATATGTTTTGTGAGTTTTTAAGGTACATACTTTCTCTGTTTGTGATGAAAGACCTTCAGCTGATCAAACTGCCATGTGTTGGCCGGTTTGACTGAAAGAGGCAATCTAATCACACCTTTGTTGGCAGTCTAACCGACTTATTTTGGAATGTCATATTCAGACATGTTGACAGTATCCTTAGTTTTAAGATCCTTTTTGAGCGGTTAACTAGCTACTAGCCAGTAATTTGATCAGCCATGATGGTCTGACCAGGCCCTATGTAGGTGGTCTAACTGGTGAGTCGTTCAACTGATTTATAGTTGCCAATATTCTTTTTCCAGAGAGCGTGTTTTGGTGCAGCTATGAGGTTTTTAGCCAAGCTATCTGACCAGTGTTGTCTAGCCAGTCCAACCAGATCCGGCAGTCTAACTAGTCCCAATGTGGGTAATCTAACCGAACATGTGTTAGTGGTCAGACCGGTCCTAGCAGATTTTTCTAGAAATCAAGTCCAACGGCTAGTTTCTTGGAATGGGGTATAAATACCACCTTGTGGCTGGTTGGGCAAGGTGACTGGTGCCCTATTATTTATTCTTAATCTAAGAGCGAACCCTCTCACCCCTTTTGCGCATGCGTTGCACTTAGTGAGCTTGGAGAGGCAAATCCTTGTGCATATGTTGCACTTGGTGGTGGATTTCATATCCAATGAGTTTTGGTACTTGATTCATTCAAACAAGTCTCTCTAACTTTTTACTCTTGGTGTTTTTCAAAATCTAGAGTACTTGGAGGAGTTGTGCCAGTGATCTTCTCAAATGTGCTTCTGAGAAGGCTTGAGCGGTTCTGAGTGGCTTGGTGCTCACATTTACTGGAGTGGAGAATAAGCAACCCTAGTGATTTCGAGATGTTGGCTTAATTCATGAGCCGGTCTAATTTATTTGGGCATGCCTCAACGTGGATTAGGAATGACCGGTAAGTCTCCGAACACTACGGTCAATACGGTCAAAAGATCGTGTGCCATCTTGTTGTTAGCTTCCTTGTGCTTATTTTACATTCTTGTAATTTACATTTATAGAATTGAATTATTTGCATGTTACCCTAGGATTGCAAACCTTGATCTAGAATTGGATTGTTAGTGCACTTAGTAAAACTAGTTGATTTAGACCTTAATTGCACAAAATTATTTTGATTTACACTTCCGTAAGAAAAATGTGTTTTGGCCAAATAGAATTATAAAACTGCCTATTCACCCTCCCTACAGTCGGCCTCCTCGATCTTACAAGCGGTAACAGAGCTTGGTTTCTCTTTGTATTAGGCTTCAACGCCTAAAGATAAAGGTTGTTGACTATAGAGGCTGTGCACCCCAGTAGAGTTCCACACTTTGATGGAATAAATTATGTTTATCGAAACATTAGACTATCCACGTATCTTAAAGCCACAAGTCCTCGTTGATGTGGGTTTTGCTCCACCTCTTGTTCTACTAAATCCCACTCAAAGGGAAGAGCAAAACTACTCGATGCTCAAGGTTTGATTGCTTTATTTAGTACCTTGAAAAAGAATGAGTTCAATAGAGTGAGCAATCTTGATAATGCTCATGATATTTGGACAACCCTTATGGAGATTCAGGAGAGAACATCATTGGTCAAGGAGGCTAAATTGCATAGATTGAGGATCAAATGTAAGAATTTTACTATGTTGCCCCAAAGAGCATCTATGAGATGTATTTTAGGTTGAACAATTGAGCTCATAAGCCTATCTTGTAATCCAAACGATCTTGATATTGTGCATAGGATGCTTAGGGCTCTATCGGCCACGTATGAGACTTTGGTAACACCTATAGTGACACCTACCAGTCTCTTGGGCAATCTCATTACAAATGAGTTGTATAAGAAAAATAAAGAGGAGATCATGGAGATGACCTCATCCTCAAGCAAAAGTATTCTTGCATATAAGGCCAAGCTTGATTCAAGTGAAGATGATGATAAGTGCCAAAGTGAGGAAGATTGTGACACCAAAAAAGAATTGGTCACCCTTGTGATTAAAATGGAGAAACCCATGAAGAAGCATGAATCTCAAGGAAGTAGAAGCTCACTCTCCAAGTCAAAGCACTACAAAAATATCAAGTACTATGAATGTCAAGAAAAGAGACACATTGCTTCAGAGTGTCCTAACAACGAGGAGGAGCATGAGCGCAAGTCATCATCAAGAAAGAAGAAGGATGGCAAAAGAAGAAGGCACTTTGCCGGTCTAGCCATCAATGTTGATCCATCAACCACCTCAAATACAAATAAGGCTCCATCACTTTATAAACATGTCCATGTGCTTCATGGAAAAAGGTAACAATAAGGTAAATGATGATGAGCCTACTTATGATGAATTGATGAATATGCTGGAAGAGCTTAATGAATATCTTGGAAAGGAGAATGCTAAATTTAAAGTTTTGAAGAAAGAACATATTTCTCTTCAAAATTATTATAATATGCTAAAGGATGAACATGAGTATCTTCTTGTTAAGGAATTTACTAAGTCCAAGGTGAACATAGACATTACATGTGATTTATTAGATGATATATCTTATGTAGTTGCTAGCCCTTACATTACATCTAAGGATAGCGTGTCCACCTCATGTCAAGGTTTGCTAGATATTCCTTGTAGCTCAAATGTAGATGCTAGTACTTCTTTCATGCTTGTTGAAACTAACTTTGTAGAGGAAAATGAAGTGCTCAAGGTCCAAGTCAAGAAATTTAGAGATGACTTGGAGAGGTGCTAAACAGACAAAGCCTCTCTTGATGATATTTTGAGCAAGCAACGGAACTCAAGTGACAAGAGAGGACTTGGATTTGCCCCTAATAAGGAGAATAGCAAAAGAAGGCACAACGCAAGACACTCAAAGAACATCAAGTGTCTTGATTGCAATGGAAAGGGTCATTATGCCTTGGTGTGCCCAAATCAAGTTGATATCAAGTCAAGGTAATTGAGAAAGAGGCAAGCTAGCAAGGCGCAAGAAAAGAAGATAACATGTGGTAGAAAAAGCCTAACTTGCTTCAATTGCTGAGAAATAGGACATATTGGTAATTATTGTCCCAAGGGTAACACTGCTAAACCTTTTCTTTGTAATGAACAATATTTACTTTGGAAGACTAAAGATGGTACGATAACTTCTAGGGTCATTCATAGACCCAGTAGAGTTTGAGTACCAAAAAGTGCATAAATGCTTGGTACATGGAGAGGCATTGGAGGCTTGGCTCCATCATACCATATGCTAAAATGGAGCCAAGCATGAGGATAATCATTTCTCATCATGAATAAGTAGTGTTCAGCAATGTCCTAGGCTCTAGTCAGGTAGCACACTGATGCCTATTGCCTAATTGCCGCCTATGCGGGCTAGGTGGCCGCCTAGGCAGGGGTGGGAAAATTGGCTAGGCAAACAAGGCATGAGGGTGACGCCTAGCGCTTAGGCACCTCCTAGGCAGGCTAGGTGTCCGCCTTGGGGAATAGAGTGAATCAATGCCATTATGGTAACAAGTATTTGTATTGAAATATCTAGCCCCTAGCCCTTGTGTAGGTTGCATTGCATGAAAGTAAATTTCAATATTTGTGTTCTTGCTATTGTTCAAAACTTCATTATTGCAATTGAGCTAGATTGGTTGTGGCACATTAAGAGGGAGTGCTAATATATATTCTTGTGTATCACATCCCTATAGGTGCCCAAAATAATTAAGTGCTAGTATTGATTTTGAAAATTTGAGCCTTTTAGCCAAAAGTCAATTCTTTTATAAATATTAGTAATCATGTGAAAAACTATTTGCAAAATGTATTCAAATGTATTTTAAAGGTTTTTCAAAGGTTTTACCTTTAGTAAAACTATTTTGACCTAAAATAAGTTTCTAACCGAAAATTAGCTATATAGTATCTTCTTTTGGCCAGAAACTAAAAAAGTACCCAAAATCAATTCTAGAATGAATTCAAAAAGTTGTTCAATACTAAAAACCTAAAGTTGGCTATTTCAAACAATTTTGATATTCAATAGATTTCTAAAAAGCCAACCAAACAAAAGTTATTGGTTTTGAAACTCATCCAAAATCGTTGCTTGACCTAAGTGGTCATAATCCAGTACTCAAGTGAGTTTTGCCTCTTGAGCCAAAAATATTAACATATATAGGTAAGGTATTTCAAACTCATATTTACAAATAGATTCTAAAAATACCCTCACATGCTCAATTTGAGAATCTTATAGGGATTTTAGTGAAAATGATCTTGTTTTCTAAAAATCAAAGCATAATTTGGTAAAAATTAATTTCAAAATGATTTTGTGGCCTATCCTAGTTGGCAATGCTCCAAATATGGTTTGTGATTGTGATGCGGATGCACATATATCTTACACTTTTCAATTAAAAATATTATTTGACTGGAAGGAATTATTGAGCCGCATTAAATATTATCAGGTGAATTTGTTTCTTAACGAATTTTATTCTATTGATAAGAACAATATTCTACCTCATGCAAGCTCCTTATGTATTCTTAGATTTGTACCCGTCGAAGACTTTAGAGCTACGATGAAAGAGATAGAGGCTGGGAACTAAAGCCATGGAGGAAATCCACATCAGCTGCCCATATCACCAGAACAAGAGCAGCGCCATGCAGCTATGCGGATGCCAAATTCTGTCACATTCCCAACTTATGGAATTTTTTTTAGTTTAAAATCCAAACCAAAACGTTTTTTTGGTGTAAGTCTAAAGGCTAGTAGTAGTATATTCGGCCCATACTACTGATTGGAATGGGCCTCGGATACATGTGTGTATGCGGACTGCTGGCTGCCGCCGTATAAATACATGAACGGACGGGCAAACAGGATGGACTGGAAAAATCATGAAGACACTACATGACGAGAGGAGGAACAGTAGAGACTAGATAATTGAGATTGAGATGGAGTTGATGCTTTGTACACATTTTCTGATCTTTTGAGAGCCATCAAAAATCCAATAGAAGATTTGTGAATTCTTGTAAATTGAGATCGTTCGACCTTTCCACTGGGAATTGGGAGCGCGATAGGGCTTTCACTTGGTGGTCATGAAGTCCGACGCGTGTGATCTTGCGAATTAAAGAGTGTTCGTTCTTGCATTGGCAACGGAGGATCGCTACGATTCGAGAGGCTGCACGTGAGTATCCAATCCTACGTCGAGAAGATCGGGCGACCCCACATCAGATTAATTGTGTAAATGTTTGGAGCAAAATACAACACTTTTCTCAATCTATCTCATCTAAATCTCTACTCCTAGGCCATCTTCAAAGTCAAGCAGTTTGACTGCTACCTCTCCCTCGGTCTGACCAGTCCTTAGCAATCTGACTGCTAGCTTCAAATTGTCTAACCACCACCGCACCAGTGGATCAAGTCTCTTTTAGCCTGAGTCGGCTTTTCTCTCCCCTCAACTGGTTAGTTTGCTTTCAACCCAACTCCTCTCAACAGTCTCTCCCTCTGGTCACTGTCCTACTCTTCGACTGACGTCCGTCATCACCAGCCACTGCATTCCACACCGAGTGGCCCAAAAGGTGATTCTCCACCTCCTCCTCCATTCCCATAGTTGGTTTTGAGTTTCCATTCCTTTTCTCACCATGGCATGAAACCCTAGGTGAAGGTGCTCTAAATCCAGGCAAGAACTCAAGGCTTTCACATTCTAGTTTCATCTTCTTCATTCCTAGGCTAGTAATCATTGTCTCTCTACTTGCATTGCTCTTATTTTAATTTTCTCTAAATTCTAGGGTTTGTGGTGAAAGTCATTTTATTCCTTCAAATTGGTGGAAAATATTCTTTGAGCAAGTAGATCAGGAGCAGATCAATGAATGTATAATGTGCCAATGCCTAGATTTGTGGTGGAAGGAAACTTCCCAAAAGTTGTGATTATTCTTGTTGGGTACAGTCTAACTAGCCGTGTCATGGTCTAACCACCAGCAGCTGAGCGGTTTGAACTCCATGGGTCGATCGGCCTGACCGCCTCCAATAGAGACAACAATCATGGCATTTTGTTTTCACTACTACTTGTTGCCTTGTAGCTAATCCTTGCAACCTCTATTCTTTGATAGTGACCATGGGAAAGGAGTCTTGTTGCAAGAATGCAATCCCTTTGTATGGTCAATCTTCTTTACGTAACCATCTCGGTTATTCCTCTTGTCAGAAATCAGCAAGAAATCTTCATCATCATCAACCCCCTAGGATAGCGATTCTAAGATCGAGTCCCTAATGCATAAGATGAGGCGTCGTGATGGAAAAGAAGTTGTTGAAGAGGAAGAGTGTTGTGGCTACTGGCCAAATAGTAAACTAAGAGAGTAGTGTAGTGGTTGTGATGAGTGAACAATGCTTACCCCTTCTCCATGTTCAGGGCATACATATATATCTCCATAAAGCATAATTACAATATTGCTCTTACAGTTGTATGTCTCCTTGAAGGGCACACATAGCATTACATATATCATATTGGGCCCTACAATCCCCCAAACAGGCCGGATGGGCTCAGGTGGGGGCCACCCCTTCTACAGGAGTCTCTCATGGTTAAGGGCTTCTCACAGGCCAAAATCATGAGAGCCGTCGTCCGTGGGGACGACAGAGAGCAAGCCATGGATTTTGAGAAGTGATGGCGCCCAAGAATGCATCGTCTACGATGAAAAGAAAGCGGAGCACGATGGCGACAGTCGCAAATGCCAGGGGGACGACAGAGAGCAAACCATGGATTTTAAGAAGTGATGGCGCCAATGCGGATAGAGTTGACTTTCCTCACCAGGATGCTCTGGTGATCCAGGCTACCATCGCAGGCTGCGATGTTAAGCGTGTTCTGGTCAACAGGGGCAGCTCCGCTGACATTCTATTACAGTCTTCGACCAGATGGGAATCCCCCAAAGTAGGCTAGGGCCTCCGGGGATCCTGCTCCAGGGTTTCGGGGGTCAACCATTGAAAGCCCTGGGCCAAATACAACTACAGGTGTCCTTCGGGCAGGGCGATCATGCGAGAAGCAAGGACATCACCTTCAACATCGTCGATCTTCCCTACCTGTACAACGCAATCTTGGGATGCCCGACCCTCAACACCTTTGGGGCTATCTTGCATCACAACTTCCTCTACATGAAACTTCCGGGTCCGCAGGGCATTGTTACCATGTTCGAAGATCAAGACCTCACCCTCCGGATAGAACTCGGTGCGCGAGGCCCCCTCCACAAGGTACATGCCGTCAGGGACTTCATCTCGCTGCTCGGAGCCATGCTCAGAGCCAGTGGCACCACCTTCGTCTCGCTGTGGCACTTCATCAAGCTAGGTCCTGAGGTCACCGCCACCTTGCATGCTTCGCCTCATGGCTACCTTCGCCGCGGCCTCGCTGATGTAGTCCCATATGCGTTGATGGAAGGCACGTGTAGAACGCCGGACCGCATGCACGACTCCAGACATCACTCCACTCCCAGTAGGTAGCTCCAACCGTGGGGTAGCCAACTTGCTGATGTGGAGGCAGCCCTAGTGGTGGAGAAGGCTAAGGACGTTGCGGGTTGTCACAAGTGAGCAGTGGTTGCCGAAGGATCGCACAGCGCTCGATGCAAGTGCCGAAGTGTCTCCAATCTTTCAAAAGGTGCTCGATAGATCCTCGGGCCTGAAGGTGCGGGGAGGCACCACAACGGCAAGCTCAGAGAGTGTGCTCTCCAAGGCCCCCATCGAGCTCCACGGTATCACCAAGGTGTCGCCCAACGCCCGGTCCTTCTCACTGATTGCTGCCATCAGCTGGGCCTTCTCCTCTTCCAGCCTAGCGATTTGCTGTAGCAGGCCCTCACGTTCTTCAGAGGCAAGGTGCTGGGTCTACTCCACCAAGGCATGTGCATCAACAATAACCTTCGCACCCTCAGATTCGAGGAAGCGAATGCACTCATCCTTCGATGCGCAAGCCACAAGGGCATCCACAGTGGACTGCCACATGGCAGCGGCCTCTGACTCAGTGGTGTGGAGTCAGTCCTACAGGCCATCCCGTTCGCGAGCCCTAGCCACCTGTAAAGCGCAGGCGAGGGCAAGGGCCTGCATGACATAGCACACTTAGCGACATCCATACAAATGAAAATACAATTGAAGAATGTTGGTGCAAGTACCTTCATCTCCGTGGCTTCCAAAGCACTTTCCAAGAGCTTCAGTCCGCATGACGACAACATTCGGCGGTCCAAACTAGCATCTGTGCAGCCTGCGGCCCCTTGGAAAGCTCACAGCTCCTCGAGATGAGGGACGAAGTCTGCTATGATCAAGCGAGCCTCCGAGCCGGCAACTTCCATAGGGGCAGACATCGATGACACGTCCACGGCATGTGTGCTGGTCCCCTTGTGGCCGCTCCCATCGTTGGAGCCCTGTGTGTGCCCCAGAGACTGTGGGCTCGCTAATGCTGACAACGGTGTCAGAGCAGATTGGGGAAAGCCTCACAAAGTCGCGGAGGAGAAGGAGGCATTTATACCTGCATCACGGATGGGAGAAGACTGTCGAGAAGTAGATGCGCCGGTGTTCACCGAAGGGTGACTGCGGGGGCATCACCGGCATCCCGCATGATGGACTCCACTTCGGGGCCGACGACATCTGCCTCGGAGTTGGATTCCTTCGAGAGCGCGGCCACCGCCACTTGGAAATGCTCACTCATCCCCGTGGGTGGAGCTACACGAGCATGCTTCGCAGTCGATGCTTCCAGAAGCACCTCGCCAGCCTCCGTAGCTGGCGTAGGCGAGGAGGCTTCGCACTCACCTCCTACGTCTGCTTTGGGCCCACGACAGCTGTCGCCTATGTCGCTCACATCACTCACGGGCCCCTCGTCACCCACGCGCTGCTCACTGGTAGCACCACGATCCGCCTCCATGTCCAAGTTGGTGTACTCAACCAGGTCGAAGTCCATACCCACAGTGGCCTTCTCAGCCTCGGTGGGTTCTTCAAGGAGAATGGCCACCGAGATCGGTGGTCGCACGGCAGGAGAGCGGGCCCTTCGGTGAGGAGGAGAGGCCTCCCCCTTGCCGTCGCCATCACGGGTGTGAGGCCGGCCAATACTTGGCATGGCGCACTCTAGCACAAGGATGCCAAGAGCTTCGCACATGCGGTTTACCCACCCGATGTTCGCTGTCACTACTTCGCCAAGGCTGTGCTCCTTGGCCACATATGGCCTAAGGAACACCATCGCTGCACGCTCTACTGCTTCGAGGGTCAGCCTTGCCAATAAAGCAAATCACAATTACATACAGCATAGGCACTCCAGACACAATGGGTGTGGTCAAAGACTTACTTGGCTCGGTGGGCCTCAGCAGCGATGTGACCGTCGGACGAATGCCGTTGTCGCAGGTGGGGCCAGGTTGCACGTGCCATGGGCGAGCAAGCAGAGCCACACCGTACATCAGATACTCCTCCGCAAGATCCCACATGTTGAAACAGAGGGCAATCCCCACCAGCCTCTGCGCCCATTGTTCGTCGTCACGGTCCAGGGCCACCAAATGGGAAGTGTTGAAGTCCATTAGGTGACCCGTCCACCTCAAGCTGCTACCTCCCTCCACGCAGTGGTAGAACCACCACCGCATACAATTGGACTCCCACTTCGCCCAGGTGGCGTTTGCTGAAAATAACTTCGTGCACGCCGAACACAGCATGAAGTTTACGCTCTCGATGTTGGAGTACTCCTGTCCATCTAGCTTCTTTGGCTGGCATTGCGTGTCGTGAAGAAACGCAAACAGAGATGAGCTAGGCCACACCATCTCCATCTGCAATGCCCAACAATATACAACTAGGCGAACCAGAGCATTTAGAGTTAGCTACACCAGCTCCAGCCCGTACAGCCTCAGCACCTCGCCGACGAACATGGCGGAGGGAATTGGAGCCCAGCCTCAAGGTAGGCGACGAAGACCACAACCTTCGAATCCGTTGGGTGGGGCTCCGTCTCATCACCAAAGGGTAGCCGAACCGTGTCGTGGTCCGAAATCTTCCCTTCACAGACAACGGACTGGATGGTCTCCTCGGTCACCAGGCTCTACCCCAGCACATTCGAGCAGATGTCGTTGAGCTTCCTCACCACACTCCACCATTTGTTCACCACGGATGGGTCACGCCTGACAAACTCGTACTCTATTTTGTTTTTGGATGACCCACAGTAGCTAGAAGAGCCACCGCGGCTCGATGAGGTGCCACCGCTTAGCTGGCGAGAACGGTCATCGCCACAGGCCATTTCGCTATGGTTCTCTAGATGACGGATGGCGGCAAACGATGGGGTGCTTTTACTGGGCCTGGTCACCACACCGTCTAACAATGGGGCCGGTGAAAGGGAGAGATATGGCGGTGGTGGACGACAGCAATGAGTGGTGTATATGGTAGTAGTACGCACGGAAGCGGTGGTGGAAAGGCAACGCTGTCACAAAAAGTCAAGCATAAAGGACAGTGACGTGACGGCAAGGCAACTTCAAAGCCCGTTCAGCTCCCCCACGATTGGGAAGTGCAACCGGCAAAAAACTGATAGTGCGCAAACCGCCTACCATGCGTGCACACGTGTCCCACAATGCCACAAATGGCTGCACGACCACAGTCAAACTTCAACCAGCACTGCACGACGCGCCAGTAGCATTCGGCTGCATGTCCCACTACACGCGAAAAGGCGATAGGACTTCAGTCAGGCATCAGCATGACTTCAGCTTGTAAGGCCCATGTCGGATTGCATCACAGGCCACAAGGAGGGAGGGAGCCAAAGTGCTCGGCGGCATGGTTTCGGCTCGTGAGAAGCCCTTAACCATGAGAGGCTCCTGTAGTAGGGGTGGCCCCCACCTAAGCCCATCCAACCTATTTGGGGATTATAGGGCCCAATATGATATGTGTAATAACATGTGTGCCCTTCAAGGAGACACACAACTATAAGGGCAATATTGTAATTATGCTTGATGCTTGATGCTTTATGTATGTATGTATGTATGTATGTATGTATGTATGTATGTATGTATGTATGTACGTACGTACGTATGTATGTATGTATGTACGTACGTACGTACGTAAATGGATGTTGATGAGGAAGAAGAAAATAATAGGATGACAATGATGAAAATTATGAGGGTGATGGAAATGATGATGATGATGATGAAGAACAAGAGGAAGCTCCTTATGTTGATGTCACCCAATGGAGTAACAAGAACTACGCCATCATGAGACATGGCAATCAATTACAATATGCCCGAAATGTAATAGAGGCAATGTTCCACACTCAAATTCAATAAGATGTCTTCTATCGTATTTATGGAATGAAGAAGTTTGCCAATCATAGATATGTGACTTGGGGCTATTTAGCTACACAACCTCTCTACGATGGTCTTTATGGTGTTCTTCGAAATGTTCATTTGTATAGGCTTGTGACAATAAAATGTGACTACAACACTCAAGTGATCAAGCAATTCTATGCCATCGTCTATGTCTCTCCTTATCACAAGTACTTCACATAAATCATGGGGACCATTTGAGTTGAAGCCACAAAGCAAGATTTGCAAGATTCCTTGGGTACTCCTCAAACTCAGTACCTAAAGGTGTATGGTGAAGATCCTATGCCTCTTTCACATTCGGATGTGCACTGCAATCATGCCTATTAGGGGTATGTGCTTCATGGCAAGCAACAATAGCGATGACGACTACAACGATCTCAATGAGGTAAGACCATCGTATGATCAGCTTGAAGATGGTTTAATTAAACTTGCTATTGAATTGAAAAAGACTATAAAGAAATTGAAAGAAAATAATTTTGTAGTTGAGAGCTTGAATTTTGAAATTAATAGACTTAGAGCATCGATTCCTAAAGATGATTCTTGTGAATCTTATCAGGTCTTACATTCTGAGTTGGAAACTACTAGATCTATTAATGCAACTAACCTGCTTCAACTTAGAGATGTAACTGATAGGTTCGATCAACTAAGAATGGTATATAATTCTTGTGATGGAAAACTTAATCTTATTAATGATAAAATTGAAAAGCTTAAATCTAATTCTTCTAGAGCATGTTCTAAGTATGATCTGCTACAAACTAGACTTAATTCATCTCTGGAATTTATTTAATAAATGCTTTATCATGAGACTCTTTCTTTCTCTAACTGCCCTAAACTTAACGTTGAAATAGAAGCATTGACTAGACAACTTAATGACTTTGCTAAGAAAGAGAAAGTGGCTCAGGCTAGTGCTTCTAATGATCTTGCTAATGAATCTGTTAATTGCACATCGTGTTTCGCACTGGCTAGAGGAAATGAATACCTTAAGAACACTTTAGAGAGATTTTCTTTTGGCAAGAAGAATTTGAATATGATCTTAGATAAGTCAAAAACTAGTGTGAAAAATCATGGTTAGGATTTATTTCATTGAGCATGCTAACAAATCCTCCTAAAGTTGTCAAGGTACTTGAACCAGGAAAATTTGAAGTAGAATATGATCCAAAACAAGTTGTCTTTAGATCTGCTGGTATTGCAAAAGAGTTCTATACCATACTGAGTGTTGTGAAGTTGGCTGATACAAACACTCATTATGTCAATTATCAATGCACTCATTGCGGTAAAGACGGTCATTTGGTTCAATTATGCTTTAAAAAAGCAAAGAAAGAGAAGAAGGATAGGATGAGGAAGTGTTTGTGACTAGTTGCTTCCCATGGTCAAAGCAGTGAGGCTAGAACATTTTTTCAACTGGTTGTTTCCTGCAGTTGGACCAATTTTTTAAGAGACTTTTGATCAGTAGTCTTTGCTTGTTTAGACTGGTTAGGAGTCAGACCAGCTTTACTCATGCAGTCAAATTATTTTCGACCAGCTTTTTCTACTTGTTTAGAACGGTCAACGGTCATACCAGCTCTGCTGAGGTCAGACTGCCCTGTGGTCGAGCCGACACCTCACTGACTATTTGGTCAAAATATGTCAAATGCTAATGCTCTACTAAAATCTTCATCAGTGCATGCTTTTGCTCCTATTCATCAAGTATCTCAGTACTGGATACCTAAATCTTTATTAACCCAATAGTAAGGTACCGATGATTGCTCGTGCTCTGTAGGCTCATCACAAGAGGAAGGAAAACATATGGTTCATTGAATCCGGTTGCTCTTGTCACATGACCAGAGACTCACGATAGTTCTCCTCCCTCATTCGTATCCTCGGTGATGAGATGATCACTTTTGGAGATAACTCTCAAGGACAAGTTCTTGCTAAAGGCACCATGTGTGTCAATGATAAATTCATCATAAAGGATGTCGCTCTCGTCAGGTCTTAACGCACTTGAGCATTCCCGAGTCACACTACAACACCTACGAACACTCCTATGACCACTCATATGGTAGAGGCCACTACGGCCACTATGACCTCTTCGACTACATCTATGACAACTCTCACGATCACTTCATAGGCTTCTCTACATATTCAATGAAGTCATCCCCCTGAACAAATGATCGGTGAGTTAAATGAAAGAGTTCTTTGTAGCTAGAATAACTCCAATGCCTTATATGATCATTCTGCTTTTGTCTCCTCTTTTCAATCCTAATATGTAAGTCATGCTTTATCTGATGAGTCTTAGATTGTGCCATGCATGAGGAATTAGAAAACTTTGAGTGTAATAAAGTATGTACCTTGGTTTCCCCTCCTCAAGGTCATAATGTAATCAGAACTAAATAGGTCTAAGAATAAATAAAGTGAGGATGGTTTTGTTGTTCGAAATAAGGCTAGATTGTGGCTCAAGGATTCACCTAGGTAGAAGGTCTTGACTTTGGTAAAACATTTGCACCTGTTGCTCGATTAGAAGCCGTTAGAATTCTATTAGCATTTGCTACATCAAAGGGTTTTAGACTTTATCAAATAGATGTGAAAAGTGTTTTTCTTAATGGCCATATTGAGGAGGAAGTTTGTGTCAGATAACCACCTGGTTTTGAAATTTCTAAGTTTTCTGATCATATCTACAAATTGTCCAAAGCTTTATATGGTTTAAAACAAGCACCTAGAGTGTGGTATGATATGCTTAAATCATATTTGCTAAAAAAAATAACTTCCATATGGACAAGGTAGATAAGACTTTGTTTACTCTCAAGCATGGCAATGATCTTTTACTCGTCTAGTTTTATGTGGATAATATCATCTTTGGTGGTTCCTCTCATACTCTTATTTTTCAAGTTTTCAGATACTATGAGCAGGAAATTTGAGATGAGCATGATGGGAGAGCTCACCTTGTTCCTAGGATTTCAGATCAAGCAATCAAAGTTGGGTACTTTTGTTCATTAAACTAAGTACACTAAGGATCTACTTCATTGCTTTGACATGGGGATAGTAAAATCAATTTCCACACCCATGGGGCCTATTGCTGTATTGGATCCTAGCGAAGATGGAGAGCCTATAGATCAAAAGGAATACAGAAGCATAATTGGCTCTCTTTTGTATCTCACCGCTTCAAGACCATACATGCACTTTACTTTGTGTTTGTGTGCTCACTTTCAAGCTTCCCCACGTGCTTCACATCGTCAAGCAGTAAAGCAAATTTTTAAGTATCTTTAATCAACTTTGGAATTGAGCTTATGGTACTCTTCTTCCTCATGTCTTACCCTTTTTTTAGATGCGGATTTTGAGGGTTGTCGAATTGATAGAAAAAGTACTTCTAACACATGTCACTTTTTAGACACATCTCTTGTTTCATAGATCTCTAGGAAACAAGTATCTACTACACTTTCTACTTCTGAGGCTGAATATATAGCTGCTACTGCTTGTTGCTCTCAATTGCTTTGGATGATAGCTACTCTTATAGATTTTGGCTTAGAATTGGATAGTGTTCTACTTTTCTGTGATAACACTAGTGCGATTAGTATTGCTAAAAATCATGTGCAACATTCAAGAACAAAACACATTAATATTCGCTATCATTTTCTTAGAGACCATGTAGAAAAGGGAGATGTTGTCATGTATTTCATTGATTTCAATTCTCAAGTTGGTGATATTTTTATCAACGCTTGATTCTTCTCATTTTGCTTGGTTGTGAAGTGAGTTGGGTGTGTTGCATCCTATGGGATTATTCCAAGGGGGAGCTTGGTTTTAAAAGTTACAGAAGCTTTGTTTCTTGTACTTGTCAAATAATACATCAAAGTCCAAGTCATTGAAAACACTGGTGGTAGAGCTGTCTTTGTCATATTTACTCATCTACTATGTAGTCGTGGTCATAACAGGTTGTAATCAATTTTCTATACATGAACTAAAACTTGACATGGCGAAAGATTTTGATCATATTGGTGTAGATAGCACTTTGTGATGTTCATCTAAAAGGATTAGCCTGGTCGTGAGTCTTCTTTTAAATCTTGGCCATGTATGTTTCATATTGCAATCTTTTATGTTCACTCGAGTTGGCATGTTACGAAAAATAATGAGAAAGAGAAGATTGAAAATATGTATGCTAAAGCATGTCATGGTTAAATAAAAGAAAAGGCACAAAACGTGCTCGATTGAAAAGAAGTAAGCAGCAAGCATGCCACCATTTAAAAAAAGATTGCTAAAATGATGGCATTATAAAAATAAGTATGTTACAAGCATGCCACATGCTTAAAAAATTGAGTGTGGAGCAATAGGTTGCTTTATGAGACTGCTAGTTCATACGGATTCAATCTTTGCTTCACTTTTAGGCTTACTCCTTTTGGTGTGATATCTCTTTTTGCTCTTTATAGATCGGTTTGGTTATGGTCGATATGCCTACTATTAATCTAATTTGCTTAATTATGCTAAAGACTTGTTTAGACTTGCTTTATGGCACATGACTTTTTATGATCTAGTGAGCTCTACTCAGAAAAAGGATGGCTTGGACACATTCTTACTTCAATTCAAGTGACTTGGATAATCCAAAGTTTTTGGATGTTTACTCTCATTACTCCTTTTTAGAGTTATCCTCTCTCTCTCTCTCTCTAAAACCCTTGATGATTTCATTGCCAAAAAGAGAGAAATTAGAAGAAAGGGGGAGAACAATTTGAAAAAATTTTGCTCTCTGGTGTTGGGGGTGTTTTGTGAGCTTTTCTAAGCTTTCTGGTGCTTTCTGTTGTGGTCTGTGCTCTCTATGCTCTTTCAGTTGTGGTCTACAGTTCTTTCTTTTGGCTTTGCTGTGGTTTGCAACTCTTCCTGTTGTGATCTGTGTTCTACGACTTTTGAGTTTTTTACTTTTCGCAAATTTTCCCTTCAAGAGTTTTTGAGCATTGTCAATGTATTCATCAAGGGGACAGAATATTAGACCATGTTGTGGTCATATGCTTAGTGATGATGAATAATTGACATTTAGGTTTCATTGAAATTTGCATTTGTGAACATCCTGGTCGATGTGCTCTTGTTGCTAGAGTACTCAGGTAGCAAGTCTAGTCTGTAGGTGTTGACTATGTCAAATCGAGCACGGCATTTCGACCACAGTTTGTTGATCACAACATTTTGACCACAACAGAGCGACCATGATGAGGTAATCAGTAGGCTTTGACATAGTAACAGTGAATAGGTCATGAGCTACAGTGAACCGGTCAGAGGTCGTAATCTCATTAGCTATAGTAACCGGTCGATGGTCGTAGCTACAATGCCTTTTCGATAGTCATAGCTACAATGCTTTGATATAGTCTTAGACTCTGATGGTCAGTAGTCGTAAACTAGGAGTGCTATGATACTTGCGATCCCCGAGTGTTCTGAGCAGAGCAATAGTAATTTTTGAGTAGTTATACTTCGAGTACTCGATGAGCTAGCGGTCATAATGTGTGATCTGAGACTGATTTCTGGAGAGTGATAGGTTTTGTGATCGTGGCTGGTCTAGTTGATCTTGTTGGATGGTTAAGGGTGTGATATGTGTGTGTGGACTAATGTCAGTAAAGTCGTGAAGAACTTGTAACGAGGAAAACGTTCTTTGGTCTTTACATGTGCAAGTTAGCGTGGAAGTGATCATGGTCGGTGACTAGGAGGACCGGGACTAGGATGGGAAAATTTAAGGTCTAGGCAGTCGAGGATGTCATGCAAGGTGGTCGGGCTTATACTGGAGCATGTGGAGATCAAAGGTGGTGATACGTGGAGAGGCTACAGGAAGTACTGTCCTAAAGGCTTCGATATGTGAGGTGATGGTGTGTGATGAAGATACAGGAGGTACTGTCCTAGAGGCCTTGATACATGAGGTGATGGTGTGTGATGAAGATACAGGAGGTGCTATCCTAGAGGCTTCGTCACGTTGTGAGTTAGGATTTGTGGAAGGAGTGCATAACTGAGATTGAAAGAGTTACGGATAAAGTCCATAACTTGAAAGGTGTAGAGATTTGAATAAAACCGTGTTTAAAAGGGTTTTGGGTCCCTTAGTTTTCAAAAGAGATAAAGTTTTGAGTCTGTATTTGAGGTGAACACGGTATGGACGTTAGCCTATAAAAGCAGAGAGCAGCTATGGACTAACGTGACAGTTCTGAGAGAATTTTGAGAAGGTTTTAGTTTTAATTTTTGGCTAGGGCTTTTAGGAATGCTTATGAGGGCACTTTGTAAATCCATAGAAATCCAACAATAAAGATCATCTTGAATCAATCTGGTTTGTGATTTGTTGAAGATTGCTTGTGATTGCGGTTGGGTTAAAGCATACGACCACGAACAAGTAGTTGAAGCTGAGCGATTGTTTAGGCAATTGTGTGACAAGCGATTCAAATCTTCATTGACCATCAGGAGATTCCAAAAAGTAGGGACAGTCATTCATTCCCCCTCTGATTGCAATATTCGATCCTATAGTGTTGTACTTGGTGGTGGATTTCATAACCATTAAGCTTTGGCACTTGATTCATTCCAATGAGACTCTCCGACTTATTACTCTAGGTGTTTACTGACACCTCAATGGCTTGAAGTTGTGTTGGTGATGTTCTAAAAGGTGTTGTGAGAATGCCCATGCGGTTATGAGTGGCTTGGTGCTTAACATCTCTAGAGTGTAGGAAGAGCAACCCTAGTGGATTCGAGGTGCTGATTTAATTTGTCAAGCTAGTTCGATGTATTTGGACTTACCTCAACATAGATTAGAGTAGACCAGCAAATCTCTGAACACCACGATTAAAAGATCGTGTGTCAACTTATAGTTTTCTTTCATGTGCTTATTTACATTATTGCAATTTACAATCATAGAATTGAATTGTTTGCTTGTCACCCTAGGATTGCAAACCTTGATCTAGACTTAGATTGTTGGTGCACATAGTAAGACTAGTTGATATAGGCCTTAATTACACAAATTATTTTGATTTATGCTTCCGCATATAAAACCATTTTTGGCCAAATAGTATTTTAAAACTCATCTATTCACCCACTCTAGTCGGTCTCATCGATCTTACAATAGAACGGGGGAATATAGTAAAAATTGTAATGGGTCAAAAACTTATCTCTCTCCAGTCAATTCTCTCCCCACCTACTCCCTCTCTCTCGCTCGTCTCCAGCTATATGAGGGGCCGTGCTTAGGGGTGGCAATTTCTCCCCTGGGAGCGAGGCCCCACGGGGAATTTCCCTGTCAAGGCGGGGGTGGGTGGTGATCTCCCCTACGAGGGAACGGAGGCGACGGTCACCCTCCTCCCACGGAGACCTGGTAAAAATAAAGAAATTATTTTTTATATAATAAATTATAGTTTTTAATATGGAAGATTGTATTATTTTCTTGTATATTTGGACTAAAACTTGAATCTATACATTAAAATATATATTTTGAAGCTATATTTTGGGGGAAAAGTATGCCTAAATAATCATAAAGTAATAAATAAAGTCACATTATTTTTTAAAAAAATATATTTCATCCTTTTTTAATCCTCGTGGGGGTCGGGTCCTCCCGGGGATCGAGGGCAGGGAGCGATCTCCCCGCATTTAGCCTAACGAGATCAGGGCAGGGCAGGGCAGGCTAGCAAGGATTAGGGTGGGGCCGTGGGCACCTTCCCTGGGACCTTGGCCCCGTTGCTACCCCTAGCTGTGCTATGCCATCGAAGACTGCCACATTGCCAGAGCCCACACCATTGCCACTCGGCTCCTCACGCTGCCTTCTTCCTTCATGTGCCAGAGTTGAGAGTGAGATGGTGTAACATCCCAAAATTTTGAGTTTGAAAATGTGAAGTTTTCTTGAATTATTTTTGCAATATATTCTATTTGAATTTGGATTTTTATGGCCTTTTCTGAAATTTTGTGAGGTTCCAAAAATAAAGAAGCAGCTCAAAAAGAAACAAACATTAGTAATACCCTAAAAGGAAATGTGCAAATAATAGAAAACCAAAATTTTAAATACGAATCTGAAAAGATGATCCAGTATAAGGAGAGAGAAACCTGAGTTAAAATATAAAAAATCTCATTTTGGAAATCATGACATAAATAGCAATAAAAAAGCGAATGAATAAAATGCAAACACATATGTATGTGTGTCTATATATATATATATATATATATATATATATATATATATATGCATATACAAATTGTGCAAGGAAGAGATTAGCAATATAGGAAATAATAAATAAATAAAATATATGCAATTATATACAAAAGGACTAGTATGGTAAACAAAAGCATAAAAAAATGTATATATATATATACCAAAATAATGGTATAAAGATATATATATATATATATACTTGTACACATGTATAAACAAAAAATGAATAGCAATGAAAAAAGAAAAAGAAAAAAATGGGGCCAGGCCGGCCACCACCCCGGCCCAGCCCAACCTCCGCGCGTGCGCGCCTCTCTTTTTCCACCGGCGGGCCAGCCTGCCCGCGCTCCCTTCCCTCTGGCGCGTGGCTCGGCCTCCACCCCCGTGCATTCTCTCGCTGCCGCGCGAGCCCCGCGCGCCAGTCCTCTCTCCCTGGCCACTGGGCCAGCCCGCGCCTCCCCTCCCTCTCTTTCTTCTCTTCTTCCCCAGTGCGCCCGCGCCACTCTGATTTCTTCTATGTGGTGCGCAGCTCCTCTTCGCCCCGTGGCGTCCATGCGCCTGCCCCCGCCCACTGTTTTTCCTGCCGTCGCCCCCGGTTTCCCATGCGCCGCCCCGTCTCATCCCGTCGCGCCCTCCCCGCGTGCCCAGTCGCCCTCAGTCCTGCCCGCCGTCCCATCACGCCGTGCCGGCCATGCTGCTGCCCCAGCTCTCCACGGCACCCCCTCTCCGCGCTATAAGCTTCCCCGGTTTCCCCTTTGCGCCCGTGCTCCACGCTTTCTCCCCTAACTCTTCCTCCTTCCTCCACCCAAGACCGCTGAGCACTCCCGCCTGCGCCTCCACGCCATCCCGCCGTTCCGATGGCACCCCAGCAAAACCGACCGCGTCACGGTGTGCCCCTAGCAACCTCCTCCCTCCCCCTCGAAGAATCGGACTTTGGTGCCCCCATCTCGCCGCTCGGCCGACCTTCCTCGCCACCGGCCAAAACGGCCATTTTCGCCGCCGTCTGCAACTTGGCGCAAAACGGCTCGATTCCTCGGGTGTGGAGCACCACCACGCGGCCTTGAAGCTACCCCAAGCTCCGCTCCGGATTCCCCCTCACCTCGGCTCGCCGGCGCCGTGCTCACACCCGTGCCGCCGCCGGCTCCCGGTGCCAGCCCATCTCCGGCCCTCTCTTGCCCGATGAACCGCATGGTGAGACTCCCCTTGACCCCGTATGGCTTCTGCGCGCCCCACTTTCTTCCTTCTCCCCTCCGGTCGCCGTAGCACCAAACCCACCTCACCGCCGGCCGCTCTCGGCGCCGCCACCCCTTCCTAGCACTGTCCCGAGCCGCGCCACCTCCTCCACCGGCCTCCGCAACTCCTGGGGAGGCCGTTTTGCCAGCTACCCTGCCGCTCTAGCCGCCGTCCGCCGCCGGCAACGCCAGCGCCGAGCGCCGACCTCTTCCCCTATTTCACCCCAGCCGCAGCTCTACTTCAATTGAATTGATCCCACCCCCATGTCACAGAGGGGCCTCAGCCCAGTTGGCCACCAGCACCCGACCCTACACTCCCTTACTGTAACATCCTGAAAAATATAAATATTAAATTATGAAGTTTTTGGATTATTTTAATTGCCTTACATTTGAATTTGGAGTTTATGGAATTTTTCTGAGAACAAGTTGATGGAGGTTCCAAAAGCTAAAGAGGAAACAAACATGTTTAAATATAGAAGATTTAAAAATTTAAATAAGAATCTAAAAAGATGATCCAGAAAGGAATGGAGGAAATTTTGGTTTAAACATAAAGCCCTCATTTTAAATAATGGAATAAATAGTAAAGGGGTAAGCAAAATAAGAATGTTAAATAATATAAATATATGTATGTATATGTATACATATGAGTATGCATACAACTAAATATAAAGAAAATAATCTTTATGTAATAAATATCCACAAAAGGGAAGATATAAAAATTTCAGAAAGCAAGGAAGTGAAAACCTATATATACCTATATACACACACACACACTTAAATACCAAAAGGAAAATCAAGGAAATGAGAAAAGAAAAAGGAAAAGAAAATCGTGGGCCGCCATCACCCCGCCAGCCTCTCTCCATACGCGCCAGCGCACGCTGCCCAGCGCCAGCCGCCGCGCCGCGCTCTCGCTGCCCGCCTCGCCATGTGGGCCGCGCCCCGATCGCGCTGCTCCCCGTGCCGGTGGGCCTGCCTCAACCGCGCTTTCCCTCGCCGCGCGCGCGCGACCGCGCCACTCTCTCTCGGCGGTGGCCGCCGCGCTTCGCGTCTTCCTCCTCCCTTTCTTCTCCACGCGCGCGCTCTCTCTCGCTCGCTTTCGCTCCTCTGCGCAGCAGATCCCCGCTCTCCCTCTCTCACCTCGCGGGAAAAATATCAAAGGATCTACGGAGGGGGAAGCACCTCTCCCGCCTCTCTCCCGTACAAAATCTCGGCGGGATTTGGTTCGCCTCACCTCGCCGTCGTGGCGGGCGGAGCCAGATGTCAAGCTCGCCGTGCGCGCCTCTTCCGGCTATAAAAGCCGCGCCTGGGAGCCCCAAACGCGCCGCACTACTCTCCTCCACCATTCCCCGTAAGCAATCGAGCCGAGAGCCCTCTAATCGCCGCCGGTCCTCTCCCTCTTCCCGAGCTCCGGCGCCACCCTCCCCGCCGATTCCGCCGTCCCAGCCAACCTAAGCTCCGGAGCTTGCGGGAGCAAGGTGAAGCTATCCCCCGCCTTTCCCTGTGCCCCCGTGGACTCCACCTCGCCGTCACCGAGGCTCCTCCCCGAACCACCGCTGTCGCACGCCGCCGGCTCGCCACCGTGCCCCACCTCCCCCGCTGACTGCACCAGAAGATTCACCAGCACACGGGGGTTACATATCACGAAGTCCCCGAACCCCTCCGGCCGCCGCTCGCCGCCGGCGCCGTCGCCCCCGACTTCCTCTGCCCGGCCGCCTCAGCGACATTCCTCAAAGGGATTTATTGCCCATATATGGTAGGCAAAGCCTCCCCGCTCACTTGGTTATCAGCGCATCTCTTTCCTCTCCCTCGCTCCCGCGCGCGCGTCGAGCTTGGCTCGCGCGTGTGGTCGAGCGTTCTTTAATTTTCCGTCGGCAGTGGGCCTCGCTCGTCACCCGCCATGAGACCGCAGCCCACCGACACCTGACCCCACCGTCGGTGTATAACGTCGCTAACATGTGGACCCCACCGTCGAGAGACTCAGGACTAAACAAAATAATAAAAAGATAAAGATATTAAAATAACCAATGGGTCCCATCATCGAAATTTAATAATTTTGGGATTTAATCAACTGAAATATTCAAATGGGCATAACTTATTCATTTTAACTCCAAATTAAGTGAGACAAATTCCTAAATTCATATAAATTCAAGATCTATTCAGGAGAACTAAAACCATAAATTTTAGAGTTCAATTGAATTTCTAATGATATTTTCTGTAGTAAAATATGTTCATTTCAGTAGTAATTATACACCTAATATATCGCTTGTTAAAATGATCTTGTTAACCTGCCCTTTAGTAAACAAGTTGATATTAGGCCCACATAAAATAGAATGTTTTTCCTTTGCTAAAAATATAAGTAGACTATAAAGCCAACCTAATAAATCGACAAATATATGCAAAGTATGCATATGACACATACTTTAATTCATAAATGCTTGACATGATAAAATAATGTTAACTAAATTCATATATATATATATATATATATATATATATATATATATATATATATATATATATATATATATATATATATATATATATATATATATATATATATATATATATATATATCTTAACTCATGAAACTTCCTTGATAAATATATAAGTAGTAAAAGAAACTGTTAATAAAAGATCGGTTCATCACTAGCCATGCCTCAAATAATCCAAATCACCCAGAACTCATAATAAAACAAAAGTTGAAGTTGTTCGGATTTATTTGGATCTTACTGAGTTATTTGCTTTTATTTGGAATCACGCTTGTCGCGTAGTTAGAAACCGAGTCCCAAGAATCAATGGATCAAGCAAGATCAAGAGCAAAGTGAAGATAAGGACTGGAAGCTCAAGAGGGAGCATTGTGTGCACTCAAGACCGCGGTAAACCGCGCAAGGCGAGTCAATACTTTGATCATGTTGAACCTACATTTCTGCAAATTACTTTGTTTAAATTAACAAATTGCATTGCTGTTAGTTTTATGAAAATGCATGCTAAATTTGATACTCTAGTTATATATCGTTGTTTACCTTGAATATTATTACCCCCTCCTTGAGTATTTGAATGTGTGAACCTTGTCGCCCTAGCAAAAATATAATAGTAACATTTCGAAAATAAGTCCGTAACCATATGCCATGCTTAGCATTGAATAGGAATCCGGGGCAAGAAATTGTCCCGAGCATCACATTTATTCATGAGAAAATTTGTTCGGGCAGTCATGGTGGTAATGACTGATAAATGTTGGATATGATTATCTTATGTTTCCAAAACCCCAACATGCTTTAATATCTCAAGGATTGGTTCGATGGTGTGAGTGTGGTGCGGTGGAAGCACAGTGTGGTGCAATGGAAGCACAAAGTGGTTAGTGACAGCATCCCAGATACCACTAAGGACTGAATCTTGTCATGCCAACCCGTGTAAAAAAGACAACCACAAGTCTGTAAAGTATAGCTTGGCTTAGTAAATGTCTGGACCTGAAAGTCATCCTTCCGGGAGGTGGTGTGAGGATGTGCAAGTGGCGGTCGGTGAGACGGCTTGAATGGGACACCGTGACGGTGAAGTTCTCTTTGTGGCGGGCTAGCGAGGGCGGGAGCCAGTGCTAGACGTTCGAAGGAGGACATCCGCACAACGTATGGGACCCACCGCAAGTGGGAACGACCCATAGAGTGAAATGATAGAAGGGGCGGTACTTTGAGCGTTCTTCGTGATGGTCCGCTCAACCACATGACTAAGGAATCGTGTGGGGCAATGAGTTGATTGTCTCTTGTGGTGAAAGTGTACAAACTCTGCAGAGTCAAAACTATTCGAATAGCCGTGCCCACGGTCAAGGGCAGACATGGGAACTTAACCAGATATAGTTCTATTTCAAAACGTTTTATGAATGGGAATGGAAAAGTGAAGGGCGAAGGACTGCCCTGATTTGGAATTGTCCTGGGTGTCGTCCCAGTGGTAAGTTAAGCGGCTATAACGCTGAAAGATGGTGTGATGCCATGGTAATAGTGTGCATATGAGGTAATGCTTTATGTGTGGAGAATCATGTTAATATCCCTTGAACATTATGCTTTTTGTTCAAAACTGCTAGGTCTTAGGAAATTTTATGTATTATATTTCAAATAGTGGCATTCCTATTCTTATAACATAAAATATGGGTGGAATAAACAGGGTCGCGAGTAAAAGAGAGGAATGTTTGTAGAGTACATATAAAGGCATTGGTGGATTCATGTCGATCTTGAATAGGAAATGGTAGTGTGGGTTCTGGAGGAAATAAATTGGTGAAGTCTAGCTAAATGATAGGCTAGATAGAGGATTTAAATGATTTTTGGAGATTTAGGAATTACACAGATAAATATTAGATTATGACACTGAGAAATAATTTCTTGGGAGATGTCAATATTAGAATTAATAGATTCAGTTACAAGATGAATCAAATGAATTCTTGAGGATTTGGTAGAGTAATACAAGTATTGGATTATAATTCTTGATTAATGATATTCTTGGTGGATATATAATAGTGATTGTTAATCCTTGGAAGATGTTGTCAATATAGGGAATTAATAGGAGTTGATCAATTACTAGAGGGACGAATTAAATTTCTGAGAAGATTAGAGGAGTCAGGATAATTAGTGGATTATAATCTTGGTAAATTGAATTTTTGGTGGATGTATATCTGAGTATTAGCTAGTGATAGATAATGGAAAAATGAGATGGATTATTGGATTATGGGTTGAAATCAATAACAAAAAGGATTGAATACAAAGTATGATCGGTGGATTAAATAAATGATGATACTTGCTGTTTGGAGTTTTAGACAGCAATCAATAAATAGAGTACATTTTCGGTGGATTAAGTCGATTTTGGTAATTGTAGTGTGGAGTTAGATAGTAATAATAAAACTTTGATTAATTAAGAATAATAATGCCGCTAAAAGCAAATTTTTGGCAAATAAAATAACCCGAGCCTTTCCTTTGTTATGCCATGCATACTATTTATTTGCATTCTGTGTATTGGCTCGCGGAGCACGGGGTCGGAGTGCTCACGCTCGCTTTTGCGATAAAAATTCAGAATCAAGGATCGAATCGCCTCGCCTCAGCAACAAGATTGGGCAATCTGGCAGAGAAGATGAAGATGTCAAGAACTAGGCCGCGAACCTCCAGTTGGCTGCCTGTGGGCATGTCCTGAAGGTCCCACCTGTGTGCTTCGTTCTTCCGCTGCTGCAATTTATTGATTTCGGCCTAATCGGCCCATGAGTAAGTTTACTATTATATTTACATTTCCGCATGATATGCACTTTGATATGCAGAACTGTAACTGTGTGCACTATCTACTGATCCAGGGAATAGTGCAGTAAACACAGTAGATTCCGGATTGTAAAATCTGGGTCTGACAGGTTTGGTATCAGAGCATATCGACTGCAGGTCGTGACCTAGTTAGCCTGGTCGTTAGTCCATGACTAGAATTATTTTCTCAATATCTATTTTCACAAAACTAAGTGGTATTGCTTAATCTCAACTCTCTTAGGTGATTCCCCTCATCTATATGCTACCCTAGCCATTTTACTTCTGAGGCTCTCTTACCCCGAATTCAAAATGATAATATAAAAGTGAGTGTTGATAACAATCAAATTACCCCAAATACTTCCCTCTTCGTTCTATTGATTTCAAAAGAAAGATTGTGCTCCTCCTCTCGTACCTTCACTCCAAATAATTAAGAGTAGGATAGTCGAAGATGGTCTTGAAGATAAGGTGGTCTCGTTTTAAACGGACTATGCAGATAAATCTTATGCCTACTTATGTGTGCTTCCCCGAGTAGACGCTGTACTGTCGCAAGGTTTTCATTGGGCCCTGTGCACTGCCTTCTTGCCCTCGGGCGCCCTATTTCGCGGTCACAGGAAAAGATTGTTTTAAAAGAACTTGCAAGATTTGTATGCCACCCCAGCTTCTCGGGTGTGCTCTTTTAAAATTTAGGATGGGTTTGGATTACCTTATCCCCACGACTCAATCCCCACCTCATGCTGTTCCCTCTCACCTCTTGCTGAAAACCCCATCGGAAGCAAGGAGCTACATAGCCAAATCAAGGCAATCAAAGATGAGTGAAGAGTTCATGACTTTCCAACTAAAAGCCTCAGCCGACACCTGGACCAAGACTCGAGACTCTGCCATGCTAACATTCTCTCCTTACCACCCAGAGGAACCATAGATCAAACCGCGCTAACTAAACACCATAACAAGGAGCGTCGACAACGTGAAGAGAAAAGACATTACGCATACCAATACTCGTGAACTACTCCAATTACGAAGACGACCATCAACCTGGTGAATATCCTATGAGCAAGGCCACCAGCCTGAAGATTGCTTCTAAGACCTATGACTGACCAGTCAGCTGAAGTGCCACGGATGAGTTTCCACGTCGCCACAAGACCCATCATACCTGGAGTTAGAAGAGATAAATTAGTGATACCCATTTTAAGGGGGGTAGCACTAAGAGACAAAATGTCGAAGAACTACCATGATGTATGTGTTGGAGGTGCGACAACCTAGACTTAGAATTAATTGAACCAGTACAAGAAGACTTACAAGACCAGGAGCCTTACAGTGATAAGGATAATAGACCACCATATAGATATGTCCATAGTCATCTTTGCACCCCTAAGGTCCTCTGCTCCTAAGACACAGACCATTGCTACCCACCTATTAATATGAAATTCTACAACCGTATGTCCCATAGATGATGCAACTACTCCATTCTACGATGGCGTGAAGACAACAATGTTAAAGGGGCAAGTACTTGGAAGACTACGACCTATCCAGGAAAACAAGGTTTCTCTCTTTCCTTTGACCTCTCCAAGTTCTAACCCCCATTGTGCAGATTTTCCTCTCTTTGTGGAGCTAAAGGACTATACGTCGGGCAACACCCCAAAACCCATTGCTAACCAATATAACCCACCTCCAATCTTTCTACTCTACCAGAATCTCGGGGTCGAGATTCATTTAAGGGGGGTAGATTTGTAACATCCTGAAAAATATAAATATTAAATTATGAAGTTTTTGGATTATTTTAATTGCCTTACATTTGAATTTGGAGTTTATGGAATTTTTCTGAGAACAAGTTGATGGAGGTTCCAAAAGCTAAAGAGGAAACAAACATGTTTAAATATAGAAGATTTAAAAATTTAAATAAGAATCTGAAAAGATGATCCAGAAAGGAATGGAGGAAATTTTGGTTTAAACATAAAGCCCTCATTTTAAATAATGGAATAAATAGTAAAGGGGTAAGCAAAATAAGAATGTTAAATAATATAAATATATGTATGTATATGTATACATATGAGTATGCATACAACTAAATATAAAGAAAATAATCTTTATGTAATAAATATCCACAAAAGGAAGATATAAAAATTTGAGAAAGCAAGGAAGTGAAAACCTATATATACCTATATACACACACACACACTTAAATACCAAAAGGAAAATCAAGGAAATGAGAAAAGAAAAGGAAAAGAAAATCGCCGGGCCGCCATCACCCCGCCAGTCTCTCTCCCAGACGCCTGCAGCACTTGTGCTGACAGCCGCGCCAGCGCGCGCGCCCGCTCTCGCTGCCCGCCTCGCCATGTGGGCCCGCCCCGATCGCGCCGCTCCGGCTGGCCGGTGGGCCTGCCTCAACCGCGCCTTCCCCTCGCCCGCGGGCCGTGACCGCGCCACTCTCTCTCCGGCGGTGGCCCGCCGCGCTTCGCGTCTTCCTCCTCCCTTTCTTCTCCACGCGCCCGCGCCGCTCTCGCTCTTCGGCTCGCTCCTCTGCGCAGCAGTCCCGCTCTCCCTCTCTCACTCGCGGGAAAAATATCAAAGGATCTACAGAGAGGAAGCACCTCTCCCGCCTCTCTCTCGCACAAAATCTCGGCGGGATTTGGTTCGCCTCACCTCGCCGTGAGCGGGCGGAGCAGATGTCAAGCTCGCCGTGCGCGCTCTTCCGGCTATAAAAGCCGCGCTGGGAGCCCCAAACGCGCGCGCTACTCTCCTCCACCATTCCCGTAAGCAATCGGCGAGAGCCCTCTAATCGCCGCCGGTCCTCTCCCTCTTCCGAGCTCGCGCCACCCTCCCCCGATTCGGCCGTCCCGGCCAACCCAAGCTCCTGGAGCTTGCGGGAGCAAGGTGAAGCTATCCCGCCTTTCCTGTGCCCCGTGGACTCCACCTCGCCGTCACCGAGGCTCCTCCCGAACCACCATTGCCGCCGCCGCGGCTCGCCACCGTGCCCCACCTCCCGCCGATCGCACGGAAGATTCACCGGCCACGGGGTTACATATCACGAAGTCCCGAACCCCTCCGGCCGCGCTCGCGCGCTGCCGCCCAGACTTCCTCTGCCGCGCCCTCGACATTCCTCAAAGGATTTATTGCCCATATATGGTAGGCAAAGCCTCCCGCTCACTTGGTTATCAGCGCATCTCTTCCTCTCCTCGCTCCGCGCGCTGCTTGAGCTTGGCTCGCAGCGTGGCGATCGAGCGTTCTTTTAATTTTCCGTCGGCAGGTGGGCCCTCGTCACCATGCGGGATCCATGAGCCCACCGACAATGGACCCCACCCGTCAGCGTATAACGTCGCTAACATGTGGACCCCACCGGTCAGAGACTCAGGACTAAACAAAATAATAAAAAGATAAAGATATTAAAATAACCAGTGGGTCCCACTGTCAGAAATTTAATAATTTTGGGATTTAACTGAACTGAAATATTCAAATGGGCATAACTTATTCATTTTAACTCCAAATTAAGTGAGACAAATTCCTAAATTCATATAAATTCAAGATCTATTCAGGAGAACTAAAACCATAAATTTTAGAGTTCAATTGGATTTCTAATGATATTTTCTGTAGTAAAATATGTTCATTTCCAGAAGTAGTAATTATACACCTAATATATCGCTTGTTAAAAATGATCTTGTTAACCTGCCCTTTAGTAAACAAGTTGATATTAGGCCCACATAAAATAGAATGTTTTTCCTTTGCTAAAAATATAAGTAGACTATAAAGCCAACCTAATAAATCGACAAATATATGCAAGTCTGCATATGACACATACTTTAATTCATAAATGCTGACTGCGATAAAATAATGTTAACTAAATTCATATATATATATATATATATATATATATATATATATATATATATATATATATATATATATATATATGTCTTAACTCATGAAACTTCCTTGATAAATATATAAGTAATAAAAGAAACTGTTAATAAAAGATCGGTTCATCACTAGCCATGCCTCAAATAATCCAAATCACCCGGTAACTCATAATAAAACAAAAGTTGAAGTTGTTCGGATTTATTTGGATCTTCTGAGTTATTTGCTTTTATTTGGAATCAGTCGCTTGTCGCGTAGTTAGAAACTGGAGTCCCGAAGAATCAATGGATCAAGCAAGATCAAGAGCAAAGTGAAGATAAGGACTGGAAGCTCAAGAGGGAGCATTGTGTGCACTCAAGACCGCGGTAAACCGCGCAAGGCGAGTCAATACTTTGATCATGTTGAACCTACATTTCTGCAAATTACTTTGTTTAAATTAACAAATTGCATTGCTGTTAGTTTTATGAAAATGCATGCTAAATTTGATACTCTAGTTATATACCGTTGTTTACCTTGAATATTATTACCCCCTCCTTGAGTATTTGAATGTGTGAACCTTGTCGCCCTAGCAAAAATATAATAGTAACATTTCGAAAATAAGTCCGTAACCATATGCCATGCTTAGCATTGAATAGGAATCCGGGGCAAGAAATTGTCCCGAGCATCACATTTATTCATGAGAAAATTTGTTCGGGCAGTCATGGTGGCAATGACTGATAAATGTTGGATATGATTATCTTATGTTTCCAAAAACCCCAACATGCTTTAATATCTGGGCGGATTGGTTCGATGGTGTGAGAGTGTGGTGCAGTGGAAGCACAAAGTGGTTAGTGACAGACCGAGATACCACTAAGGATGAATCTTGTCATGCCAACCTGTAAAACAAGACAACCACAAGTCAGAAAGTATAGCTTGGCTTAGTAAATGTGCCGACCACGAAAGTCATCCTTCCGGAGGTGGTGTGAGGATGTGCAAGTGGCGGTCGGTGAGACGGCTTGAATGGGACACCGTGATGGTGAAGTTCTGGCGTGGCGGGCTAGCAGGGCGGGAGCCAGCTGCTAGACGTTCGTATGAGGACATCCCGCACAACGTATGGGACCCACCGCAAGTGGGAACGACCCATAGGGTGAAATGATGGAAGGGGCGAGGTACTTTGAACAGTTACTGTGATGGTCTGCTCAACCACATGACTAAGGAATCGTGTGGGGCAATGAGTTGATTGTCTCTTGTGGTGAAAGTGTACAAACTCTGCAGAGTCAAAACTATTCGAATAGCCGTGCCCACGGTCAAGGGCGAACATGGGAACTTAACCGAGATATAGTTCTATTTCAAAACGTTTTATGAATGGGAATGGAAAAGTGAAGGGCGAAGGACCGCCTGATTTGGAATTGTCCCGGTGTCGTCCCAGTGGTAAGTTAAGCGGCTATAACGCTTTGAAAGATGGTGTGATGCCATGGTAATAGTGTGCATATGAGGTAATGCTTTATGTGTGGAGAATCATGTTAATATCCCTTGAACATTATGCTTTTGTTCAAAATCTGCTAGGTCTTAGGAAATTTTATGTATTATATTTCAAATAGTGGCATTCCTATTCTTATAACATAAAATATGGGTGGAATAAACAGGTCATGAGTAAAAGAGAGGAATGTTTGTAGAGTACATATAAAGGCATTGGTGGATTCATGTCGATCTTGAATAGGAAATGGTAGTGTGGGTTGGAGGAAATAAATTGGTGAAGTCTAGCTAAATGATAGGCTAGATAGAGGATTTAAATGATTTTTGGAGATTTAGGAATTACAGATAAATATTAGATTATGACACTGAGAAATAAATTCTTGGGAGATGTCAATATTAGAATTAATAGATTCAGTTACAAGATGAATCAAATGAATTCTTGAGGATTTGGTAGAGTAATACAAGTATTGGATTATAATTCTTGATTAATGATATTCTTGGTGGATATATAATAGTGATTGTTAATCCTTGGAAGATGTTGTCAATACAGGAATTAATAGGAGTTGATCAATTACTAGAGGGACGAATTAAATTTACGAGAAGATTAGAGGAGTCGGGATAATTAGTGGATTATAATCTTGGTAAATTGAATTTTTGGTGGATGTATATCTGAGTATTAGCTAGTGATAGATAATGGAAAAATGAGATGGATTATTGGATTATGGGTTGAAATCAATAACAAAAAGGATTGAATACAAAGTATGATCGGTGGATTAAATAAATGATGATACTTGCTGTTTGGAGTTTTAGACAGCAATCAATAAATAGAGTACATTTTCGGTGGATTAAGTCGATTTTGGTAATTGTAGTGTGGAGTTAGATAGTAATAATAAAACTTTGATTAATTAAGAATAATAATGCCGCTAAAAGCAAATTTTTGGCAAATAAAATAACCCGAGCCTTTCCTTTGTTATGCCATGCATACTATTTATTTGCATTCTGTGTATTGGCTCGCGGAGCACGGGGTCGGAGTGCTCACGCTCGCTTTTGCGATAAAAATTCAGAATCAAAGATCGAATCGCCTCGCCTCAGCAACAAGATTGGGCAATCTGGCAGAGAAGATGAAGATGTCAAGAACTAGGCGCGAACCTCCGGTTGGTGCTGTGTGGGCATGTCCTGAAGGTCCCACCTGTGTGCTTCGTTCTTCCGCTGCTGCAATTTATTGATTTCGGCCTAATCGGCCCATGAGTAAGTTTACTATTATATTTACATTTCCGCATGATATGCACTTTGATATGCAGAATCAGAATCGTGTGCACTATCTATCGATCCGTGGAATAGTGCAAGAAACACCTGATGATTCCGGATTGTAAAATCTGGTCGGCGTGTTTGGTATCAGAGCATATCGACTGCAGGTCGTGACCTAGTTAGCCTGGTCGTTAGTCCATGACTAGAATTATTTTCTCAATATCTATTTTCACAAAACTAAGTGGTATTGCTTAATCTCAACTCTCTTAGGTGATTCCCCTCATCTATATGCTACCCTAGCCATTTTACTTCTGAGGCTCTCTTACCCCGAATTCAAAATGATAATATAAAAGTGAGTGTTGATAACAATCAAATTACCCCAAATACTTCCCTCTTCGTTCTATTGATTTCAAAAGAAAGATTGTGCTCCTCCTCTCGTACCTTCACTCCAAATAATTAAGAGTAGGATAGTCGAAGATGGTCTTGAAGATAAGGTGGTCTCGTTTTAAACGGACTATGCGAGATAAATCTTATGCCTACTTATGTGTGCTTCCCGAGTAGACGCTGTCATCGTCAAGGTTTTCATTGGGCCCTGTGCCTTTGCCTTCTTGCCCTCGGGCGCCTATTTCATGTCACAGAAAAGATTGTTTTAAAAGAACTTGCAAGATTTGTATGCCACCCACTTCTCTGGTGTGCTCTTTTAAAATTTAGGATGGGTTTGGATTACCTTATCCCCACGACTCAATCCCCACCTCATGCTGTTCCCTCTCACCTCTTGCTGAAAACCCCATCGGAAGCAAGGAGCTACATAGCCAAATCAAGGCAATCAAAGATGAGTGAAGAGTTCATGACTTTCCAACTAAAAGCCTCAGCCGACACCTGGACCAAGACTCGAGACTCTGCCATGCTAACATTCTCTCCTTACCACCCAGAGGAACCATAGATCAAACCGCCGCTAACTAAACACCATAACAAGGAGCGCGTCGACAACGTGAAGAGAAAAGACATTACGCATACCAATACTCTGTGAACTACTCCAATTACGAAGACGACCATCAACCTGGTGAATATCCTATGAGCAAGGCCACCAGCCTGAAGATTGCTTCTAAGACCTATGACTGACCAGTCAGCTGAAGTGCCACGGATGAGTTTCCACGTCGCCACAAGACCCATCATACCTGGAGTTAGAAGAGATAAATTAGTGATACCCATTTTAAGGGGGGTAGCACTAAGAGACAAAATGTCGAAGAACTACCATGATGTATGTGTTGGAGGTGCGACAACCTAGACTTAGAATTAATTGAACCAGTACAAGAAGACTTACAAGACCAGGAGCCTTACAGTGATAAGGATAATAGACCACCATATAGATATGTCCATAGTCATCTTTGCACCCCTAAGGTCCTCTGCTCCTAAGACACAGACCATTGCTACCCACCTATTAATATGAAATTCTACAACCGTATGTCCCATAGATGATGCAACTACTCCATTCTACGATGGCGTGAAGACAACAATGTTAAAGGGGCAAGTACTTGGAAGACTACGACCTATCCAGGAAAACAAGGTTTCTCTCTTTCCTTTGACCTCTCCAAGTTCTAACCCCATTGTGCAGATTTTCCTCTCTTTGTGGAGCTAAAGGACTATACGTCTGCAACACCCCAAAACCCATTGCTAACCAATATAACCCACCTCCAATCTTTCTATTCTACCGAATCTAGGGGTGAGATTCATTTAAGGGGTAGATTTGTAACATCTGAAAAATATAAATATTAAATTATGAAGTTTTGGATTATTTTAATTGCCTTACATTTGAATTTGGAGTTTATGGAATTTTTCCGAGAACAAGTTGATGGAGGTTCCAAAAGCTAAAGAGGAAACAAACATGTTTAAATATAGAAGATTTAAAAATTTAAATAAGAATCAAAAGATGATCCAGAAAGGAATGGAGGAAATTTTGGTTTAAACATAAAGCCCTCATTTTAAATAATGGAATAAATAGTAAAGGGGTAAGCAAAATAAGAATGTTAAATAATATAAATATATGTATGTATATGTATACATATGAGTATGCATACAACTAAATATAAAGAAAATAATCTTTATGTAATAAATATCCACAAAAGGGAAGATATAAAAATTTGAGAAAGCAAGGAAGTGAAAACCTATATATACCTATATACACACACACACACTTAAATACCAAAAGGAAAATCAAGGAAATGAGAAAAGAAAAGGAAAAGAAAATCGTAGGCCGCCATCACCCCGCCCGTCTCTCTCCAAGACGCGGCCAGCACGCTGCTGCCCAGCCCAGCGCCAGCGCCGCTTCGCGCTCGCTTCGCCGCCTCGCTCGCCATGTGGGCCCGCGCCCCGATCGCGCCGCTCCGGCCTGCGGTGGGCCTGCCTCAACCGCGCTTTCCTGCGCGCCGCGGGCCGTGACCGCGCCACTCTCTCGGCGGTGGCCGCCGCGCTTCGCGTCTTCCTCCTCCCTTTCTTCTCCACGCGCGCGCGCTCTCGCTTCGCGCTCGCTCCTCTGCAGCAGCATCCCGCTCTCCCTCTCTCACCTCGCGGAAAAATATCAAAGGATCTACAGGAGGGGAAGCACCTCTCGCCCTCTCTCCCGCACAAAATCTCGGCGGATTTGGTTCGCCTCACCTCGCCGGCGTGAGCGGCGGCGCAGATGTCAAGCTCGCCGTGCGCGCTTCTTCCGGCTATAAAGCCGCGCTGGGAGCCCCAAACGCGCGCACTACTCTCCTCCACCATTCCCGTAAGCAATCGAGCCGAGAGCCCTCTAATCGCCGCCGGTCCTCTCCTCTTCCCGAGCTCGGCGCCACCCTCCCCGCCGATTCGGCCGTCCCGGCCAACCTAAGCTCCCGAGCTTCGCGGGAGCAAGGTGAAGCTATCCCCGCCTTTCCTCGTGCCCCGTGGACTCCACCTCGCCGCCACCGAGGCTCCTCCCGAACCACCATTGCCGCGCGCCGCGGCCGCCACCGTGCCCCACCTCCCCGCCGATCGCACGGAAGATTCACCAAGCCACACGGGGTTACATATCACGGTCCCCGAACCCCCGGCCGCCGCCGCTCGCCATGCCGCCGCCTCGCCTCGCTTCCTGCCGCCCTCGACATTCCTCAAAGGGATTTATTGCCCATATATGGTAGGCAAAGCCTCCCGCTCACTTGGTTATCAGCGCATCTCTTCCTCTCCCTCGCTCCGCGCGCTGCTCGAGCTTGGCTCGCCAGTAGCGATCGAGCGCTTTTTAATTTTCCGTCGACAGTGGCCCCGCTGCCACCGGCCGCCATGGATCATGAGCCCACCGACACCCTGACCCCACCACAATAACGTCGCTAACATGTGGACCCCACCGGTCGAGACTCAGGACTAAACAAAATAATAAAAGATAAAGATATTAAAATAACCGATGGGTCCCATCGTCGAAATTTAATAATTTTGGGATTTAACTGAACTGAAATATTCAAATGGGCATAACTTATTCATTTTAACTCCAAATTAAGTGAGACAAATTCCTAAATTCATATAAATTCAAGATCTATTCAGGAGAACTAAAACCATAAATTTTAGAGTTCAATTGGATTTCTAATGATATTTTCTGTAGTAAAATATGTTCATTTCCAGAAGTAGTAATTATACACCTAATATATCGCTTGTTAAAAATGATCTTGTTAACTCGCCCTTTAGTAAACAAGTTGATATTAGGCCCACATAAAATAGAATGTTTTTCCTTTGCTAAAAATATAAGTAGACTATAAAGCCAACCTAATAAATCGACAAATATATGCAAGATGCATATGACACATACTTTAATTCATAAATGCTGACCATGATAAAATAATGTTAAGCTAAATTCATATATATATATATATATATATATATATATATATATATATATATATATATATATATATATATATATATATATATATATATATATATATATATATATATATATATATATATATATATATATATATATATATATATATATATATATATATATATATATATGTCTTAACTCATGAAACTTCCTTGATAAATATATAAGTAATAAAAGAAACTGTTAATAAAAGATCGGTTCATCACTAGCCATGCCTCAAATAATCCAAATCACCCAGAACTCATAATAAAACAAAAGTTGAAGTTGTTCGGATTTATTTGGATCTTCTCGAGTTATTTGCTTTTATTTGGAATCAGTCGCTTGTCGCGTAGTTAGAAACCGAGTCCCAAGAATCAATGGATCAAGCAAGATCAAGAGCAAAGTGAAGATAAGGACTGAAGCTCAAGAGGAGCATTGTGTGCACTCAAGACCATGTAAACCGCGCAAAGGCGAGTCAATACTTTGATCATGTTGAACCTACATTTCTGCAAATTACTTTGTTTAAATTAACAAATTGCATTGCTGTTAGTTTTATGAAAATGCATGCTAAATTTGATACTCTAGTTATATACCGTTGTTTACCTTGAATATTATTACCCCCTCCTTGAGTATTTGAATGTGTGAACCTTGTCGCCTAGCAAAAATATAATAGTAACATTTCGAAAATAAGTCCGTAACCATATGCCATGCTTAGCATTGAATAGGAATCGGGGCAAGAAATTGTCCCAGCATCACATTTATTCATGAGAAAATTTGTTCGGCAACATGGTGGCAATGACTGATAAATGTTGGATATGATTATCTTATGTTTCCAAAAACCCCAACATGCTTTAATATCTGGGCGGATTGGTTCGATGGTGTGAGAGTGTGGTGCAGTGGAAGCACAAAGTGGTTAGTGATAGACCGCCCAGATACCACTAAGGACTGAATCTTGTCATGCCAACCTGTAAAATAAAGACAACCACAAGTCCAGAAAGTATAGCTTGGCTTAGTAAATGTGCCGACCCTGAAAGTCATCCTTCCAGGAGGTGGTGTGAGGATGTGCAAGTGGCGGTCGGTGAGACGGCTTGAATGGGACACCCGTGACAGGTGAAGTTCTGCTGTGGCGGGCTAGCAGGGGCGGGGAGCCAGCTGCTAGACGTTCAGAAGGAGGACATCCCGCACAACGTATGGGACCCACCGCAAGTGGGAACGACCCATAGGGTGAAATGATGGAAGGGGCGAGGTACTTTGAACGGTTACTGTGATGGTCTGCTCAACCACATGACTAAGGAATCGTGTGGGGCAATGAGTTGATTGTCTCTTTGGTGAAAGTGTACAAACTCTGCAGAGTCAAAACTATTCGAATAGCCGTGCCACGGTCAAGGCGAACATGGGAACTTAACCAGATATAGTTCTATTTCAAAACGTTTTATGAATGGGAATGGAAAAGTGAAGGGCGAAGGACTGCCCTGATTTGGAATTGTCCTGGGTGTCGTCCCAGTGGTAAGTTAAGCGGCTATAACGCTGAAAGATGGTGTGATGCCATGGTAATAGTGTGCATATGAGGTAATGCTTTATGTGTGGAGAATCATGTTAATATCCCTTGAACATTATGCTTTTTGTTCAAAACTGCTAGGTCTTAGGAAATTTTATGTATTATATTTCAAATAGTGGCATTCCTATTCTTATAACATAAAATATGGGTGGAATAAACAGGGTCGCGAGTAAAAGAGAGGAATGTTTGTAGAGTACATATAAAGGCATTGGTGGATTCATGTCGATCTTGAATAGGAAATGGTAGTGTGGGTTCTGGAGGAAATAAATTGGTGAAGTCTAGCTAAATGATAGGCTAGATAGAGGATTTAAATGATTTTTGGAGATTTAGGAATTACACAGATAAATATTAGATTATGACACTGAGAAATAAATTCTTGGGAGATGTCAATATTAGAATTAATAGATTCAGTTACAAGATGAATCAAATGAATTCTTGAGGATTTGGTAGAGTAATACAAGTATTGGATTATAATTCTTGATTAATGATATTCTTGGTGGATATATAATAGTGATTGTTAATCCTTGGAAGATGTTGTCAATATAGGGAATTAATAGGAGTTGATCAATTACTAGAGGGACGAATTAAATTTCTGAGAAGATTAGAGGAGTCAGGATAATTAGTGGATTATAATCTTGGTAAATTGAATTTTTGGTGGATGTATATATGAGTATTAGCTAGTGATAGATAATGGAAAAATGAGATGGATTATTGGATTATGGGTTGAAATCAATAACAAAAGGATTGAATACAAAGTATGATCGGTGGATTAAATAAATGATGATACTTGCTGTTTGGAGTTTTAGACAGCAATCAATAAATAGAGTACATTTTCGGTGGATTAAGTCGATTTTGGTAATTGTAGTGTGGAGTTAGATAGTAATAATAAAACTTTGATTAATTAAGAATAATAATGCCGCTAAAAGCAAATTTTTGGCAAATAAAATAACCCGAGCCTTTCCTTTGTTATGCCATGCATACTATTTATTTGCATTCTGTGTATTGGCTCGCGGAGCACGGGGTCGGAGTGCTCACGCCGCTTTGCGATAAAAATTCAGAATCAAAGATCGAATCGCCTCGCCTCAAGAACAAGATTGGGCAATCGCGAGAAGATGAAGATGTCAAGAACTAGGCGCGAACCTCCGGTTGGTCTCTGTGGGCATGTCCTCAAGGTCCCACCTGTGCTTCGTTCTTCCGCCGCTGCAATTTATTGATTTCGCCTAATCGCCCATGAGTAAGTTTACTATTATATTTACATTTCCGCATGATATGCACTTTGATATGCGAATCAGAATCGTGTGCACTATCTACTGATCCAGGGAATAGTGCAGTAAACACAGTAGATTCCGGATTGTAAAATCTGGGTCTGACACTTACTAAGATGTCACGAGTTCAACTCCCACCTGGTGCATTTCTTTCTTTCCTTTTTATTTGGTTTTGTTAATCACTCCAACTAAGGAAAAGCTAGGGTAATAGGACATAAAATAAGATTATTCAAGCTTTAATATTAGATTAAATGGCACACATGAGTGAAAGATTTCATGGCATGGAATTAAATAGGTCTATATATAGGTATATAATCTATCAACCATTACTATTTTTCTCAGACTCAAACTTTAATTAAAGATAACATTAGTGTACTATTGATAAATAAATCTTAGCAGTTAATTTAGTTAAATATCATAATTTGATACAACAAACCAGATCCTACTTAAATGAATTTATCCCTAGAATTAAACCGCTCTGGATAATAAATAAAGATACACAGAATAATGATGAGGGTTAAGTCAAAGGGCACCTTTAACTGCAAATTATGTTGGCATATCTATTAAAACCTTTTTGGATCATTAGTCATTAAAGTAACCTTGCTAAATTACATTTTAATAAACATGGTGATACTAGAACCACATAAAATAATACATCTCAAATTACCAGCAGTAAAAATTGGTTCGATAAGCTAAATATCAAATACATTGCCTAAGGAACCCCTATTCATAAATGGCCACACTCGACCAATAAATTAAACCCTGGTTAGATTTATACATCTGTTCGTAGGTCTAACTCGACTCATGAAACTTCCTTGATAAATACAAAAATAATAAAAGAGATTATTAATAGAAAGATCAAGTCATCACATTCTACCATCGACCTTGCACCAACTTTGCCTCAAATCACTCATTAACTCATAATAAAACTAAATTAAGTTTATTCGGATTTATTTGGATCTTTTGAGTTACTTGCCTTTATTTGTATTCAGTCATTTAGCACGTAATTAGATATTGGAGTCCTGAAGAATCCAAGGATCAGGCGTGATCAAGAGCGAAGCAAAGATAAAGACCAGAAGCCCAAGAGAAAGCATTGTGTGAGCTCATGACCGCGGTAAACCACGCCAGGCGAGTCAATACTTTGATCATGTTGAACCTACAGTTTCTGCAAATTATTTTTGTTTAAATTATCAAATTGCATACTGTTATTTTATATGCAAATACATGTTTAATTTAAGATTTTAGTTATATGCCCATTGTTTGCTTGATTAATATTACACCTCCTTTGGAATACTTGAATATGTGAACCTTGTCGCCCTAGTAAAATTATAATGGTAACTTTTGAAAATAAGTCCCTAATTATATGCCATGCTTAGTACTGCATAAATACTCAGAGGCACTGAAATGCCCCAAACATCATTGCCATTTTAAATCATGAGAAATCGTTTGGGCAATCATGGTGGGAATGACTGTATGTTTTGACATGATTATTTTATGCTCCCCAAAAATCCTAACTTGCTTAAATATCTGAGCGGATGGTTTGGGGCTGGTATGTGGTGCGGTGGGAGCACAAATTATGGAGTGTGGTAGAACCGCTCAGATACCACTAAGGACTGAATCTTGTCATGACCTCCTGTGTAAAACAGTACAACCACAAGTCTGTAAAGTACAACTTGGCTAAGTAAATTTATCGAAACCCCCGGACTCATCTCACCAGTAGTGGACAGGAGTGGATATGCAAGGGCAAGGGGAGGCCTAAAGGGACACCGAGTGGAGGTGAAGTTTCCCGGTCATTAGCGCAGAGGGGAGTGGAGCTCGTACGCTAGTAGCCGTGGGGAACATCCCGTGCAACGTATGGGACCCACCGCAAGTGGGAACGGCCCATAGGGTGAGATGACAAAAGGGACTAGATACTTTGAAATATCACTGTGATGGTCAGCTCAACCACACTTCTAAGGAATCGTGTGGGGCAACGAGTTGATTGCCTCTTGTGGTGAAAGTGTACAAACTCTGCAATGTCAAAACTATTTGAATAGCCGTGCCCACGGTCAAGGGCGGACATGGGAACTTAACTAGATATAGTTCTATTTCAAAAACCTTTGTGGGTGGGAATGGAAAAGTGGAAGGGCAGTGGAAAGTCCTGATTTGAATTGTCCTGAGTGTCGTCCCAGTGGTAAGTTAAGCGGCTATAACGCTGAAAGATGCTATATGGTGCGGATGCCATGTAACAGTGGATGGAATCTGGATTGCTATTATTATTGCATTTTCTTGAACATTATGTTTTTGTTCAAAACTGCTAGGTCTCAGGAAATTTTTATGTATCATATTGCAAAAGTAAAATGTTTTCTCTTCTCGCAAAGTAAAATATATGAGGAAATAAGTAGAGTCGGGAGTAATGAAGATGGAAGTTTGTGGTAAAAACATAAATATATTGGTGGACTCATGTCGATTATAAAAAGAAAACGATAGTGTGGATTCTGGGAGAAATGAGCCCAAATGGATTTATAGACTAGATAGATGAATTATATGATCTTTGGAGTATTAGGAAGTGCAAGGGTATTGGTTGGATTACAACACTGATATTTGATATAAATTCTTGGGAGATGTTGACAATATTGGGATTAATAGGATTTGAACGAGTTCTGGATGGATGAATTGATCTTGGGAGTTTGGGGTATGATAACAATTCCTGGAGTATAAACGTGATCAATGATATTCCTGGTGGATGAATACTGGTGAATCGTAGACCTAATCAATAATATACTTGGTGGAAATAAACTAGTGAATCGTATACTTGGTCAATGATATTCTTGGTGAATGTATACTCATGAATTAGTTAGATATAGATAATGAAAAAATAAGATTGATTATTGAAGAATTATGGTTGTGGATCAATAACGAATGGATTGGATTGTTAGTATTGCGATTATAGAAGATATTGGTGGATCAGTTAAATGATAATAGATAAGTGATGACACTAGCTGTTCGGAGTTTTAGGCAGCAATTGATTGGTGGATTGTATAATTGATGGTATCTGCTGTTTGGAGTTTTAGACAGCATTGAATATAGAAAGTGTGAGTTTGGTGGATTAAGTCAATTATAGTAGTCGCTAGGTAGAGTTTAGACAGCAACAATAACGCTATGATTAAATGATAATAATGCTACCAAAAGCAATTTTTGCAAATAAAATAGCCCGAGCCTCTCCTTGATAAGCCATGCATACTATTTATTTGCATTCTGTGTATTGGCTCGCAAAGCACGGGGTTGGAGTGCTCACACTCGCTTTACTGCGACAAAATTCAGCATCGAATCAAATCACCTCGCCAAAGAATAAGATTGGACAAGCCGGCGAGAAGATGAAGATGTCAAGGGCTAGGTCGCGCACCTCCGGTTGGTCACTGTGGGCATGTCACGAAGGTCCCACCTGTGTGCTTCGTTCTTCCGCCGCAATTTATTGATTTCGCCTAATCGGTCCATGAGTAAGTTTACTATTATATTTACGCTTTCGCATGATATGTACCTTGATATTCAGAACTATAATCTGTGAGCACTATCTACTGATCCAGAGAATAGTGCGGTGGAATCACAGAAGATTCTGGATTGTAAAATCTGGGTCTGACAGATGGAGCCTACACCACTACAACTCGGTTCACTATGCCACTTTCTTCCTCACCTCTATGGTCACAAAGCCGCATCACGCTGTCAAAGATCACGCTACCGCTGCTTGGACCCTTGTGCCACTGCCTGAGAAGGCCGCCAGTTCCGAGAGAAACCGACGAAGCCGGCAATGTGGAGTGCCGGATCTGGCTACTTGGTGATGGGGAGGACTAGACAGGGTTGAAGGAGATGGATACGGTGCCGGGGGCGGCCAGATCAGCCCCAGTGGGGAATGGAAAAGGCGCTGGCGGTGGAGGGTGGCCTCCACGCTGCCACCTGTGCCTAGCCACTCGCTGCACCACCAATCACTTGTGGTAGAGAGAGAAGAGAAAGATGGGAAAGATGGACAAGGACAAAGAGACGTAGACATGGACAATATACATGGACGATACACAATATGCACACATCAACGGTGGAGAATGTGCATGGACATCCATGCACATGTGGGAAGCCGCTCTTGGGTGCTCCGGATTTGTACAAGAGGATTAATGACTTTTACACAACGATTTTTTTTATATTTATGCCACTGCTAAGTTGTCTATTTTGAAATATATCGTTGTAAGTTCTGGTCTCGATATAGCTAAGTAGACAAAATTGGAGCTATGGCCATTTTCATGAAAACCAATTCTCTCGGGGTCCCATTTTTTCTCCACCAAGATTGTTTTCTCCACTCACTACTCAATTAAACATAATAGCATAATATCATGAGATACTTCGAATAAAACATCTATCTCTTGTTTGAGTTTTTGTCATTTTTTATGGTATTTGAACTCGTAATTCGATGTAACAACTGTTATTCCTATAATTACAAGTTTAAATACTGCTAAAAGTGACAAAAACTCGCTCCTGTTTTCAGGGACCATTTCTTAAAGAAGAGAAAGGGAAGACGTACACAGACGTGACTACGAGCTGGCGGGCCCAAATGTGCACGAACGTCAAAGCACCAGAACGGGCACTCCTCTCCTCTCCGCTGGCCGACGGCGCCGACCCACTACACCTGGGACCCACGCAGGTTCCCACCCCAACAAAAACGAAAAGCTTCGTCGAGAAAGGCATCCCAGCCGCGCGCACTTGTCCGGATGGCCAGGTCGCCAGCTTTAGCCGGCACGGCGCAGCCGAACGATCCGCAGAACCACACGCGTCACGCGCCCGTACGCGCGAGCGGCCGCACGGTGGGGAGGGCCCGAGCTGACCAGCTCCCGGTCGTGGGATCCCCGTGCTCCCGGACAAAAGGCAGCCGAGCAAGCCACCGGTTTTGAGGATCAAAAGCAGCATTTGGTCTTTTGATTTCAGGGCCGGCGCGTTGCTTGCCTACTTTGCCGAAAAGCGGCGCGGCGGCGCTGTTGCGGTCTTGCGGGTGGGATAACCATGGCATGTCGCACTCCCTGTCATAGACAACCAAACATGCTGTCTTGAAGACGCTTGGTTAATACTCGTTTGTCAATGATCTTTAAGAGTTTTCTTTCCAAATGCTTATCCACCGAGGAAATCAGAAGTGTAGCTATTATAATATTTATGCTCTCCGCAACTATTTAAATGCTTTAAAAAAGAAGAAATGGTTATAGTAAGTCATTAATAGGTGTGTGTATGGTCATTTCTTATTAACATTTTTAAATTTAATATTTTATTGGTTTGTGTGCATCATTATCTATGAACAAATATTGTGAAATGGAAGAAGTAAGTTGAATTAAGTTAGTATTGGCCTCGTTAAAAATAGCTTTTGCTGATAGTTTTTGGCTACGGCTGTTGACTTTTAGCTGAAATAGGCATTATAGCAGTTGTTAGCTTTTCGGTGAGACATTCAATTAAAGAAAAATAAAAACACAAGATGTTAAACCATATGGATGGTCGTAAATAAAGATATGATGAATAATTGACATTTGGTTTGCTTTGGATTTTGCATTTGTGAAAGACTTGGTCTGTGTTCTGCTTCGAGTGCTCTCAGTTGGCTCCTGCATCAGAGTATGACCACAGCATGGCCAAACGACCACAGACTTCAGACTTCGACCATAGCATGCTTCGACCACGGCATGAACACGACTACGACCACGGCAGCTTTCGACCACGTCTACCTTACGATCACGGCAGTACGACTTTGACCTTACGACCATGGCAGCTTTCGACTACGCCTAGTACGACCACAGCAGTACAACTTCGACCTTACGACCACGGCAACTTTCGACCATGTCTGGCTACGACCACGGTAGTATGACTTCGACCTTATGACCATGACACTTTCGACCACATCTGGCTTCGACCACGGCAGTACGACTTCGATCTTATGACAATAGCAGTATGACTTCGATCTTATGACCACGGCAGGTAATCGTAGCTACATTACTTTTTCATGGTCGTAGCTACAGTACTCGAAGGTCGTAGACTTTACTGGTCATACTCGATAGTCGACGGCTTTGCGGTCGATGGTCGTAAGTTTTGCAGACTGCTTTCATGGTCATAGGGTTTTGCAGATTGCTTTCATAGTCGTAAGTTTTGCAGACTGCTTTCATGGTCGTAGATTTGGCAGTCTTGTCGATACTCGTAAACTTCACAGTCTGTTGTTCTGTCTTCGGTAGTCAGAGGCTTAGCGATTGGTTGCCGTAGGCTTCATGGTCGATATGAGTGCTTCACTCTTGTGATCTTCGAGTACGTCGAGTACTCATGTTGGGCCAGAGGTTGACTGGTCGGTGTGTGGTGTTCGATGATAAATGGTCATTGCTGCAGTACCAGGTGGGTACTCGAGGATTGAGGTATTCGTAGTTGGAGGACTCGGTACTCAATAGAAGTGGTTTCTGATCCTGGTAAGCGGTCGTGTAATGGAGTGTCGTCTGTACTCATAGGCTTTGAGTACGTGTTGTGGCTGTGATTTCTGATCAGTACTCGGTAGTCGGTACTCGATGGTCGTTCAATAACAATGCATGTGGTTTATGAGTACTTGTGGGTTACGAGTACTCTAAGTTAGCGGTCGTAGCGATTGGTCTAAAGGGTGTTCCAGTTAGAGATGGTCGTAAGCGATCTGTTTCATGGTCGTAGATGGGTTGATTCTTGTCTGGGGATAGACAAAGGTGTGTTTTGCTAATGTGTGTTGATTATGGTCAAGTTGGAGAGAACTTGTACCAGGAGATGGTTTCTTTAGTCTTTGCATGTGCAGGTGAGCATGGAGGCAGCCATGGTCGGTGACGAGGAGGACAAAAACTAGGAGGGGGTAATCTGAGGTCCAGGCGGTCGGGGATGTCACACGAGGTGGTCGAGCTCATGCTGGAGTACGTGGCGGTCAAAGGTGGATGATGCGTGAAGGCATGGAGACGGTTACAATCGGTGACAAGGAGGACCGGGGCTAAAAGGGGGTAATCTGAGGTCTAGGTAGTCGAGATGTCACACGAGGTGATTGGGCTCACGCGAGAGCATGTGTTGATGGTGCGTGATGGAGATACAGGTGGGGATATCCTGTAGGCTTCGTCGTGTGTGAAGTATGGAGTCATGAATGGAGTCCATGACGTGTACGAGATGGTTAAAACCCATGTTAGGAAGGGTTTCGGGTCCTTTGATTTGAGGAAGAGAGAGATTTGGTGTCCAAGTGGTTAGGGACACGGTTTTGAGGTGTTCGGGTTGAACACGCTTTTGTGCGCTGGCCTATAAAAGCAAAGGAAGTCGTAGGGTAGCGCAACGAAGTTTTAGGGCTTTCATGGAGAAGGTTTTTAGGGGTACCGTGAGGCGCTTTGTAGCCAAGAACTTGATGATGAAATAATAGATTAGATTCTTTCATCTTCGGTGACTTCCAGAGCATCGCTCTATTTCTCTCTATTTCTGTGCTCTGTTTTGTCTTTGGTGCATATTTGTTCGAGCAGTGGTCGAACGACTGATGATTCCAAGCAGAAGGAGATCACGACTTCGTGCATCGTTGTCATGCCGAGCAATCAGAATGAGCAGGCGGTCGATCTGTTGTCGTGCCGAGAGATCAGAACGAGCGGGCAATCGATCCGAGTGGTCATAACCGAGCGGTCAGAGCGAGTGCTTGCGATGAGCGTTCGGGACGAGCGGTTGTAACAAGTGGTCGTAATGAGTAGTCGACAATGAGCGGTCGTAACGACCAGCCGAGTGACAGAGCTTCTACGTACAAGCAGTTACAGTCGTTACTCTCATTTGGTAATTCGGATTGGTTTTCTTTTCTTTGCACTGTGTTTAGTTTTCAGGTGGTAAAAGCAGAGATAATTATTCACCTCCCCCTTTAATTGTGCCATACGATCCTACACAAGAAAATGGAAAAACCGTTATATCTCCACGGACTATGCAAATGAAAATTGAAAAAAAGAAAAAAAATCTACGTTAAGAAGTCAACATGTGAAAATGGCTTCCGACTTCTGGAAGCTAGAAATCATAAGTTAAAAAATGTTTTGAACGGGGCCTTAACCTAAGCGACTGTGTTGCATGCTTCTCAATGTTCATTTTTTTTTACAATTATAAGAAAGACGCACGCATGCACACAATACCATGCGCGAACATCACGCGCGTGCACGAACATCAAGCCCTTTTTAAGAAACATTTGTGTATCTTCTTTTCAACTTCTAAAAGCTGTTTTTTGTTTTCTATAGTAATTAATTTTTAAATGGAATACCTTTTCAAGATAGGGTCTATAAATTGATTGTAGTACACACTATAACGACTTCATTTATATCGGCTAAAACTGCACGTGAGTTTCTGTTACTCCGTACTGTCTCTACAAACAGACCAGAAGCTATAAGCTACAGTCATAAACCAAAATTAAAAAAAAACATGCATAGTGACTAGATTAGGATTGTGTAACTTATTACTAATTTTGTGGACTCATCTCTCTCCCTACCCCATCATTCGTTATGGAGCTTATTACTAATTAATTCACTGTAGGACCCTCTAGTAACAAGTTTTAGTATCAAAACCATTTGGGGTGGTTGTTTCAAAAATCCCACTTATCCTCACTCTTCTAGTATTAAGGTCTACTATCAAACTATTGGGGGTGCTTTGATGAACCTAATATACTCTTATTCTATGATAAAGTCTGCTAGGAGCAAAGTTGTGCCACCTTCTTGCAACTTCTGGGTGCTCATCTTTTGGAGTACCTGCTTTCCAAGTAACCTAATCTTATGTACTCTTATTCTGTGCTAAGTCTGCCGGCAGACAAGTTGTGCCACCTTCTTGCGACTTCTGGGTGCTCATCTTTTGGAGTGTCTGCTTTCCGTCGCCTTTGCACGCTTGCAGTGCTGATCTAACAGGTAGCATGTGCGGAATTTCTTTACGGCGGCGGCTTTGGAACTTCACTACTACAGATAGAGATGGAAGATGCTTTGTCTGCAACAGCTCGTGGACATGGATTACTCTCTTGCAAAAGAAATACTATAAATCTATTGCCCTCTAAAAAAAAATGCTAGATCTAGTGGGTCTGGTAAGCTGTTCTAGCTCGACACTTGGCAAGATAAGATCCGATCACCGTCTGAGTGAGGGTGACATGGCACATTTCGGCGAGGGATTCCGTGGGGGCAGAACTGAAAATGCTGTGTGGTGAATGCAAAACCGTCCCGTTCTCAGCATCAGATGCTTAGTTTTGACAAAATGGAGACCGAAAGGGTACATGTTCTTACTGTTACTAAATCTAGCTAGCAACGTAGTCAAAACTAAAACAAGATTATAATGGATACAAAATATGTTGTGCAATCAAGTTTCAAAAATCTTGTGTGATGGTCTGTTCTTTTAACTTATATCTTTTGGCTACGATTTATTTCTTTTGGGCTGTAAAAAAGCTGAAAAACAGCGTTTAGAAGCTAATAAAAGGAGGCCCTAAACAGAATGCTAATTCTGATTCTTTCGAGGACTTTTGGATGATATCTGCTTGTTCCCAGCCAGTTATTAAAACCAAGATATAACCTCAAATATGATACCTAATAGAAATTGTGAAAAACAAAACTTCCTAAATTAAGGTTTTAGGGAGTGATAAAAACAAAGTTTCTCCCCGAACTAATGCTCTTTCTGACTCTGGGTGTGCAATACATAATTGCACTGCACTAACATAGTTGCCAATTCATATCAAGCCTATGGTTGAACATGCAGCTGATACCAAGAAACTGGATCTCAAGTTCTCCATAAGAATTCTAGTCTCCCTTCTGATTAGACTTTGAACATGCACGGTTCAATTCTCTTACGAACTGCAAGTCTGCGACGGATGAACGAGTGCGAATACTGCTCTTCTAGTCGCGTGATAGCTCTATCACGCGACCCCTCTTCTCCCCCATAATCAGTATCTCGGCCTCTTCACCTCCCCCATGGCTAGGAGCTCAGTGCGCCTCCCCCACCTCCCCCTAAGTGGTAGTCGTGCTCGCCGCCCTCCTCAGCGGTGTTGTAAGGTCTTACGACCTCCCAGGACCTTTTACGACCGGTTAGAGTCGTTTACGACCAGATAGAATTGAGTACGACCGGTTCAGAGTACTTACGACCAATTCCGAACACCTCAATCTCCTCCGATCGCTTTTCAGCGTGGTCGTAAATTTCTCAGAGCAATTTACGATCGCTCGCGATATCGCTGCCGCTGCCTTCCTTCAGCCGCTCAAGATACCGTGATCGAAGCCTTCTACGATCACGCAGTGATGCTGGCGATCACTGTTCACCGTAGTCGAACACCCTTTCGACTACGTTCACTTCCTTCAACGTGATCGGAGTCACTTTCAATCATGTACTAACCTTCTGGCGTAGTCGTAAAATCACTTGTTCCTTTGCCGTGGTCGTGCGCCTCCGACTACGCTGCTGGAACTTTGCCGTGGTCGTAACTCCTCCCGATCACGCTTGCGGTGATCGTGAGTCCTTCCGACCACGCCTTGCGCAAACACACAACAAAACAATGCTCGTATTTCTCCCTCTTTTGGTCTTTTCTCAATTGCTTGGTGTACTGAATACATGGCTCTAAGCCTCTTTTATACCCTACTGTTCTACTTTAACACGGGTTCTCAACCTACTCCGACTCGAGTCTCATACGACTTCGACTGGATTCCAACTACGACTTTGACTCGTTTTCTAACTTCGACTTTGAATTTCTCCTCCGTCTTGACTTGAATACTTCCAAACTTTGTATGCGTCTTCTAAAAACTAGATTATTTCCAACATTCTCTCCTAATCTTGTTTTACTAACTTCCATCATGTCGATCTTCTTCCTTGATCACTTTGACGTTCTCCCCTTACGCTTCTTCCTTGACCGGTCTTTCGGTGGAGCACTGCTTTCACAGCCTTTGCTCTCGCCGTTTTCTTCCTGCAACTCTGGTTCGCGCTTCCTCCACCAGCAACTTGTTTCACTGATGTGTGGCCTTGCTTTCGACCATCGTCCTTCACGCTGTGCTTTCTCCCGCCACCTCGGGATCCAAACTCCAGGTTTTTGACTGCCTTCTTTTGGTCTCGTGGGAGCTCCTCCTGAGCTTTTGATTTTCATGATTATGCTTGCATCATGTGGTTTGCCCCGACCACTCATGCTCTCATTGCTTTGACCTCCTTTGCGCCGCCAGTGCTCGGTACGACTTCACCTTGCTTCCTCCATCCGCATGCGAGTAAGCACCTCTGTCTCGCTTGCTACGACTTCGCCGCTATGTGTGGTCGATGTCGACCACCGGGCCACCTTCTTTTTCTCGGCCGCGGTTGCTACATGTGGTGCGTGTCGACCACTCGGCCGATGCTTCACCGCCAGCCGATCCTGGGACCTGTTCGCGCGTAGTCGTTGAAATCGACTACCACGCACCCCGGTTTGATGTGGTCGTATGATTTCTCGACCACCTCCAGTCTTCATTTGCCATGGTCGTGACACTTCCCACCACGCTCAATCACCGTTTGTCGTAGTCGATTGTCCTCTCGACCACGCCCAATCACTTCACCGACTTGTTCGTTACGACTTCAGCCTTTTTCGCCGCGCCACGACTTGCTTTTCTCCCGACTTGCTTGTTATGACTTGAGTTGGCCTTCGACTACCAGTGATGAAGTCGTTCACATTCGTTCCTCCGAACCCTTTGCATGCCATCCGGTTTCCAGATTTTCAATGGTAGCTTGTACAACCGATTTGCGACTTTTGCACCTTCATTAGCAACCGCTCTCGTTGTCGAAGACTCTCGGTGATTCTCTTTGAGCTCGATCCGCAACCTTCTTGGTCGCTTGTCCAAGACTTATGATATTGCTGCAAAGACTTGGTATGTAATATACATCGACAATAGTCTTCGACTTCCATCCTTGCACTTCAAATGAACTGTCCCCTTTCCTCCGATGCATGCGGTTGAGCCGTCTCCAAACTTCACTTTGCCGAGCACTTTCTCATCTAGCTTATGAAACATTAAATATGTTCTGTCATATGATTACTAGCTCCATTGTCGAGGTACCAATCTGATTGTTCCCGAGACTCCTCTCCTTCTCCATCAAACTAGGAAACACCTTCCCTTCATTCAAGTAGCACCATTGTCGGTTCTTCAACAAATGCGGTCGACAACAACAGCGTTGGTTACGTGAGTTCAGCGGTTTGAGCCATGTTGACTTCTTCGACTTTCTTCTTGCTCCTGTATTTTGCAGCATAGTGCCCATACTTCTTGCGATTATGGCACCGAATGTGGCTTCGACATTCGCAAAGATAGTGACCATACTTCTTGCGGTATAGCAATCGGATGTGGCTTTGCATTCAGCAGCGTCATGCCCGAATTTTTCACATTCGAGCATTGAATATGAGATTTATCTTGAGATCTTCCACTCGACCAGTTCCACGACCTTGCCGCCATATGAGTCCGTCTCGTCCGGCTTGTATTGGTTCCTCGTGTCTTCTCTCACGAGCAAAGCTTGTTGATTGTAAGATCCTTGTCCTTCGTTGTCGGCTTGGTAACTTTTCGAAGTTGCTCGTGTGCTCGAGCGCCCAGCTTACCTCCTCAACCTTCATCTTGAGAGGTCTTGCGAGTATGTGAGTGTAGTTACGACGGGAGAAACTTCTCCGCAGCACTCGTAGATACTTCTTCACGCCACCTCGTCTTTCAAGTCGTCGCCGAGAGATTTGATCTCGTTTACGACTTCATTAAACTTCCTGCAGAATTCTTCCACACCGTTCTTTCCCATCTTCAATGATTCAAACTCATCTGCGTAATGTTTGAAGTCGAACTTCCTTCACTCGGTCTACTCCTTCATGCATAGTTTTGAGTAGTCCGGACATCTCGAGCGCCTCCTTCCCAATCAATTGTCGCATCATTGAATCGGAACGGCTTGATAGATCGCCGCCATAGCCATCTTGTCTAGTCGCTCATCAACGACCTTGTCTTTCTCTTCGGTTCAATGGGCCCTGACACCTGTGCGATCATGTTGACCTTTACCTTCATCGCCCGGATCGGGTAATTGTCCGAACTCGAGGATTGGGTACTGCAATGCGACACACTTTCCTTCATCTTTGAAGCCTCGCCATGGTTCACCGAGGCTCGATACCAATCGTTGTAAGGTCTTACGACCTCCCGGGACCTTTACGACCGGTTAGAGTCGTTTCTGACGATAGAATTGAGTACGACCGGTTCGAGTACTTACGACCAATTCGAACGCCTCAATCTCCTCCGATCGCTTTTCAACGTGGTCGTAAATTTCTCGTAGTAATTACGACCGCTCAGCGATATCGCCGCCACGCCTTCCTTGACCGCTCAAGATACCGTGATCGAACCCTTCTACGATCACGCAGTGATGTTTGGCGATCATCGCTCACCGTAGTCGAACACCCTTTCGACTACGCTCACTTCCTTCAACGTGATCGAGTCACTTTCAATCATGTACTAATCTTCTCGGCGTAGTCGTAAAATCACTGTTCCTTTGCCGTGGTCGTAGCGCCTCCGACTACGCTGCTGGAACTTTGCCGTGGTCGTAACTCCTCCCGATCACGCTTGCGGTGATCGTGAGTCCTTCCGACCACGTCTTGCGCAAACACACAACAAAACAATGCTCAGATTTCTCCTCTTTTGGTCTTTTCTCAATTGCTTGGTGTATCGAATACATGGCTCTAAGCCTCTTTTATACCCTACTGTTCTACTTTAACACGGGTTCTCAACCTACTCAACTCCGAGTCTCATACGACTTCGACTGGATTCCAACTACGACTTTGACTCGTTTTCTAACTTCGACTTTGAATTTCTCCTCCGTCTTGACTTCGATTACTTCCAAACTTTGTATGCGTCTTCTAAAAACTAGATTATTTCCAACAAGCGGCGCCACCACCACCGAGCCCCCATCCCTCTGCACCTAGGTCCGCACCTCTCCTTAACTTGGGAACCTAGCTTAATCCTAACCTATTGCCGGAGAAGAAGCATGCGGCGGGAGCTTGTTCACCATCGCCGGGGTGGTGGGAGAAGAGATGGAACAAGAACTGGAGGTGGAGAAGCAACGCGCACTAGGCAATGAAAGTGAAGTGAATCACAACCGTGAGCTCCCTCGAGCGGCAGATCGGACGGAGGTGCGCCTAGGCACGTAATAAGCCTAACGCGTGCTAGATTTCCTCTTATAATTCCCATCATTCGTTTAGATATTCATATAATGATACAATGACAAATTAATCTTGGCATCGTAATAAGAAAAGTTAACGTGTGAAACGAACATTTGGGCACAAGAAGTGGAATCTTGAATTCCCCATAAGAATTCCACGTCTAATTAGACTTTTGACATCTTCTGAAGAATTAGACTTTTGACATCAAATTTTAGACTAAAAGTCATATATGGATGTCTATATACTATTACAGTCTCTTATGAGCTACTCCCTCTGTTTTTATTATTTTTGAAACAAACATTTTTACATGGCACTAGCCTCCAACACAAAACTGTCCTTCTTAGGAGCTAGGAGCTAGAACCCATTACTAAGGTGCCACTCAGCTGGGCTGAAAAAAGTAACTTATAGCTAAAATTTCACTGTACCTGGTTGAAATTATACTATAGCTGATAGTGACTTAGCCTAACTAAATTTTTAAAAAAATTAAAAATAGAAAAAAAATAGGTTAGCTCATCACGAACAATACAAACGAATACGGGAAAAAAGAACCGATAAAAAAGCTAAAAAATCCAAAAATCAAAAAAGACAAAATTTATAAATAGTAAAGAAATAAGTAAAAACCAAAAGTTTAAATTGAAATGAGCTGGGCCCAGTGTGTGTAGCGGGCGCCCTGATTATTTTCAGCTTGCCATCGTGGCCACTAGCTTCATTGCCCAACACTGTGGCTGCTCAGTGTGCTCTCTCCGACCACCTCCACCACCTATGGCCGCGACTCCTTCGCCGCCTTTACTAAACGAGAGGGGAGGAACTCAGGGTGCCTTTGGTTGAGCTTTTGGGAGCTGCTTTGCTTCCAAAAGCCAAAAGCCAACCAAAGGGTGAAACTAAACTGCTTTTTGAAGCGGCTACTTTTAGGTAGTCTGATTTTGAAAGCACCTTGGACCCTACTTTTGGCTTTTGGCTTTGCTTTTGAAATGGTGAAAATAGAGAGTCGTTTCACAGTTGCTTCAAGGAAAATAGAGATATGAAGTAAGTTTTATACTTGTTTGAACCAAACAACTTACTGCTTTTCCACACCCACAACCTACAAAGCAGACTTTTCCACACTCACACTCACAAAGAGCTTTTTCAAAACCACACTCAACCAAACACACCCTCACTCGAGTATGCGACTTCTCGCCGGTTTGTTGTCCTCTATTCAAATTTCGTCGTTTTCTCCCATTTGGAAGCCTCTGATGGATTGTAGTTCTGGCTAGTAATTAACTTATTGTTATACATTCGCTAAGTTTATAGAATTACAATGACAATTTGTGAAGTGAACGTATTTTTACGATGAATAGGTCTACGCAATTTTCTATGGTCAGCCTAAATATTCGCAAATATCACAATGATCGAAGTTTAAAAGGCTGGACCAGCATAGATAGATGTAGGAAAACAACATTCTTTTCAGTAGATCCATATAAGACCTAAATTATATAGGTAGGTTCTTTTGAACCGATAGTATATAGTTTAAATATTTAAATTTTGATTGTTCGCGAGAGGTAGTACGCATAGAAAAATAGTTGCATGTGATTTTGACTGCTATAGCTAAACTCAATACATATTTTTACTATAATTTTTCTATTAACATCACCTTAAAAACATATATTTAAAAACTAATTATTATAGGTAGTACATACATAAACCACTCAGAGCAGGTACAATAAGGCTCTGTTTGGTACAGCTTCACCAACAGCTTCATAAGCTGTTGTGAGCTGTTTTTTACCAAACACCCTTTTTGCAAACAGCTTCATGGATGAAGCTCCTTAAATCATGCTCTCACAAGGAATGGGGTGAGGTGAAGCTGAAAATAGTAGCTTTTCACGCTCTCTCCTCAGGCTCATGATTCTAGGAACCCACCGCCTTATAGTTGATGAAATTACAACACTTTGCCACCGGGTCCCCACGCTGTTTCCTCTCCTCCCGCGCACTTCTCTACTGTTCGCACTTGATTTTAATTTTTTTATTTTTTTATTTTTTTAATTCATACTCATTCAAATATATTATTTTTTAATTCATATGACCATATACAAACATACAACTCCAAATGTTAGAACAAGTCAGGTAGACAGGGGCATCTTGGACAATTGCCCTCTCTCAGCCATGCATGAAGTCATTGGTGAAGCTGTTTTGCCAAACAGCTTTTCAAAAGCGACTTTAGCTTCACCTGAAGGCGCTCGTGAAGTGAAACAAAAAAACAGCTTCACTAGTGAAGTGAAGTGTACAAACGGGCCTAAGGCTTAGTCGTGTATAGCAAATATAATATCAACCAAATCTTACGTGGCAGAGAGAGAAATGAAGAGAGAGAAGAAAGATGGCTACTAAATTACAGCTAGCTATAGCACGTAAAAATATGCATTTCACTCTCTTACACGTGAGGTCAAATAGTTATTGTAATAACTATCTTATTGTATGAACTATTTTTTTGAAAACTATAGATGAAATGGACAAATGTTATAGCCATTAGTTGGCTATACTATTGTACTTGCTCTCATAAGCAGTTCCGAACCCACCTCCGTACTCATGAATCATGATTCCCCTCAACGAAACAACGTGTCCATCATTCTTATCACATTTTCCCTCGCAGAAATCGTTGTTCTTATTTCCATCACTTCTTTTAGGAAGACTCATTGGAATCGCCTGCTGGTAGGTCTATAATTCGGCCGCCACCCTAGAAAAAGCAAAGGACGCCCCGATTGGACCAAAGGCGAAGAAAGCCAGCCCGTCGCGGGGTCCACCCGTCAGTCAAAAAGTAAAAGTAAAGCGAGATAAGAAAGGAAAGAAAACACCCGCCAATAGCGGTGACCGCACGCGCCCCCAACGGCCACATTCCCCAGGCCCACACACAGACATGCGGACCCCGCACCTGACGTGGACAGGTCAGGTCACCGCCCCCGGTTTAGATGGCCCTTTCGTGGTCCCGTCTTTTGCGGGCTCCATTTTTTTATATTAAAATTTTATATTTTCTCGGAGAGGAAAATATTAACCTTTTCGAGCTCTATAAAAGCCAAGCCGGGACGCCGACGCCGAGGCAGAGAAGCATCGCTCCATCCATTCCTCCCCTATAGCCGCCAAATCGCAACGACCGCAAGAAGCAACCGAGACCACGCGCGAGCACCACAATCTCGTCGTCGTCTCCGCTTCCAGCTCCCAATCATCGCAATGGTGAGCAATCGAACGCTCATCGATCAACGTGCGGTTCTTCAGCTGCGTCGTGCTCTTGGATCTTTTGTCGGTTGGGAGGTTGGTGTCGGGGGGTTGGTGATTTTGAGTTGCTGAGATCGGTTGTGGGTTTGGTGCAGACGAAGAAGCAGCGGAGGGAGGCCGGCGCGAGGCGGCGGCAGCAGGGCCGGGACCGGCGGCGGCCACTGCTGCTGCAGGCGCGCGACGAGCGCTTCGTCTCCTGCACCACGTTCAACATCCTCGCGCCGATCTACAAGCGCATGGACTCCGAGGTTAGTTGGATCTCGCTTCCCCTTCCCTTGGAACCTACTCAATTCGGCTTGTTTGGGAGGAGTTACTGCTGGTTTTCTTGGATTGGTGGAGTGACGGTGGGGTTGGCATTGGGGGCAGAATTGCAGGGAGAGCCAGAACAGGGCCTACTGGTTCAGCCGGAATGAGAAGATCATCGACCGGCTCCTCGCCGATTGCTCCTCCATCATCTGCCTCCAGGTGAGGGGAATTGAGCGATTCTTCGGTACTTTGGTCCTATGTTGTTTGCACAATGAATTGACATATTGGCTTAATTTTGTCTCAGGAGGTGTGGTTGGGGAACGATGAACTGGTGGACATGTACGAGAAGCGGCTCAGCGACGCAAATTACACGCTGTTCAAGCTCGCCCGCACCAATAATCGCGGAGACGGTGAGCTTTTCTTTCCCATTTCAGCTTGGAATGCTAAGGAGAAAAGATCTTGCTGTGTGGACCATGTAGTGAAATGTGTTTGTGCCTGCCACATTCCAGTTTGCCTGCTCCATCCAAATGGTTGTTTGTTGTGAGGTGGATACCAATGTATATAATCTCCATGTTTTTTAGTGGCATAGGAAAGCTAGAACATAGGCTTGAAAAATGCAAAAGAAGATCTGTATGAACCAAGGGGGCTCCCAACTTGGCTATTGTGCCCTTCCCTTTCAGTTCTTGTCATAACCCAAAGTGCATCCATGTGGACGCAGATAATCTCTTTTGTCGAATGCCTCTGATGTTGATGTCTCAGATGATTATCATTAGATTGCGATGCATATTATTTCCTTTGCAATATTTTAAAATGATATATGTAAAATTGTCGATAATCTATAATGTCCAACTCTTCTGATGTTGATGCATTTAATAATTATCAGTAGCCATGGGTGGACGTTTTCTTCTTGAATGTTTTGAACAAGCACATAGGCAAATTTGAATCGGCAAACCTAGTTATGGACATCACTGGGACCTCTCTGCAATTTTCATCTGAAGCTACATTTTTCCTGCTCAGGTCTTCTGACTGCTGTACATAGGAGCTATTTCCGTGTCTTGAACTACCGGGAGCTGCTCTTCAATGATTTTGGAGATCGAGTTGCTCAGCTGTTGCACGTCGAGTCAGCCATGCCATTCTGGCAGAACCCAAGCAGCAGCTGTGTCCAGCAGCAGAGCCTCATTGTGAACACCCATTTGCTGTTTCCTCATGACCACAGCCTTTCAATAGTTCGGCTGAAGCAGGTAGAATCAATATGCTGTTGTCCAAATGAGTATTACTCTCGCAATAATTCAGTAGGATTCCTAACAATTGAATGCTGTGAATCACAGGTATATAAGATCCTTCAGTACATAGAAGCTTATCAGGAAGAACGTAAACTTGGTCCAATGCCAATTATCCTATGTGGGTGAGTATGCAGTACTCACTAATTTCTAATTTCTTTGAACGTTATACATAGGAATGGATATTAACATATGATCAGGACACATATATTACAGTGACTGGAATGGAAGTAAACGTGGGCAAGTTTACAAATTCCTTCGTTCACAGGGGTTTGTTTCATCATATGACACTGCTCATCATTACAGTGACAGCGAAGAAGATGCACACAAGGTAACCAAAGAATTTGCTTTTACTAGTAATGTTTGATGGTTTAGCCCAGAAACGCTTAATATATAATGATGATTTGATTGGATTCCAATTTTTGCCCCTTTATCCTTTCTTGAGATAGTGGGTGAGTCATCGAAACCATAGAGGCAACATCTGTGGAGTTGATTTCATATGGCTTCTCAATCCAAATAAGTGCCGGAAGCCCCTGAAAACCAGCTGGAATGAAGCTGTCTTTGGTATCATCAAGGTAAGCAACATGATCAACACTGTATCATTTATTAAATATACATGTTATTGCTAATATAAAATAACAGTTGACCTTGAAGAACATGCAAAACTATTAAGAATGCATATAGTTTTGTTATCCCTTATTTAATTATCATCACGATCTAAGCAATTCCAAATTGTTTTCTCTGTCAGTATCTTCTTCTCCAAGTTGCATCCCTGTCAGAGGAGAATGCATTTGCACTCCTCAAGGCTGACAGTCCTGATGATCACATCACATATTCAAGCTTCTTCCAGGCACTTTGTCAGGTATTGACAACAACATATGCTTGCTATGCATAATTCAAAAACTTCTTCTGGACAACTCCGGTGCTGATGTTACAGTAAATACAGTTAGGAATGGTCCATCCTGATCGCTTAAATTCTGAAGAAATTGAAGATCTGTGGAGTGAAGCTGACCGCGATGGGGATGGTGTTGTTGACTACAAAGAATTTCAGGTAATTCCTTGTGTAATATTTCGATTGAGATTCATGTTAAAACTGAAAGATAATCTCGTTTGCAAAATTTCAATAAACAAGGAGTTCAACAAGATCTAAGGACAAGTAGAACATAGAAAATGTAAATAGCGTAACTCATAGGAGAATGTGCCAGACGATTAAAACTGAAGTCAACAGAAACTTTGATGTTTATGAAGGCCAGATGCAGGTAGTGGATGAAAAATTGAAAACTCATCTAAATAGTCCAGGATGGATTAAAAAAAATTAAAAGAAAGATGACCTCAGATGGGCTGCAGTTTCTATAAAAATTGGCAAATAATTGTACTTGCTTTGCTAGGACATTTATTAATCCTGTACTTTGCTTTACAGCCAGACTTCTCTTTATTCTTGGCCTCGAGATGTGAATGTTTGTTATTTTCCTTACAATTCCTAATGACAACGAAAGTTGATGATCACCTCAAATTTGAATACCTCAAAATATCTAATCAGTAAAGATCCTCCTAGTATCTAAATGGTTACAAATATCAGTAAAGATCCTCCAAGTATCAAAAATTTCTATAAGATCCTCCTAGTATCGGAAACTCACATCTAACTATGTTTCTTGAATTCCTGAAGAGGTGCATCTGGAGCCCTAAATGCTGCAGCCAAGAAGACGAGGATGATACTGTAATTGACGTCGCTGATGGAAGCCTTGTCACGTTTGAGGCAAATGACGAAGCCATTGGCTTCACAGTGAAGGAAGCTGTTCTTTTCCCCCCAGAAGTAGAGAAGGGCATGTGGCCCGAGAACTACAGCCTTTCAGATCACGCCCCCCTTACTGTGGTGTTCTCCCCTGTAAGAATGCCTTGCTCTCCACGTACTCATAGGACTCCCTAGCTATCAAGCATCAATACTTGCATGCATACAGAAAAAGCCTTGTACAGCCGTAGGTATAATTTGAGATATAGTGAGATATACATCACAGCTAGTGGTTTAGGTACCCAAAGCAGTAACAAAAGGCGACTGAATATAGTTTTTTTTATTCATGCCTTGAGTTGGTCTTGGCCTGCTCTTTGAAGGGCATGGTACTGCCTGCTGTAAGCTGTATGTGTCTAAACCTGTCTCCACATGTTCATAATTGTAAATTTTGATCTTCATCTTCTTTTGTGTGTGTAATTTAAACTGGACCATGAGCTCTAACTGGTGAGTTCATTTACGGTCGAGTAAAGTTGAATTAATTTTCTTGACGTAAATCATGACACGAGTGGTTCTCTTCAGACGTCATAAATTTCTGTACTAACAGAAGTTCTTTAGATGGGAGTTAATAGGCTTGTTTTGCATCTATTATGTTGCAAACAATTTCTAGACTGATACCCACATGGAAAACCCGTAGAAACTGTGAAGCAATGCAAGCTTACATTTTTTTTCCTTAAAACAAAGCACATGACGTTGATATTCCATCCTATATTCATCATTTGGACTGGTGGTTTGTTTTGATGATTTTGTATTTCTGTACTGAATTGTTGTTTCATTGTGTGGTCCTTTTGTTGTATAGACTAGCCACCGAATTTATTGAAGTCTTATCTTTAACAGAAGTTTCTTCGGTTGAAGAAAATTCTTGCACTTGTTTCAGATGCGATAATGGCAGAATATGAATTATTAGATCATGTCAGAGAAAGTACTACTATTTTTTTTTACGAAAAAGTTCTACCGCTTAATTAGATGCCAGGCAAAGTGGACAGGCTTATGTTGTGCATCATTATGTTTTACTAATTTAAGCGCAACATAAGGGTACTTCTGGTCGAAATTATTCTTAAGAAAACAGCAATAATATTATAGGAGTAAAGTCCATTACCGGTCCTTAAACTTTTTATGCTGTGTCATCCCGGTCCATAAACTTTTAAAGTATGTCATCCCGGTCCTTAAACTTTCAAAGTGTGGCAATATCCTATGTAGTTGTAGCAATGAACTTTTATCTTTGTGTCATCCGGTCCATAGACTTTCAAAACAAATTGCCACACTTTGAAAGTTTAAGGACCGAGATGACATACTTTAAAGTTTATGGACCGGATGACACAGCATAAAAGTTTAAGGACCGTAATGGACTTTACTCATATTATAGTCTTGTATGTTCGAAAATGCTAACATGCAGTGTATCTGTAATCCGCATCCAGTGGACACTTGCCGAGCTGTCCAATCAGTGTGTGTGTGTGAGTAGGCGGCTAAGGGTGAATAGGTGCTTTTAAAGTTTTCTTTGGCCAAAATTGGTTTTATACGCACGAGTGTAAATTAAATCAGTTTTGTATAATTAAATTCTTGTAACACCTCGGTTTAATAAAGGCCAAGATATCATCTACAACGTGCGAAGACAGACAAGTGTCATGAATCTTAGTTCATGGAGGGTAAACACCACCAAGATGATGGCGGATGGCGTCGACGTAGAAGAGAGAGAGACTATAGATGAGGAAGACTTTGATATTTCTCTTATTCACTCCAATAGCATGCGGTAGCCCTCTTATATAGATGGACTCCCTCTAACAGATAGAATCTAATTCCAATTATATCTCTAACAAATATAGAAACTAATAGCATCTGTAATTATATTTCTAACACAAGGAAACTAATCTCTAACTTAAATAGAAACCAGTCTTTATTTCTAATAATGAACCGGCTGGGCCCAAGGCTCACGCCTATGACATTACACCCCTTCCAGACATGCAGCTCGTCCTCGAGCTGCTAGGCGCCGGCCCTAGATGTAGCTCCATGTCGACGAAGTGTAGTGCTTTTAGCTAAACGACGCCTGCAAAAATAATATTAATAATAAGAAGAAATAATATTTTTCTTTTTTGATTTTTGCTGCAAAGATTTTTCCTTTTTTGGCTCCTGGTTCCTATTAAAGTCTCCGTTGTTCCTCACTGAAGTCTCACTTGCACGAAGCAGAGGCGAGCGGTGGTGGCGGCGTGGCGGCGGCGATGGAGCGATGGCCTACGGAGCGGCCGGCCGGCGGCCAGCGGCCGGCGAGCAACGGCCGCGGAGCAACGGCAGCAACGACTTGGGCGGAGGCGAGCCGGCGCGTAGCTACGACATGGGCGAGAGTGGCGGCGGCGGCGGCTCGGCCGAGACGGCGGGCGGATCCCACTTCGCCGGTTCGAGGCATGGCCACGAGACGGCGGTGCGAAGCGGCAACTCAGCGCGGATGAGTGAAGCGGCGTCGGTCTTGGCGATGGGGACGAGGGCGGCCTGGGCTACCCCGCGCTCGGCGGTGGAGAGCTCGGCAGTACCCGCGACGGGGGAAGATGGGGATGGCGCAGCGACGATGGCACCGAAATCTTGCCGGCGCGGGTGGAGACGCCGGAGAAGGAGACACCAGCAAAGGTGGCAGGAACCAACTCTGTGCTCTTTCTTCGGACCGTTGTCTTTCCCCCGGTCTGACCGCTGCCTTCTTCCCGGTCTGACCGCTGCAAACCCTAGTTTGCCGGTCTGACCGTCATATCTTCTCCAACGCAACTCCTCTTCTTCCGGTCCGACCGCTGCGTCTTCGCCGGTCAGACCTTCATCCTCCGGTCTGACCGCTGCGTCTTCACCGGTCAGACCTTCATCCTCTGCTGCGTCGTCTTCTTCTTCCCCGTTCTTTAGCACAGCTCCTCGGTTGGACGCGCCATCGCTGTGGCCAGTGATCTCGGCGACGGGGGCGAGGACAGCCTCGTCCTCCTCTTCATTGAGGGAGGCAATGCGATGGGGGCGATGTCAGCCTCGATGTCGGCCATTTTTGAAGGCTTGGGTGCTGATGCCGTCTCGCGTTGCACCTTCTTCTTATTTTCCATCTCCTCAGAGATGGCATGCATGTTGAGGAAGATGTCCGCCAACTCCTTGTTGATGTCGGCCATCTTGTTGGCGCTAGCTTTTATTATGGCCAACGACTAGGCAACAGGACGAGTCGCAGAAACCATAGTAGCAGAAGTCGTGGGGAGGGATCAACTGCTCTGATACCGAGTTGTCATGAATCTTAGTTCATGGAGGGTAAACACCACCAAGATGATGACCAGATGGCGTCGGCGTAGAAGAAGAGAGAGATTATAGATGAGGAAGACTTTGATATTTCTCTTGTTCATTCCAATAGCATGCGGTAGCCCTCTTATATAGATGGGCTCCCCCTAACAGATAGAATCTAATTCCAATTATATCTCTAACAAATATAAAAACTAATGTCATATCTCTAATTATATCTTTAACACAAGGAAATCTAACACAAGGAAACTAATCTCTAACTCAAATAGAAACCAATCTCTACTTCTAATAATGAACCGGCTGGGCCCAAGACCCACGCCTATGACAGCAAGACTGTGTGATGGCGACCCAGCATCACTGCTGCCTCGACGCCTATGACAGCAAGACTGTGTGATGGCGACCCAGCATCACTGCTGCCTCGACGACCCAACAATGAAAACCTTGCAAGCAACCATGCCGATTGGTGAGCTGGCACACCGCACTAAGGCTCATAAGACCTGGCATGAAATCTTGAGTGAACTTTGGGTGGCGCATGGGGTAGAAAAAAATGTTGGTGTCCCTTTGGCGCGTGGCGGCCCTGCTGACCACCCGAGGTAGGGTGAAAATGAATTCGGATATTACTCGGATATATGGCTACTGAATCCAGATATATCGGATCCGGATACCTAATATCTGGATCTGGATACCTAATACCTGGATGCGGATGCGAATCCGGTATGGGTCGTATGACTCGAGTCGGATATCCGGATTCAACATATATAATAGCATCAAATTACTAATATGTATATTTTGCATGTGACCTCCAAATTGGGCATATTATATGCATTTAGATCATCTCAACAAGCCTGCCATCATGGTGGGCTTTAATTTGGCATTTCACATTTTTATTTTGGCACATCCCCCAATAAAGCTTTTTACATGCTCTTTTTAGTTAAATTTGATATGTTTATAACTGATTTATTTGCAATGTATCTAGAATTAGGTAGGATTAGTGACAAAATGGCAGCAATGATCAATGATTATGTGATAAACTAGAGGAAAGGGGTATAAATATTTCTATAAAACCGATATTGATTTGTTAAACTTCATTGCATCATATGATATAAAGCTATCCTCAAAAGTTGTATTATACAAATATGTGAGATGAATGATTCATTTGTTGCTGTCAATATTTAATGCGCAGTTACATGTTAGAGTCACTGAGTCAGTTATTTATCAAATTAAAATACTGAAATAATTTGATGCCATGTTTTAAATAAGAGAGGCCACGAACAATTATTGGAATCCGAAATATAGTTGAATCCGATACAATTTTGAGTATAATCCGATCTAAATTCGTATATGATATTTGTCTAGTCCATATTCGTATCTGGCGTTGTCCGATTCATATTTGAATCCAAGAAAAAAAATATGAGTGCGAGTATGGTTTGAGCACTATCTGATCTGTTTCACCCCTAGCTGGAGGCTTGACTCCTCCACGCACGAGCTGGCACTTGCTCGGCTATAGGTCGGTAGCCATCCCATGCGAATGGCAGAGGAACTGCACCTCGACCAATGGGACAGGTGAAAGCTACTGCTGAGCGCAAGGAGATGCAGAGGAAAAATTTGGCGCCGAAAAGAAAAACAAATTGAGGGTTGGACTATTAGGGTTTTGCTCTCCCAAACAAACTCTATCTAACAAGGGCAACAGATAGACTCGCTCTTCAATTTCTCCTCACGTTCCACTTGCCCTAGGAAATGACATCTCTAAACAAATCCTAGGTATCCCCTTTTCTTGTGTCCCCTTCTCGCTAATTACTCACTGTTTTTTGGAGGGTAATTTCAGGGTATTATAGGTCTAAATAATCTAGTCTCAACTAAGTGCACCAACAACCTAAGTCTAAGACAAGATTTTCGATCCTAATGTGACAAGCAAGAAATTCAATTATACGAATGTGGATTGCAACAAAGTAAAGCATAAGAGAGCAAACCACAATTACACAATTTTTTTTACTGTGGTGTTTGGAGACTTACCAATCTCCTCTACTCCACGTTGAGGTAAACTCAAACAAATTAGATCGGCTCATGAATTAAGCCACACACCTCGAATTCACTAGTAGTAGCTCGTGCCACCTCTGGGTAGGTAAGTTTCAACCTTCATAACCACATTGGGCCTCTTCACAAGCTTCTTGAGGAGATCACTAGGCACACCTCCTTCAAGTGTCTAGATAGCAAGAACAACAAGAGTAACAAATTAAGCACCTTGCTTGACCCTCACCAAGTGCTACACAAATACAAGTGGGCACTCAATCCACCTCTAGATGCAACTCATACAATTAGAAAACCTTCTCTCCTTACTCATATGTCAACACATGCATAATTGAGAGAAAAAACTCATACTAACTCAAGAGAGTGAAATGGTATGCCAAAAACCTATCCCAACCAGCCACAAGGGGCTATTTATAGCCCACACAACAAAAATTAACCGTTGGAACCGAAATCATGAAAAAATACATATGACTTATAGCCCACACAACAAAAATTAACCGTCAGTTGGAACTGAAATCGGGGCAAAAATACATATGACCAGACATATCCTCCCTTTGGCGGACAAGTCCTCCCAAAGTATAATGGCTAGTGCATTAAATGCATTTTAGTGACAGTTGGGCTGAAAATGAATCAAGCGGACATGCCCTCCTCTAAGGCCGACATGTCATCGGTGCTCTCGGTCATGTCCTCACCAAACACATGACATGGCCTCACCAATTTAGTTTTCATTCAAATGAAAGGGTATAAATCAAGAATTGATTCCCTAGCAAAGATGCATAGACTTCAACTATTTGTAAAATATATTTGTGAATTATAATCGCATGCTACAAGGATTGGTGCACGATCCTCAACATTTACAAAACACATTCGCAAACAATAGCATCATGTCAGTAGAGTATATGCATGGACTTCAACCATTTGTAATACGCAATTACAAACTATAGTCACATGCTACAATGACTAGATGTATGATCCTTAACTATTTGCAAAATCACATTCATAAACAATAACGTCATGTCAGAGAGCTAGATGCATAATCTTCAACCATTTGCAAAATACATTTACGACCTATAGTCACATGCTACAAGGATAGATGCATGAGCTATAACTATTTGCAAATAATAGCATCATGTGTAGGAAGCTATACCAAGCGGATTGAGCTACTAACATATGATGAGATTCAAACTATTAGACAAGATCGCTCTTAATAGTACATCAACATATACTAGTAATTCGGTCTCTCAACCAAACACCAGGACCAGTAAAAGATTAGGAACACATTCTTAGCATATACTAAATATACCTTTGCCTTACGTACCCTCTTGGATCTTTTCCCTTGATGGCGATGATCATATACTCTCCAAATCCGGGTCCTTATCTTATTCATCAACAAATGATCTCCCCTCATGTCGGGATCTTAGCTTGGTGACTATCAATACATGATACCATTTATCATCTCGAACCTTAACTTGATGACTATCGACACAAGACGCCATCCAAAATCTTAATCATCATGAGACCTAAACCTATTTAACCAACTCGTGGGGAATGGTAGTACCACCAAAACTCCCTATTAACACATAATAGAGTGACTAGATTCTTTAATCTCCCTTTTATTGATTGAAATTAAATTAACGTAAGCATATTTCAACTACAAAAGCTTCATATACTCAAGGGATACATTTCAAAATAGAGACCATCAATATAAGCAGATAAATAACATGGATCAATGCTAGTAAAATCATAAAACATAAAGTACAAAGTCCCCCTAAATATGTGTATATAAGAATATATATAAAAGGCATATGCACATATTCAAGTTGAAACTTTGTGGAGTTAACCCTATCATTTGGATCCAACGAATGCAACAAGATATAACAAATGTGACATCAGATACATACCTAGGAGATTTTCATTTTTTTTCATCCAAATGAGACTAAACAATATCATACTCAACAAACATGTTGGTCTCATATTTAGATTTATCATTAGACACCAAAACCAAATAATAAAGCTTGAAGTTACAATATGGCCTTGTGTAGATCATCCAATCGAGTAAGGCAATTGCACAAGGCGTCCACAAGGCTGGGTGAGAGTTGGACACAAGTGCGAGAGTGCGAAGCAACTTAAAATATCTAAGTTGAAACCACCTTTTTCATGTAAATTTTGTGGAAATCATATGTAAAAGTTCTTCAAAGAGTAACATATGAAAGGTAGATGATATTCTGTAGTCCCATAAAATTTGAATATCAAACTTGATCGTGTTTGTAAGATATGGAAAAGGCAAATTCTGCACGAATAATTTTTTAATGTTCATCTTTATTCAATTCGCTGCTTGTCAATTTCATATTTTCCAAATGTGACCAAGTTTAATATTGAAATTTTGCAGGGCTATAAAATATTTTCTTTCCTATATATAGTAACCTTTGAAGAATTTTTTAAAAACTTTTACACATGGTTTCTACGGAGTTTACATGGAGAGGGTGGTTTCCACCAGATATTTACCATCTTGAACCTAGCTGTAGAAATATAAAGTATTTGTTAATCGGGAAATTAATGTAATCAATGAACACTACAAAATCTAGCTAAATACTCCCTCCACTCATAAATAAATGTTGTTTCGGGCATCGATATAGTCTCTAAAACATAACTTTGGCTACTAATTTTTATTGTAATATATTTATAAACCCAATAAAGTTATAATATTCTGAAAGTACTTTTTTGAAATAAATTTACACATATAATTTTTATATATCAAATTTAAATATTTTATCTGACTGTACATATGTCTAAAATGACATATACATGTGATTGGAGGGAGTATACAATACCAGAAAGAAACTTAATCCAACCTTTAATAGTGATTTATGGTGGAAGCTGATTTGGATTATCTTTTCCAACGATTTTATTCAAAGCTAATCAATACACGCTGCATTCAATTGCCTCTCTCCTTCCTATACGGGAAAATTATTCTTTAACCCGTTTATTGTTGAAAGGTGCTAGCAATCAAGCCGAGCATGCGCCTCATCGGCCCACACGGACTAACAACACCATAGGGTTGGTCCTAGTTTCAGCCCAACACTATTTTTCATATATTGACTTCGTTCAGAAATTATCCATTAAGAAATATAAGGCCTATAGTTTGAATGATCTTACAGAGAAATACAGAACGTGCATGTAGATTTAATGAGGTGTTTTCTATTATATCTCTATTTATTCTCTCAACCACGTACATTTATTCGTTATCACCTACACACAAAGTATTATCTCTTTATCTTTCCAAGATAATTATGAAGAGTATCTAAGTCATTTTATCTCATACCTTTTCTCAATTTCATTGCCACATTAATCTTTGTGTAAAGTCAAAATATGCCTTATATTTCCCAACAGAGAGAGTATATGGTATCTTAGAATTCAAGAGGTCAAACTTCCTTAATTGACCGTTAATATGTATAAAATTATTTAGATTGATCATGTGAAAATAGTATCATCAAATTTGTTACGAAGTATAATACTGCATTTTTATACTGTTAACTAACATTTTACTACGGAAATTAATGGTAAAGTTACTCATTCGAGAACGTGTTTTGTCTAAAGCGTCATATATTTTTGAACCTCCAACAGCCGCAAATCCTTTCATAAATTATTCATCAAAGAATACAACAGCCGCAAATCTTTTCAATGCTTTGCAATATTTTTTTTTTACTAAAAGTAGCCTCCAGTGTTATGGAACATACTACCAACTAAACGCACTGTTTGCTTTCTGTAAAAAACAATGCACACCACCCTCTGCAATATAGGGTCTAATTTTTATAAGGTAGACAGATAATTAAATGACTTATTTTCTCCCCATATATCACTGCATCTTTGTCAAAATGATATGACAACTTGCTAGGCCATATGCACGCTGTTCTGATGTTACGTAGCCTAAAATATCATCATTTTCATACTTAGGCCCTATAAATGTGTTTCACCTTTCAAACCTCTGCATGATCATGTCTATCATCTTATTTTCACTACCTGCCTATTAGTGCCCAACATCAAAATCAGCAATCACTGTTAGTGATATGTTCTAGAGGCAATCATGAAGATGATTGTATCACTTCTATGTTTATGAACGTTTGAATAAAATGTTATTTTGTTTATTGAAGAAATATCTTTCGTATTGATCAACAAGTATGTGACTTGTTCGCAAAACTTTTTATTCATGTTTTAATGTTATTCTAAATTATCGCTGATCTTATATCATTATTTGGGACAATTATGATTTATAGATTAGCGCATGTATTGATTGATGATCATGTTTCACAGATCATAGATATGAGATATCAAATCAATAATATGGATACGTGTTAGAGAACACGATGTTGGATTAACCCATCATGAGATACTACGAAAATTGTTATATTCCAAGTGTCATCAATTGGTCTCATACATAGTGTATGTAGAATCCTTAGACCTGAGGTCGTCATTGTTTCCTACATGTGTAATAGTTTGCTTAGGGGTTACCAAACACTACTCCGTAACTGGGTGGTAATAAAGGTAACTTTCGGATTTGCTATGAAACATGCGGAGGAATATGAGTGATCAAGATGAAATTTGTCCCTCCTATATAATATGAGAGATATCTCTTTGCCCCTCGATGTGGTTACATTAGGAAAGTGCATGGTCATACCGAATGTGGTTGAGGAGTCAATCATAACTGAGTAATCCATTACAAGTTTGAGTGAAGGATCGAGCTATCATAGGATGACACATTTCTCGCCTTGAGTTCAATCTGGTATCATGATGCAAAAAGATCAGTACATAAGCACTATATAGGTTCGTCTGATATGATCTTTATCTGTGCTTGGGAGTCGTTATGTCCTGCTAGGGACCGCTACTGACTTATGGGCCAGAATAGAGTTTTCGGCCCATGGTCAAATGCACATGAACCTACAGGTCACGCATTTAATAGGCTGGAACGATAAGGGGTCGGATGATAGCTTTTAAGTGAGATTTGATCTCTACTCGTATCGGATATAGATCCGATTGAAGGCTATATAAGGAGAGGTGCGGGGGCTGAGGGAAGCATCCCAAAAACACACTCGTCGAAACCCTAGCCGAACCCTCTCATATCCCCTGCCGTGTACACTAGTGCTAGCACATCTACGCATGATGCTCCATCCTTGGACGTATGGACTTTGGTAGAGGCGCTGCTGTGACTGCGGCGCTGATCGGACGATCATGAGGAGAAGACGGAGGACGGAGGACGTTCGACTACTACCGCTATACCAACGCGCTCTTCATTGTATTGGCTGTTTCAACCCTACTTCCACTGCATTGCACGTCTAGTGATAATGATCCATGATCTCTTACTGCATGGCTTTCTGGTTTACATGGTAGAAAAAATTTTAATCTGTTCTAGTGTAACCTACTCGTATCCCAACAGTCACAACCGCACACTTGAACTTTAGACACATGATGTGGGGTACTACCGTGTGCCAATACAAAAGTGTCAGTCACTTCATATTTCAGCATACACTAACCAGAATCCTCCCCACATTGCATACCTGCTGGATACTAGAGCCAACAGGAACACTGCTTGCTCTCGTCTCCATCTGCCTGTCCCAAAGCAGCTAGTTTGGTTGTGTTTCAGTCATACCAATCAAATCCTTTCACCACCAAGCCTCTAAATTGCTTCAACATTTGCCTTCTACCGGTAGATAAGCATTCCTGATTGGGAGGAAGGCTGCAGGCCTTTGAATTTACCTGCCCCATATCCAGTCATATATAGTGTAGCTATTGGATGTATCTTTCAGAGGATGTATCTTTCAGAGCTTGATTTTTCTTGCTCACAGATATATACTGACATGTGCGTTATGATGTGTAATTTTCATGTTGTCCCCAATACAAGCATGCCATGACTACAACAGTTCACCATTTCACAGCACTGAAGGTTGGTTTGTTTTTTTTTTTGGGACATGTAGCAACTTTTTTCGGATAGACTTTCTCTTTCGAATAAGGTGAAAAAAAAATAAGTCAATGACATACAAACCACAAAGCTGCAATCGGATTCTCGGCCTTTAGCGGTGGTAAGGCACGATGCTCGGTGTCATGCTTTTCTAAACCATTGGATTAAGAAGTAACGATTGAGATTTGATTAAGCGCTGAAGCTAGTACTGTAATAAAATACTTTGGCAACCACGGTGCTGCAGCGATACATTCTGGCTAGCAAGCTTGGGCGTCTGGCGGTTGAGACCAGGGGCGGAGCTACACCCTAAATAGGGTAGACTTCAGTTCAGAGTGTGGAAAAATATCTAGTGTACAGTCTGGATAAATTCAGTTTAGTATGGGTAATATTTTATGGTTCAGTCCAGATAGTTTAGATTATTTCACCATTGAATCTAGGGCGTAACTAAATCCTAGCTCCGCCACTGATTGAGACAGAAATGGGATGGGGTACGATGCACCTCTTCGTTCCATAGACTATGCTCTGCTCCAGCTCTAGCTGGGTGCAATTGCGCGTATCGACACGTCTGATTGTATCTGATTTTCCTTGTTTTAGTAAATTACTGTTATAATATTATGGTACCCTAAACTTAGACTCAAGAGTTGTACTACATTATTCATGACCCAGAGTTCTAGTATATTATTTTAGTCATTACTTCTCTCACAAGAAAGACACCCCTCCTACTGTATAAATGGAGAGGGGGCTGGATATTGTGTGTGTATAACGCTGAAATAGGACACTATGGTGCCCGGGTACTATGATTTCAAATGCATTAATTTCATATAAATTTGGGTATATTTTTTGAAAATATCAGTTTTAGAATATATACTCATCTATAACAATTCAAATGAAACGTATAAGCTTGAAAAAAATACTCAAATTCAAAGTTTTGAATGAATTTAGATCACATACTTTACTGATTTATATATATAATCAGCATATACCTACACTCAAACTATCATAAAAAAGATAACTACAATTCAAAATTTAGTTCAAACTTGTTTGAACTAGTTAGTAAACTAATTAAACTTGACATCCAAGAAATTTTAAAATTTTTCACATACGATACATAGCTATTTTAGACTATAGTGCCCGGACACCAACGAGCACTTGTTGTTTTACTATACACACACACACACACACACACACACACACACACACACACACACACACACACACACACACACACACACACACACACACACACACACACACACACATATATATATATATATATATATATATATATATATATATATATATACACTTTTTACTCCCTGGTGTAATTACACCCACCTCTAATATACCACCTAAACAAACTTGAAATACTCCTTTATCACTTTAGGTATATTCATATACTAATTATAAGATACTCCAATGTGAACCACACGAAAAAATTGCAAAGAAGTCCATAGTTTTTAGCGTATTTTGTAAATACCTTCGTATACGCATATAAAAAGGAGTATGTCGAAAAAAATGTACATACCACCTCTGAAAAATTGTTCATACCACCCAAATGGCCTTAAATACTTGTATACTACATGTGCATACCCTCCATTACGCAAGATACTCCCTACGTTGTGAGATACGACATAGGGTGTAATTACACCCGGGAGTAGAAAAGAGGCTTCCTTTACTACACCTAGGTGTAGTTACACCCATCATATCTACCATCCATCTTCATCAAGATACCACTCAATATTTCGGGTTATTGGGTTGGCTTTTAAGGCTTTCTTGTCGGATGGACCCGTATGCATGGCAATAAATCTGTTTTACGTGTACACAGGATGGAGCATTTAATTTTGATTCTGCGTATGAACGGAATTGTGGTATGCGCCGCGGATTGCGCAGCCGGTTGGTGTGTATGTGGTTGTGAATCAGCTCAGATAGTTTCTTTGTTTGTTGTATGCTTGAACATACTTTGCAGAAAATATCTTCAGCCAGATACTTCCTTCCGCGTGAAACGTAATTATTTAACGGATGATTAGGATATATTGAGTACGCAGCTTATGCCTTGAGGCGAGACATTGATAGGCGGGATGACTAATTATCTACTCGGTAAGTACATCGGTGCTTCGTAACATTTTGTGCACAAGACTTCAAAATGGTTAGTTTTGGTAGTATGTGGCGTGATTCACTGGTAAAATATTGTATCCTCGTAAGGCAATGCAGATTAGGTTTTACGTGTACATAGTATGGCGATTATTTTGATTCGCATATGAACGGAATTGTGGTATGCGCCATGATTGCGCAAATGGTTGGTGTGTATTTGGTAGTGAATCAAAACTAGTAGTAACGTATTCCGTGGAAATTAGTAGCAACTTACTCTGGTTAATTGATGATTGCATCAGAAACAAGTTATTTGTAAATACTACCATTTTTTAACATAATGATTTAATTGAAAAACTAGTAGCATCATAATCCATTTGGAAATCAGTAGAGACATTCTCCTTTATGGGACAGTTCATTTCTAGCCGAGCAACATACCAGATGATAAGTATTTGTATTGGAAAAGTAGAATGTGTATCTCAAAAGTAGTATCATACTACATTTGATGAGAGTACTAGTAATCTGTACTCCTTTACTAAAGAAATATTAGTAGTATTATAGTCATTTTTTTGGGAGTTTAAGCAGTTTCATTCTTGTTAAGAAGAAAACTAGTAGTATCATAATCCAGGTGGAAATTAGTAGCAACATACTCCTGGTAATTTAATGATTGAATTGTATACCATTGCAAATAATCCATGATCCATTGGAAATTAGTAGCAACGTACTCCTGGTAATTAGCACGACTATTTAATAATCCATGATTTTATTACAAATAAGAAATCGATACCCAAAAAAGGATTTATTTGGTGAGAGCAGAACTAATATTTACACACTCTCTGGCATCCCATACTGTACACCTTTCCCGTTTTCTGATGCAACAAGCACGAAATTTGAAGGAGTATGTATTGTGCTAGCTCTACTGTATAGTGCTAAAAGTAGTATTCCCGTAATGTAACAGCAACTTTCAAGTTATGTAAGTAGTATGTGTTCAGGCGAAGAAGTGAATGTGTATGTATGGAAAAGGAGTAAGTGTACGTATGGAAAAGGAGTACGTGCAAGAATCAAAAAGGAGTATGTGTACATATGACATAGGAGTATGTGTGCAAGAATCAAAAAGGAGTATGTGTACATATGACATAGTGATTCATGTTTGCACAAGAGACAGGGCCATGGTAAAAGCAGAATTGGAGGTACTGCCAGCAAGTGGTGTAATCATCTTCTTTGATTTGGTCATGGCCTACAATGAATTGAACAACTATCATGAATTATTGTAAAGTGGACAAATAATGAGTAAGACAACTAGTCGAAAACAAAATGGCCTGAAACTTAATGGATGTATGACATTCGTGAGAAACTGGGAGCAACATACTCCTTTATGGGACAGTTCATTTCTGGCAGAGTAACATACCAGATGATAAGTATTTGTAGTAGAAAAGTAGAATGTGCATCTAAAAAGTAGTATCATACTAGTAGTATAACAATCCAGGTGTAAGTTAGTAGCAACATAGTCCTGGTTATGTGATAATTGTACTGTATACCATTGTAGCCATTAAACCAATTTCAAGACTGCACTGTATACAGGTTATTTGATGATTGCACTGTATACCATTGCAACCATTAAACCATTTTGAAGACTGTCACGAAAAGAAGTATTAATAGTGTCATGTTTAAGCACATACTATATGTACATTTTAACTACATGTGCAGTGTTACTAGTGACTGATTGAAGCACATACTAGTAGTGAAAATTCGACTACATGCTCATTGTAAGCTTTTGAAAAGTACATACTTCATAGGTAAGAATATATGTGCTTTTACGTTACCCAGCAAATATATACTTCTTACCTGTGACGATTAATTAGTCATGTGTAAGAACGGTATTAATCAGCTCGAGCAGAGAACATACTACTTTGCCATAGTAGTAATTCAAAAGGTATGTATGTCTTTCCTTAATAAGCACTTATGGACTTCTTCGTTGCCAAGCAATGTATACTACGTACTAGTCACGAGTAATTAGTCATGTGAAAGAAATGTATTACTCGTCTTGAACAGAAGTAGTTTTTTTGACAGATTTAAGTACATACTATTAAGCATTTGCTAAACTGAATGGAGGTATGACCAGTCTGTTACAGGTGGTCAGATTTCCCTAATACCGGAGGTCATACCTCTCTGATAGCAGCTTGCGAAGCGGTCTGCGCTGCCTAACCGGCACAATCGACATAACCTGCAGACGGTAGCAAATACCAACATGAAGGGACACATGGTTTTCAGCGTGCTAGAACTGATTGTTGTCAGATAGATTTGTAGAAGATGTTGTAAACACAATCCAAATAATACAACATGGTGTACATCATACTTCTTACTCCCCAAAATGTGGTGTTTCAGTCATACTGCTTTTTTTATCGTATCTGGTACCCGTGAACATAAAGTATTGCTACATGTTAGCACTGATAGTGATTAAATTCTTTTTGATCATTGGAGAAACTGGGAGCAACAGTTTTGATCAAATTCTTCTTTTTCCAAGTAAAGGATTTGAACATCTATCATGTAGTATTGTCAAGAAGGCATAAAATTAGTGGGAGATATTAACGCCATTAATCATTGGAGTATTATCTACACTGGAAACTTGTAAAAGTGATTTAAAAGATGGGAATGCTAATGTCAAGTTAACAGGATTTGCAAGTAAATGAATTGAACAACACCCATGAAGTATTGTCAAATAGGCAAAGGTAGTGGGACAACCCGTCTGAAACAAAATGGATCCTGTATCTGAATGGAGGTATGACCAATCTGATACCAGCAGTCAGAACTCCCAGATACCATCGGTCAGACCTCCCTCATACCATCTTGCGGAACTGCTTGCACTGCCTACCGGCACAAGAGACACAACCAGCAGACGGTAGCAAATACTAAAATGATACTCAGACAAAAGCTCCTAGAAACGTTCACTCAGAATTAAGCATAGGAACAGATTTGGAACAAGCAAATTAGCGGACAACAAGCAGAGGAGGTGTTTGCTCCTGTCATGCAGGGTTGCTCGCTACCTGGGCGTTCTATTGAGCACCTAGCAGGCATTCCGCAAATGTAATGCTAACACCATGACTCGACTAGACATTGTCTCAAACAGCTTACAGGCAAGATTGGTAGTTTATGTAGAGGATTAATCTACTCACACTTGACCAAGAACGTAGCAACGAACCATTATCGAAAAATCCAACAAATCGACACTGAACCACAAAACTTAACGAGTTCAGAACATCAGAAATCATCAGCAAAAAAAAGGATGACATACCAACCAAATGCTTTGAAGACTTCTCCCCAAAACACGGCAATACGATGCACCAATCGGCAAGACGACGCACCAATGCTGTGAAGACCTCTCTGTATATTCTTCTCCTCACCGGCAAGACAACGCACCAATCGGCAAGAAGACGCGCCGGCAAGCGCCTCGCCTCCAAGCTGCCAGCGATATGGTAACGGCGAACTGGTATCGAATATGTCGATATGGAGATTGCGCATTCTCCGGGATAACCCATGATTGGGTAGCGATCTGCTGAAAAATCGCTTGGATGTGGATCTATTCCTCGTGAAACCCGAATGAGTAAAACTGCGGAACCGCTTGGCTCCAACACGAATCTCAAACAATATCAACGGAACATGACCCGGGTGTAACTACACCCGGGAGTAATAAGAAATTTTCCTATATATATATATATAATTAAGAGGTTACTGGGAATTTGGGACTACTTACGTGCTCCTTTATTTTCTTGTTCCTGCATGATAGTTCGTTGGCAACACGACACTCGTCATACAAACACCAATACCTTCATATATTGGCGCCGCCACTACATACCAGAGTACTGGCACATCACTTGCTGTTGTATCGATGCATTTTAGGAACAATGTATTATATAACTTGATTGTATTGAGCTACGCTTGAGGTTAGTTCAAAAAGCATTGAACATGTACTCCTTTCAAGTGACGTACGGTCAAATCTTATTAATTTTGATCAAAGATATTGTTTAAAATGTATTATTTGAATATATAAAAATGATATGATGAAATTATCATAAAAATGCTTTCATAATATTGTACTTTTACAACTTTAAAATATATGATAAGACAATTTAATGCTGAAACGAGTATCATGTTAAATTTGAAAAGTGAAAAAATATAATTCTTTTGTGACCGAAGAGAGTATCAAGGGTAGTGTTTCTAAGACCACAAACCATATATGGTCCTACTTTATTACCAGCAAAGTAACTGCCGAGTCCAGTTTTCCAAGGTAGAACTAAACACAACGAAAAGATGCAGAGGAGTCCTGAAAAGATAGAAATAGACGCGCTCCGAACATAAAGGCTATCCTGTTACAGGTTTTCCGTTAACCCACACCAGTCTGAAGATTGTAACGACCCTGCGTGGAGCATCCGGGCTTTCTGCTGCAACTGGCTCCGTCCTGGTTGCATCCTGCTGCCGGAGTAGCTTCAATTGCTGCAGGAGGAAAAATGATGCCTGGTAAAAGCATGTCACGTGCTGAAGCTACTGTTCACATATGCCCGTGTGGTACTGTAGCAATACCCATGTCATGTGGGCCAGTGGCATTGGCGCATAAGGAAAAGGCAACAGCCAGATTAGTTAAGAGATATTGTTAGTTATGATTTGATTAGACATCAACCCCTTAAGGATAAGAAAATATGATTTGAATAGATTCCAATCTCTTATAAATGGAATTAGTTATTTGTTTTCAATCTATTTATGCCGACTATATAAGGCTAAGTATTTGTCATCTATTGAAATCAAGCAAAAAAGATGAATTAGTCTAGTCTCTCCTCTCAAGGTTCTTCTCCCTCATCTATAGTTAGCTTCCCATGACTTTTGCTTACCATGGCTACGAGGCCTGTTGCCGAGTTACTAGCCACGCTAGCCACGATGAAGGCTAACACCAATAAGATAGCTACTAGTATCAACGACAATGACAAGAAGATGGCGGCCATCTTCCTTGACATGCATACCACCTTAGAGAAGATGATTTTGAATCAAAGAAGGTGCAACGGCAGCAACGTTGTTCCCAACAACTACTGTGGTGTAGCCAGAACATGTCATGGTAGCCATGGTTGGTTCTATCGACGCTTGCCGTAGCCCTGCCGCGGTAGCTGTGTTGCTACCGAAGCCTGCTATGATAACCATGTTGCTGCCGTGACCTACAGCAGTACTACTGATAGCCGTCGTGACCCTGTCATGTCTTATCATGATGTTGTCGAAGGCCACCTTGGCCTTATTGAAGCTTGGTGCGGCAACCACATCGTGGAAGCCTACCACAACACTATCGTGGTTGTTGCTATACTTGCCATGGTTACCACTGTGCTTGCCGTGGCAATCGCAGATACCATCAAAGTTGTTGTATCTATATGTGGAGCCCATGGTTTTCAAGGTCACCAGTAAACGTCGTAGTCTTCATTAACTTGGGGTCTCCTAGGTCTACAGCCATGGCTGCCACCACAGCTCGAGGATGAGCATCTCTAAAAGGGAGAAGTTGTCACATGCTGGAGTTACAGTTCGGGTGTGCGTGAACAGTAGTACTGTAGCAACCGCCCATGTCATGTGGGCCAGTTGCATTGGCACACAAGGAAAGAGCAGCAACTAGATTAGTTAAGATATATTGTTAGTTATGATTTGATTAGATATCAATCCCTTAAAGATAGGAAGATATGATTTGATTAGGTTCCAATCTCTTTTAGATGGAATTAGTTATTTGTTTTTAATCTGCTTATGCCGACTATATAAGGATAAGCATTTGTCATTTATTGAATCAAGCAAAGATGAATTAGTCTAGTCTCTTCTCCCGAGGTTCTTCTCTCTCATATATAGTCAGCCACTCATCCCACCAAGCCAACGCCACCCAACCTTTCTCCTGGCGGTTTTTATCCCAATGAACTAAGGTTCATCACAAGGCAAAATTGGATCTTGGACTCACACTTAACAACATTTGTTGAAATAAGTTGTAAATGCCATATTCGGTTGACGGACAGGGCAAAAACGCATGCATTTATTAAAAAACACTTTGCTAATTAAAATAATATATCTTTGAGAGAAGGACAGTGAAATGTCAAATATGCCCTCCTCTTCTCTTGTCAAGACCCAAATGTGCAAATCCGGACTCTCCTGTGTATTTTTCACTAGTCCAGAATCATGCTAGTGCACACAGTATAAACAAAGGTGAAAACTCGACCATATCACGATTCACTAAGGAAATAGTCAAATATTATTAATTATTAGAGTTGCGATCTTATGGCCAAGCTTACAAGGGCTTAAGAAACGTGTAGTGAAAAACAGAAATATGCGCAGTAGCCATTCGACATGCCCACAGACAATCGACTGGGGAGAGAAGTCTAATATGCGAAGTCATCGAAGTATCCTCCTTCAGGTACCTCCTACTGATCTGGTCCTTCCTCCTCAACTGAGCAAATATGGATATAGATATGAGTATATAGAGTACTTAACAAGTCATTTGTAACAAAGATGCAATATAGTATGTAAGACTTACCAATGAATGGTTGAAGTGTTAATTTGCATAAAGCAATAATTTAAAGTAAATAAAATAAATAGATTAAATGCGAAACTTTGAAAATGATTAATAATTAAATAATTAAAGGAATGGAGAGTAACCACAAGTGAACTAATTATTCACTTCAATAAACCACCCGTGAACTATCATTTACGTAATGAACCACCAGTGAATCAATCATTCACTTCCCAATTTGATCCCACCAAGTTTTTATGAAAACTCTACCTCTCGTGTGAAATCACCGAGTATTGTTCATAACCAGAGACCACGACCATTTCATATTGCCACTAGCTTAATACACTTTCTTTGGTGTGTGGTAGAGAGATCATGACAAGGCCTTTACAATGCTCAATCCCAACCCAATTCCGCTCGCTAGGGTTTCGCATCACCCCCTTGTACCTCATGAAAATCAGCAACCATGTTCATTACAATGGCGAAATCGAGATTGAAATTTCACAAATTAGTCAAGCAGGTCTATCCCATTCTAGACATGTGGCTGTACGGTAAGGCTCAGATCAATGACACACAAAGTTAAGTCCTTAAATATTACCTAGGCAAAACATCCACATCCCTAAAGTAGTAAGCACACTTCTCCCGTTTACTGCACAATCATTCGCCCAAGTGAAAACCATTTTGTATAACCAACACCAATGTTACTACTCATGCGAAGACGTACAAATTTTATGACTGTGGCTAACCACCACGTTTCAATATATCATTAAGTCAAAATTAATTAATTGATCACACGTGATGATAAACCCAACGTAACTATAAGTATGGCTAAGCATAATAATCGTACAACCCATGTGACAACTAATATTGCATCACTAAATAATTATCCACCCTATGGTGACAATGGAATCATGGCACTCAATTTATCAAGGAAGAATTAATCAATTTTGACAATAGTAACTAGGTACAAAGGTTTTATAATAAAGTAGCGATGCATGATAATTTAAAACAAAATAATAAATAATAGATTTGAAAACTAGGCTCAACATGATCAAAGGACTCGACTTACCATTGCCTTGCTCAGTTAATAACTCTTGATCTTCAAATCTTACTTCAGTTCCTTCGAAGGCATGATCTAACAAGAGAGAAAATTAAACGAAATACAAAACAAAATCAAATAAAATTCAAATGAACTCCAAAAATATAAAACCAAAATCGGAAACACAAAACAAAAAAAAAATTCAAATGGACTCCAAAAACACAAAACCAAAATCGGAAGATAGAGCTCAATTTTAGATGAATTTAGGAAAATGAATCGGGTCAATCGGAGCTAGGACGGAGAAGAACGACCCTTGGAAAAAACTAATCTAAAGAAAAAGGCTAAAAATTGGAAAAGGCTACTATGCTGTGAACCTGGTGCACGGAAAGGCTAGTCTACGGTGAACTCGGCTCACGGAATAGTGCATAGTGACTGGGCTTGCTAATGTGGCGCTAGGGCTGACGGGGCTTGGTTCACCAGTCTACGGCACAGTGCACCTGATGTGCGGGCCTCGGTTGTCAGTGGCACGGTGTGCGGTGGACTTGGTGCACAGAGAAGACGAACCGTCAGCTGAGTGTGGTGCGGTGTGAGCTAGCAGGTGCGCGAACCGAGGTGATGCAGTGGCGCACGAACTGAGGCAGTCGGGCGGTTTGGGCGGAGGAAGTGGCGAGCCAGAGCGGAACGAGGCGGTGCGACTCATTGGTGGCTACTCACCGATGGCGGCGCTCGAGACGGCAGATGACCGACGAAGTGAAGCGGCTTGGAGGCAGCGGCTAGCTGACGAGGCGGTGAACGGCAGACGTAGGAGCGACGGGGTGCACAGCAACCTCGGCTCAGGGGCAGAACTCGAGAGGACTGCGACCTATTTATAACCAGCCTCGAGGAATCCACGGCCGGCATAGACGTTGAGTCCTGGTCGAAGACGCACGAATGCCAAGATGAACTCGTCTCGCGTACGGCGGTGAGAGTCCATGAAGAAGACGAAGAACAGTGACTGGGTCGGCCAATGCGTGACACGTGGCTAGGCTCGGAGATCGGGTGGCTGAAGTTAGATGGCACAGATGAACAGTGAAGCGGCATCCGGATGGTCGCCATGTGGACCCGAGTAAGATCTAGCGGTTGAGAGTGGCCACGGCTTGGATGGCCGACACGTGGATTGTTGGGAAATCGGATAGCTAATATTGAATAGGCCAAAAGGGAAATGTGGGCCGGCCAGAGGGAGATTGGGCCAGAAGGTTTGGGTTTTGGCCCACAAGGGTTTTAAGAGATTTTCTATTTTAAGAAATTCAACTAAATTACTTTGAGCTCTAGAAAATAGCAAACAACTCCAGAAAAATCCAAGAAAATTCCAAAAAAATCCTTGAGACTCAATGAACTTAAATAAAATATTTCTAGCAAATGTTAAAAATTGTGTTTAGTCATATTAAATCCTTTTAATTAATAAAAATTCAATTTAAGCTTTAATTAATTCTAGAAAAATCCAATTGGTGAATTTTATTTTAAAAGCTTCAAACAAGCTTTGAAAATTAGGATGTTACATCTCTCAAGTTTGAATAGATGGGAGAGGAAGCTAGTGGCTCGGTGGCTAGATGGGGGAGGAAGGTGATGGCACACCAGACACACCGTGCCAGCGGTTTCAGCGCCAATGCCTAACCATGTCGTCACACTATGCCTCGCACTGCGTGGCAACTCGACCGTGCTCATGACCTGTGGCGCCCGTACTAGCGTGCCTCACCTAGCCTATGCGCGGTGTGCACGTGCTGTCAACCCCAACTCCAGCCGAGCACCACCAACCCCGATCTTCCTCCCAGTGAGCCAATCCAAAAATTGCTCGTGTCAAAATGTGTTCTACCTCCCACTCGTACTTTGTGCCTAGCCTCTCCTTTTCCCTCTCATCATATTCTCGCGCTCACTTGCTACTCTAGACCATCGAACTCTCATCTTCGTTTGCACCTGCTGCCGCCCCTTGCCACCGATTCGTCTCCTTTGCTTCTCCATCCTTGAAACAGCTAGGACTAGAATCGTCTCATTTTTCCTCTTTTCATTTTACCCATCTCTCCATTGTCACCGCCACTCCCCTGTCACCGACCTATGTCACCCCCAAGGTGGCGTGGTAGCATCCCCATACCCCTCTCCCTTTAATTCTCTTTCATAGTCACGAAGAAGGGCATAGTCTATGACGCATGGTGTCCACTATCTTAGAATGGAGTGGGGGGAGAGAGAGCATGTAGGTCTGGAATTTTGAATTGTTCCTCTCTCTAATAAATCCCTTAAAAAAATCATACTTTAATGTTGTGGCAAATGCATGTATTTTTGTAATATCCATCGGCCGAATAACGATTTTGCAGTGCGTTTTGGGCAAACGCCATCAAATTGTAATGTCCTATAGCAAATTCTGCCCTTTCTAAATCACCTCTAAAGGAGAACAAATTAAAACATCTCTAAAAACAAAGTCATTACTTGTTAGCCACAGGGCTCGACGGCTCGTGTGGTTGCTCCAAACAGATGGAACAATATCCTGTTTGGTTTGCTTCCAGGGTTCTTCGAGAACCAAAAGAAAAATTATTCAGATTCCTTGGAGCTTGAGACCAACCAAACACATCTCTAAGAACACACCATACAAAAGTTGCTAGAGGGCAGCAAAAGACTATGTGATCTGCCGATTCTAACTCCCCGCACAATTTTCCATTAGCACTCCCTTCCCAATTCCTGTGTACCAGTAGTTCATCAGAGGGGATTCTATTGTGGCACAAAAACAAGAGGAAAATTTGTTCCAAGCATGGTTGATCCTTAGTATGTAATTTAATTTGTCCCTAAGCATGGCATGCTATTGCCTCAGGTACACACTGCACGAATTCCCGTGTCTGAAAAGCAACAGAGACAAATCACCAAATCTACCAGCCTATACGGTTGTTGGCAAGACAAACATCATACTATACTGAAAGTAGAACATACTCACGGTTTCCATATGATGGGGTCAAGTTTTCAGCACTGATATGAAAGGGGTTCTTCAACTAACAGATTTTGACTTGTGAAGGCCACCTAATACATGTACATATAAGAAGATGTAATGCCAAATTATATCTACTCTATTATTACAAGCAGATGTGGAAAATAATAAAGAGGAAATGTAAATTGTTCATATATACGCTGGCCAACAATTTTGTTGGGATACGGTAGGCTACGTTAGCGCAGATTAAAAATTTTTCACCGTGTAAACTAGGAAGCCATGCTAGTAAGAGATCATAGATTGTTATCACTAGACAACAGTGCAACGGAAGTAGAGTTGAAGCGGTCAGTTTAATGTAGCATACGTCGGTGTAGTGAAAATAGTTGATCGTCCTCTGGCCACCATCTCCTCCTCGCGATCGTCTCGATCAACATCACAGCGTCTCTATCAAACTCCACACGTCCAAGGCTGGAACATCGTACGTCGGTGTGATAGCACAAACGCGTAGGGGCAGAACTAGAATGAAAATGACTGGAGTTAACCGCTTCACTATATATATAATAACATATATAGTTTTCAAGTAATACTGTGCTTAATAGTAATGTGTTCGATAATTTTTAGCATCAATGTTTTAACGTAACAGATGATAGCGTGTGATGATAAAGTAGTGATCAAAATACTTACCAAAATAAAAAAAAGCTCGATAATAACATTTATTAGTTGTAGCAAACTGAATGAACTAAGAGCGAAACCATAGACAAAAGTTGGTCGATATTGATAAAATATATCATTCAATCTCAATGGCCTGTTAAAAGAGAACAAAATTACTTAAAGTTTTTAAAGAAAAATAGTAGAATGATGAAATGTAAGTTAATGCATTGTCTTTTAGTATTTATGTTCTTTCAAGTTCATAAAGCGACGAACCACAACATCATTGGTAATTTTCGTCAATTCTTATTTCTTGACATAGCAAATATCATTCATGAAATTATCACCGATTGATTGAAAAGTCAGTTAGATATTTATATGTTCAATAGTTCAAAAATAATATAATAGAAAATATGTCCAGTGGCTTACTTTCTTGACATTACGGTCAAATACTACAATTTTGCCCCTAATTTGCAATGAGCTAGGCTTGTATTCCAAAATCAAAATTAAAACCCTAAGTCTTAACCATACAATTCGACAAAAATCAATCAACAATTATTACATTAAAACTCTAACTCACAATTTGAAATAAGTGAGAGAAATTTAGAGCAAAATACATATTGATCGGGCGGACCTAAGCTTCCTTCGGTCGACGAGGACATGACACAATAGGGGCTAGGCGATGCCATAGTGAGATGGTAGACGAGGGCAGCCAGTGGTGCCAATTTCTCCTATTCTCCCTACTAGTCATTACCTAGTCGGGTGCGGCTCATGGCGGATGTGGTGCACATCTCCTGACCGACCATGTGAGGCAAACAAGCATCGAGGGTTGCTGCGAGGTAACATACTTGGGATCATCAAATGGACACCGTGGCCTTTTGCAGTCCTTCCTCTTACGCTGGCTTGAGGGCTGGCTCAGCCTGCTATAATTGCCTCATGGATGATGGAATCAAGGCTTCTCATAGACTACTACTAGCTACTGAAATTTGGATGTTAGTACTTCTCTCATTGGGTTTCAAGGAAAGAATCAGGTACACTCAGTTTAGCCTAGGGGGTTCACATATGGGATGAAAATGCTAATTCCTACTAAAAACGTTTTGGACCCAGTGTCCTATGACACCGAGATCCATTATGTGGTTCCGCCCTTGCCAATGCACATGATAGAGGCTTTGAGAGGTGGCGCTTAGGGTTTTAATGGGTATGTCTTAGGATGCCTACCTCAGCTCGTCTCTCCCTTTATATATAGCCTCCAATTGGATCCTTATCTGAGATGATCAGATATCGTATCCATTTTGGAAAGTCTTTGACTGGATCTTTATCCAATATGACCAGAGATCGTATCCCACTCAGAGACTATCATCTGGACCCTTATCATTCAAACCCGTTAAGTGTGTGACCCTGTAGGTTCATGTATATTCAGCCATGGGCCAAAAACTCCTTTCCAGTCCATAAGTCGGTAGCGATCCCTAGCAAGACATAATGATTGCCAAATATATATAAAGATCATACTTGACGAACCTATATAATACTTATGTATCAATTCCTTTGCCTCATAATAGTAGATCGAATTCAAGGCAAGAAACATGTCATTCTATGATAGCTCGATCCTTCACTCAAACCTGTAATGGATTACTTAGTTGTGATTAATTCCTCAACTACATGTAGCATGGTCATGGCCTCCCCTTGGGTGAATATAGTCCCTCTAATTCTTCTCCAAAGAGAAGAAATAATACTCTAAAAGGAAGTAGGATTCCTAATCCTATTAGGATTCATCTACGAATTCATGTAGCACATGTCTCCAAGTTCTAAAGTGGTAGGGTATGAGTCACCATATATCAAAAATCTTCATCTTGACTCTTATCTGTTAAAGTCATTGTGCTCCCCGAAGAAATCACTCCAAGTTGGCTCTACATTTTTATTTTTTTGTTTTTCCTCCCACCTTTGGAAGTGCTAACATCACAAGGGCTCATGCACATCACTGTAATATACCTATTGATGTCTGGGCTTGGCCACCCAGACCCTCCTCCTGAGAGCGCACCTCCTGTTCCCACAACCCTCCATGCCATAGGTTTGTATTGTCTCCGAGCTCAACTTGATTGTTGGTACTACGTGGTTAGTCCTACCACATCTTATTTTTTTCTAATAGCTCCCACATTTACTTCTACGTCTACTAGAGTTTGCAATCATCTTTATAGTTTCACACATAGCTATAGATAAGACCTGAGTGCCTATTGCTAATTATATAGTTTCCTTCTTTTGATTAGGATTTTTTTATTAGACTTCCTATTGGTTGCCCTTCCTTTAAGTTTACCCATCAAACGGTATACTCCATTGTTCAAGATAGTTTTCATGATTATCTGCCCTTTGCAAGTAAGTAACTCGCATGGCTCCACCTAGAAATGACACATAACAACCTTCGAGTTCAAGCGACCTTATAGGTATTAGATTCTTTTTAAGCTGAGAACATACCAAACTCCTGTCAATATGCGATCTGCTCTATCATGCATCTCCATTGCAACCATTCCCATTGTAGTAATTGCATACTCTTTGCAAGCAACCAAATGTACAGTTCCATTTGCTGGGCGTACATATCCTTTGTCAATCATCTCACTTGCTGAACATGCGTAAAGCAGCAACCTAAATCTAATATCCATCCATGAGAAGTATCTGATTAACTGACGGCAAGTACATTCAAACCATCTTCTGCTACCGCCATTGAGCATATACCCTTCATTTCCTTCAAACTTTGGCAATCTTTTATTATATGTCATTCCTCATCATATAGATAGCATACATGTATGTCCTTGCTTTTGCCCTTCTTCTTCCTGCAATTATTGTTTTTGTTTGTAACACCTATGCCAGTCAATGCTTGACAACCCGAGGATGAAGATTCTGATAGCTTCTTCAAGGACTCCACCTCCAATAGATATGCAACTGTCTTGTTGAAGTTGATAGTGTTTTCTCCACGAGAATATTCATCACTACTTGCTCTCATGATGGTGGTAGGCCTGATGCTAGTATGACGACCTTCTCATTCTCCTCAATATTCTCATCCGTACTAGTCAGCTGTGTCATAAGCTTATTCAAGATATTAAGATGGTCAATAAACCGTATGCCTTCCTCTGTGTGCAACATATGCAGTTGTCGCTTCAGCACCTATCAGTTTATCAGTAATTTCACCATATACAATTCTCTTTAATCATCTAGTACTTTACTTCATTGGAGAGACGCAGACGGATTGTATTGACAACCTTCCACTCTGTCACCTTCCGTCTTCTTCAAATGTCTTTTCAGTTTATCCCTTTAAGAGCATCGATTAGCCCCTCTTGAACAAGGACATCCTTTACCATACATTGCCACACGCTAAAATTTCCTCCGTCATTAAATTTCTCTACTTAATTCCACATCATAGACATCAATATTGATTTTGTGTTTCCTAACGCTTTCTCACAAATCAAATTAATCCGGCTTTAGCTCTGATAGCACATGTTTGCACTTTTATACTTCTTTCTATGCGCAACAGCCTCTAGATCGGATCAGAGTTTATAAGAAACAATATGTGCATGCACGGTATTAAGAACAAAGTAAATGAATTTCAAGAGAGGACTGAAATAACAGCGATGAAGCAGCCATGACAACGTATTGTCGCTCTCTCACAACCCTGTCAAACCTTTTAGGATCCGCAGATCCTTGCCATATACAAGAATCTAGTATAGAAGAATATCCTAGTCCCTTTCGTATGCCTCCTACTTTGGATAAACTGGCTTGATTGCTTCTTGCTTTGCTTGGGTTCTCTATAGTCACCCCTTGGATTTATATAGTTCCCTAGTTCTTTTCTAAAGAGAATATGCAATCCTACTCTGAAAGAAAGTAGAAAATCTAATTCTATTCGTATTCATCTTGGAATTCGTGTAGCTAACTCTCCAAGTTCTAAAGGTGTAGGACATGAGTTACTATATTTCAACATATATTTTAGGATTTTTTTCTCTGCTGTCCTTTGCAGGAACTACTATTTTTTTGTTTTTCTGAAATGCTCCATCTCCCTGTTCCTTCCATGCAAATCTACGATTATATTGCTTCAGTCATGTTAGCCAAGGAGAGAGACATCTTAAGAACCTGAAAATGACTGCTTGCTTGAAAAAGTGATCAACTGATTTAAGCACTAGTGTATTACACTCCAAAGATTCAGCAACCCCATCACCAATGGTCACTATTACCTACCTGTATAGATCTCTTATCTCATGTAACATTTGGTTCCCAGAAAAAATTTCAAGTAGAAGGGGCTAATTGCACAAAAAAGAAGAGTAACACAAATGCCTGACATGAACAAGGGCAGAAGAACAATGCAGGATAGGAGATCAATAATAAACTTGGTATACTTTCCACATGTTGCATCAACACCCTCCATATATAATTAAGCAGTTGCTTCCTCTATGAATATAAAAGTACAATCATTTAAGCACTTCCTAAGAACACCAAAAGTTAGGTGGATTTTCTTTTCCTCTATTTTTGGTTCTCAACTACTCTGTTGTCCTCCCAGCAACAGCCATCTTAGAAACCCATGGACCATACAAACATCAGACACTAAGATACATCTCCTTTGGCCTACTCGGACTGGTGCCAACTACCAATAATTTTCCTGTGGGCAGGTCCTAAACTAGGATTCTCATAGACACCCTGATGCTCTGAATTATAAATGATTCCATCATTTTTTATTAATAAGAATTTTTGGAGCAAATCTTTCAACCCAAACATCAAATTTTACAGAAGGAAAAGATTTGCTCTCCTGTCAAAAAAAAAAGGAAAAGATTTTCTAGAAGTGCTTATATGCCTTCCAAAAAACAATTAATATAAATATCCTAAAATACCTTCTACAAATTATTGAAGATTTGCATGAAGATTGCTCATTCAGAAAAGTACAAATAGTATGAAAGTGCAAATATGACATAATACTTCAGACTTGGGTTAAACTTGCCGGTCCCTCAGTGTTTCATTTATTTTAGGATCTGCGTAGCATTTTCGGGGCATCATAGAGGCACTTTGCTAGCTACATCTTTAATTATGTGAAAATTGCTTTATATCATCGCACTATAAAAAATTGGAATATGCAGATATCAAAAGTGCAAGTATGAAATAAGGACTTCTGGATAAATTGGTTGTGCAAAGATTAGTGCTTTGTACAAGTCATGTAGGTTTAATTATGTGCAGTATTGATCTAGAAAAAGTGCAACGTGATGACCCGGTGGCCACCAAATCCCTCAACAAACTTTTAACAACCAGTTAAACAAATGCCACACACACACACACACACACACACGCCAATCCCTTATAAACGAAGTAAAACGTCCATCGCAACCTTTCGCCCTCAGCTCAACTGCCATGAGTGACAGCAAAACGTTCGCCCATTGACCAAAACACCCCCTCCTCTGTTCGTCTCTAGTGTGGTCAAGACAACCCTCACAGTGGTCGTTTAATAGTAATTGTATCCGAACTTGCTAGTTTTAAAACCTAATAGTTAATTCTTATTTTCTCACAAAACTAGTAACAACAAACTAGTGCTTTGATCCCCTCAAGAGCATGCATGTTTATCTGTCTCTGTGTCTACATTGAGACTATACTCTTGTTGTCTGTTTGATATGACTGTGTGCCTGTTCTTTTTAGCTGCAGCTTTTAGCTTTTGGCTGAAATTTTTGAGTTTTGGCTGTTTACGGTACAAATTACGGAGAGATCGATACTTACTTGCAATTTTGGTTGGTACAGATGTTGGGCTTTTAATATGTACTACGTTTAACTTGTAGACCCCGTCTTGAGAAAATACTCCGTTTAAAAGTTAGGTGCATCAGAGCGGTAAAGTCTGGCTGGCTTGTGGCCACCAACAGGCCCTGTGACTTATGAATTTTACCTGAAATTTTTAAATTTTAGCTATTTACGATAGAGATTACCGAGGGATACTCACTAGCGATTTTAGATGATTGGACTTGGATGGTTGGACTTTTAACGTGTACTACAATTAACTTGTAAATTTTATTTTTAAAAAATATCCATTAAAAAGTTAGCTACTACAATAAAAATCAAAATCAAAAGCTGATTCAAGAGACAGAAAATCATGTTTAGAAACAGCTTCTGCAACCTCTGCAGGCCGACAATTTATCACCTCGTACCTGAAAGCATGTACAACCGCCTTGTCTCCATCAAAAGCTAGTACACCCTGCAAAATACATCTTATCCCCAGGGGCAAACTTGTCAACCCACCCACCGTCCATCAGTTAAAACTTCACCATCTGACCCACCTAAGCAACATCACCACCACACCACCATCCTTGAGGCAGAGCAGAGGAAGGGGATCAATAAGATGAGTGAGGAGGAGGAGCCGCAGCTGCCCATGGAAAGAAGGCATCATTAGCCAGCAAATGCAGCATGCACATGGTTAGCAGCCCCAGCAGAAGGAGAAGCTGCAGGCCAAGGGAGACAAGGAGGAGAAGAAAGCCATCATCATCATCATGGTATAATTAGCATTGATTCAACCATGTCCTATGATCAGATGCTCTCGGTTCTTGGAGTTGGGGGCGTGCACAAGGCGGCAACCGTGTGGAGGGGCCAGGGCAGCAGCAACATCACGCGGCAGATCATCAAGTGCACGAGGTGGCAGCTGGAGGAGACCACCGACTTCATCACCTGCCCCTACCACTACTACTGCGACAGCTCCTACCCCGGCGACTACTCGGCCGCCGTCGGCGTGCTTGTCGCGGCTTTCGCCGCCTACTGTCTCCTCTCCGTCGCGGCGTTCACGGTCATGGGGATCGGCAGGGGCAGCGGCGCGACGGCGACGGCGGCCGTCGGAAGGATCAAGAGGAAGTACCTGGTGCCCTCGGGGCCCTTCTTGCTGCCGCTGGTGCTTCTGGTTCTCGCCAAGGGGCAGCGGATCAACACCGTCTTCCCGCTCGCGCAGCTCGGCCCGGCATTGCTGCTGACGCTGCAGGCGTCGGCGCTGGCTTTCTGGAACGAGGCCGATGGCGATGTGCGGTACGCGGTGCTCGAGGCGTCCACCGTGTCCGGGATCCTGCACGCGAGCCTGTACCTGGACGCCGTCGTGCTGCCGTACTACACTGGAACGGACGCGCTCCGGTGGTCGCGGTTCTCCGGCGAGTGCACGACCTGCCTATGCCGGATGGAGCCGCTGGTCGTCGGCGGCCGGACGGTGCTCTACCGGGGGCTGTCGAAGACGGCGCTGGCCATCATTTTCGCGCTGTGCTCGAGGATGGTGTGCCGGATCTACGGCGAGGAGCGGCTGAGCGCGTGGACGCGGTCTGCGCTGGAGGGCGTGAGCTGGGTGTTCGTCGCTGGCGACGCCGTGTACCTCACTGGGTGGGCGCTGGAGGAGGGCGCCGCGGCGATCGTAGCGGTGTACGTGCTCGTCGCCGGGCTGGTGTTCTTGTGTGTGTTTGGGAAGGTTTACAGGTTCTTGGCGTGGGTGGAGACCAGGCCGGTGCAGTGGAAACCAAGCCTCAGCTGCCACAATGTGGTTTGATCATCAAATTGGGTCTCTTAATTTCTCTTTTTCTGGAGGGTTTATTTCTTTGATCAAGAGAAAATTGCAAAGCATAATAACCAATTAATTCAGGTTTTGTGTGTATACAAGGAAAAAGGTTTAACTCTTTATGTCTCAAGAGTTTTCAGTTTGTTTCATTCGCTGCATAATTTTGTTGGTGAAGCTTCAGACTAATGTAGCGGTTAGGCTTTCCTGTCTCTTGTTTCTTTAGAGCAGTAAGCACAGACCCATTTGTTAATTTAGGGTGGTTTTGATTAGAAACTGTATGAAAATGTTTGATGTCAAACACTACAGATTCAAATCTATTGCAAATAGCTTAATTTGAAATGGGTTTAATTCACTAATGGAAGTTTTTCTCCTTGTATTTTGTTTAGCATTAGAATTTGAAACTTTTCCTGTCATGTCTGTAAATTTTACAATTAGTTCTTGTCAGTTGTATTTTGTGAAGCAATGACCTGAGTTCTATTGTGTCCTCTGTTTCTACTTTCAGTTAATCATTCCTAACAATGAGAAAGATGACTAGAAGTTGATCCAAAAGTTCTAGGATAAACTCTTATCATCGAGTGTGGAAAGTATGTGTTTAAATTATATTAACACATAAATGTGTCTTGTGACAACTTGGCAATGAAAAAGGGCACGTAACCTGCAGAATCCTTTATATACTTTTCTTTGCAATGGACTTTCTTGGATTGTTCTCTTCTCAGTTTTATACTGTCATGAATCAATCAATTAGCTGTTTGAATCTGGTGCCAAGATTTGTTGCCAATTCCAATAAACCATTCTTAGTTCTTCAGAGTTCAGGCACCAAATGATCGAAAGAATTGAAAGTCAATCCATTCCATCCGGCTTTCCTCTACCAAATCAAGAACGGTCTGATTAGTTGCATGATGAAATCAAAATGCTTCAGTCCTCGTACAGACCAGTGAGTTTTTCGTGCGTTGGAAGCAAAGCCTAAAGTCAGTATCTTGTCCCTCTCAGCCACTCAGGTCTAGGGCTCTGTGTTAGTGTTAGGTGCTTGCCTTTCAAATCCAGGCCTAATCACTGCGACGAAATGCATCAGTTTGGTGTGTTTTGAGCCAACAACTGTACTGTGCTTGGGAGGCAGTTAAACAGTGTCAAAGTACAGGTACCATGTGGAGCAGTTTCTTCTAACGGATTAGGTTTATACTTGTAGGCCAACGGCAAGGTGCATAGATGATGGTCCTTTTTTTTTGAGAGAGAGAAGCATAGATGCATCTAGTACATGTACCAACAAGTTGCAAGCACCTTACATTTAGTCCAGAAGGCCAGAGATAATCCAGTGGTTGGAAGGCACCCACTAGCAGTAGTGAATACCAGATGAAGTAGCCCAGAAAATGCATCATTGTTAATTAACGATTGAAAACGCTGGTTTTTTGTAGTACTAATACCTAGGGGTAAAAAATTTTCAGTTAAGCAGAGCAGACGTATCACATTCAGTGTTACAGGGCTGAAGCTTACGTGGGCCAAAAATTCCGTACTGCTGCTGCTACGACTCATTAGTGGCAATGAAGAATATTCAGTTTGGTGGATCCGGCGGCAGTATATGACCGACAGAGGCAGTTATTTTTATCATGACTCTTCTCCATGCCGAATTTTTTCTATTTAAGTCCTTTTTTTGAAAAATATTCACATTTAGACCCCTAATGGTTTTAATTCCGTTTTTGGACCCAGGGGGTCGGAGCCGTGACCCACGGCGCCGAGGTAACACGTCTCGGCGCCGTGGTCCATGGCTCCGAGGTCGCAGGCCCACTCCAGCCTGGTGGCCTGCGTGGCGCTGACGTGGCAGTCCCTCGGCGCCGTAGATCGTGGCTCCGAGCTCGGAGCCGTGGGTCGTGGCGCCGACCTCGGAGCCGTGGGTCGTGGCGCCGAGCTGCCTGCCACGTGGCGCCGAGCTCCCTGCCATGTCTGGAGACACTTGGCGTCTAGGGTTTGCACCGATCAGCTTTACGTTGTCGCAAAAGAATTACTAGTTGTATTTTTTATTTTGATTATTTAATTATAGTAATATTATGTAATATATTTATTTATTTATAGAGAAAAAAATACGACATATGTTTTGAAAATTCGTTATGTTGCAGATGATACATGTAGGAAATTTGTTGTAGATTTTTTTAAAATATTATGGTACGTTGGTAATGGTTTTTGAAACATAAAATTTTGATGTGGAAAACAATTTAATGAAAATTTTTTTGAGCACAAATGTGATATGAACAATTAGACGAAATGAACGAAAGTGATATTGAACACGTGGGATTGAGTGCAAGAACTGTAATGATTATAAGTTTTGTTAATTTTGTAGTTGTGAATTACAAAACAATCTGATAAAATTGTAAAACAAGTTTATGTTGATTGGCTCGTTGTAGATGCATAAAAAAATATGGTAATTTTTTTAGGAACGATTGTGCGTAGAACGGTCGATATATAAAATGGTAAGTGACTTTTAAGGTTTGGTATGTTTTAAGGGTTTGCAATTCCCGTGGTTTTTGCAAGGTTTGGTAATTTTGTAGTTGTAATATGGGAACGAATCTGATGAAGTCGTAATAAAAGTTTATGTTCATTGCAAGTTGGACATGCAAACCAAATTATGCTAAATTTTTTTGCCGAAGGATTGAGCGTAGAAATATCGATGCATATAGTGGTAAGTGATATTTCGAAGGTTAGTGATATTTTGACATGGCAGGCATGTGGCATGTGTGCAACTCTGTACTTCTAATGTTCAGAATTCCACCACTAGTCCTAACATGCATGCCTTAGGGAAAATAACTTGCTGGGTCTATTACATTTTGTCTACTGGGTGTAGCGTGGTTGTTTCCCTTTTGTCACGCTCAAGATGGCTCCGCGCATCTTTCTTCTTGTCGGTCTTGGACTTGAGGGCTGCCTCACGAGATTGAAGCTCTTCCTCCCGACGCTTGATGGTCGCTTCACGCAGACTTAGCCGCTCCCGCCTCCTTTGCGGCTCATTCTCCTTGCCCTTCGACGGATTTGGTCCACCCTCACGCGGCGCTCTTGCTCAAGCCGCATCTGCCGCTCCACCTCGCGAGCTCGAGTCATCTTGACAAAGTATTGTCCTTTGTTTTCCACCTCCACCGCCGGTTATTTGGCCATGCCGGCGGCATTCGATCCACCCATTCCATGAACCCGCAAGCCTATGTGTGGCATGGTAGATGTAATGGATCAAGTTGAAAACGATAACGGAAAAGAAATGATTTAGTTATGGTCGTTACCACGAAGTCGCCATCCGTGTCGGACACTTGAAGAACCTACGGCCGTGTTTGGCTCGTTGTACTCGATCGATCCGGACTCCCAACATCGTCCTAAAGCCGCAATGGCACTTCGGCGCTCATGCCACTCCGGCACTCCAAATGGGTCGGACCTCCGAGAAGACATTGTTGTGTAGTAGTATTGTGATGCCTTGAGGAGGAGATGTGGTATGGAAGACATAGGAGGGAGGCCTTTATGTAGGCGAGTTATCCAGTGCAGTGGGCATAGTCCATGGAGAGGATCTTTTCGCTTTTCCTGGATTCCAGTGTAGCAATAAATGGCCCTATGTAGGCTTTTCAGAGACTATAATCTCGTAATAAATTCATAGTTTGTAGCCTTTTCAGAGATTGGACCATTCAAAGCCTAGAAGGCTGAAGACCTACGCCCCTATATGTGTACAGGCCTACAGGCCTACTCCTGTAAAGGCTAAAGACCTACGCCCTATATGTGTACAGGCTAAAGGCCTACTTCGTCACTGCGCAAAGCTGGCATATGCTGCCCCGTTTTCTCATGTCACTGAGCAAAGCTGCCCTCTTTTGTCATCTCACTGAGCAAAAACTGACCTCTTGCGTCATGTCCCTGAGCAAAGCTGGGGTGTGTTGTCATGTCCCTGAGCAAAAGCCTCTTTTTTTGGTGGTCACTGCATTAAGCTGCCCCGTTTTGCTATAAGTAGCAGGGTTGGGGTCCCATGACATTGTGAATCGAATAAAGTAGTACCCTCTCTTTCGTGGTGAAACATACCATGTCTGAAGTCGAGGGGCCAGTGGGATTTGGGTCACCGAAGGACGACATTCCCTTAGAAACGAGGGATATGTTCGGTCCGCAGTACCGATTGATACCAAGCCGGCGTGCTCAACCACCGTGGCCGAAATGCAGACACAATGAGTACGCGGTCGTCCAGATCTTGGATTCCCGAACGATGGCGGCGACGTTTCTTCGATGCTCACGCCCGGGTACAAATTAGTAATGTTACATTTTGTATTGCTTATGGACCTCGAAGTTTACCGTCATTTTTGTGCAGATGGCCAAATGCGACTTCTCCCATCGGATCGACCCTCCACACGAACGGTATGTTGATCGTTATGTGGATACATTATGGGCTCGAATATGGGATTTGGAGTACCGAATGGAGAGTCTCACCGAGGAGAACAACGACCTCCGCGAACAGATGCAACGCGAGAGGGGCAACGAGGAGGTCGTGAATATAGGAAGCTCTTATGATCCCACATGTTGCTGCGCGAACCCGAGCTGCATATGTGCATGCCACTACCACGATGGACAACCACGTCCGAGGCGACCCCCTCAGCATTTCTCCATGTGGGTGCCACGAGGCTTGTTTGGCATGTAGCTAAGAAGGTGTATAGTTGTGTTGTGTTTTAGTTGTTGTGTTCGTTGGTGTGTTGATGGCTGTAGTACTTGGTTGTGTTGTCATTTTTTGGTACCCTCCATGTTTACCGTCGTTGCTGTGTTGATGGTTGTAGTACTTGCTATATTTTATGTACGTGCAATCTATGTGTTGTTTCGTGTTGTGACTGGGCAAAGCTGTTTTATTTTAGGCCGTAGCCTTTTCAGCCGATTGCACGAAACAGTTCGTGGGCTTTTTCAGGAAGCATAAATTCGTAAGCAAAAAATTCATAGTTCGTATCATTTGCAGTCGTTTGCAGTAAACATAAATTCATTGCAGGAATTATAGAACAACAAAGTACAGACTACGGATTCGTACACAAATATCACATGAATATAACATATACACATACATACAAACAAGTAGCTCATTACAACACGAAACACAAGCCTACACATAAATATCACTGCCTCCTAGCCTTACCCTTACCCTTACCAAGGGCGTCGGTGCCTGGAGTGTAACGGCTAGGCTCGCGGCGGTGTCTGCGTGGTACAGGCTGTGAAGGCTGAGTCTCAGGAGCGCCTACGAGCTGAGACGGGCCTATCTCATCGTAAGTCTGCCGCTCCACCTCGTCGCCGTCCTCACCCCTCGTCGGGAAAGTGTCGCCGTGGGGATGAGCTCAGGCCGTGTAAGACCCTCGCCGCGTCGGGTGCGCAAGTCGTGTCGTGAGGCACGCCTCGTCCCCCTCCCGCGCGCTCTTGCAACCACAACGACTAGCCGCACGACGTAGCCGACCGCTAGCCTCTGTCATCCAACATTTTGTTAACCAACAAGATACGAAGATATTACGTACTAATTTTGTAAGTGGCTTTGTCGAAGCTTACCTCTAGGAAGGTAAGCGTCCTGGCGTCGCCGATCGCCCCGGAGAAATGCTCTATGTCCCATGCACGGATCGCTTGATGTGTTGCCACGCAAACAAGCAAAAGAATGGATAATTTGCTGTATGTAGTGATATTTATATCTATTGAAAAATAAACAATGAGATTGAACATTACCACACGGTCCAGGACTGGTGCCGTCTCCACCTCTCGTCGTACCGCATGTCCAGGAACCCGTCATGGGTTCGAGGACGAAGGATGGGCAGCTCCTGTATAGAATAGAACAATTTTTTTTGTTAATGCATCAACATAAATAATTAATTGTACAAGAAGTGATGAAGCCAGTACCATCCCCTCCGCGGTCAGCCGTCCTCGGTGGTTCTCCTCGTAGTGCGCGTCTAGCAGGTGGAATTGCGCCATCCTACAAAAAAAATTAAATTTATCAGTCCAACATAGAAGTAAACAAAAAATTGAACATGCATACAATAGGGAAATAATAAGAAATTAAATAAGAAACATAGCAAATTACATATGAAAAAAATAACTAGACGAACTATGAAATATAACGAATAACAAGCACTACTTTTTGACTAAGTGGTCAATGGCATGTGCGTGAATTGTGGGCAAGTCTACCACATACGCTACATTGGTTCTCGCGGGTTAGTAAGAAAGGGGTTGCTCTCCTCGCCTCGTTGTTCTGGAAGCTGATCCATAACCATCTTGTGTCTCGTCCTTTCCTGGTTCCACGTTTGTTCCAACGGCTACCGGATCCGCAATGTATTTGGGCCCGGTGTGCACGGTGGCCACTCTCCTCATCCCGATAAGGCTCGAAACGGGAGACCACGTAAGGACAAGGTTGTCAATACTGAACTCCCGAGGTATCTTGCTCGTAGTCAAAGTTGCGATGCCTCGCTGCTGCCACATAATGAGAACATGGAAAGTGGTACGCCTCGGTTTACCACATGTGCATGAGAAAGCAATAAGGACAACCTTATGCCTCCTCGTCGGCGAGCTCTCCATCGGTCGTTGTACCACCCTTTCTACAACCTCGTAAGTGCCCGTGGCGCTGTCAAAACAATGTACCTCATGTGCCTCACCCTAGCCTTTGCCTTTTCAAGGTGGCGCTTGGTTTTGGCGCCCATCTCACTTGTTTACTCAGAGCGCCATTGCATGTGCGTGTCTTTCGTTGAACCGGGCAACAAGCTTGTAAAAGGTGAAGGATATGATAGCATTGACGGGCATACCACGTATACCCCTAAGCAAACTATTGAAGGATTCGGCCATGTTGCTTGTCCGAAACTCGTACCTCCACCACCGTCGTCATGAGCCCTTGTCCATTTGTCGACATCTCTCATCAATCCCGCAACCACTATCTAACCTTCTGCTTTGTTGCCGTAATAAGGCGCTCCAACTTCTCCTTGGAAGAACTTTACCTCAAGCATTCGAGCGACCTCCTCGAACAGAGGAAAGTTATCCTTCGTACCATCCTTACGGAGTAGATTCTCAGCAAGATGCCGAGTGCACCAACGGTGGTGCAAAGGTGGATACCCCGGTATCTGCTCCTGTACGGCAGCAAGTATGCCCTGGTGTCTATCAGATATGACACCCACCTCCCTACCAGGGCCGACCACGTGCCTCGAACGAGCGCAAGAACCATCCCCACCGTCTTTGTTCTCCTCTCAACCAAAGCAAACGCCAAAGGAACCAACGCGTTGTCTGCGTCACAGGAAATGACTATCAGAAGTGTGCCCTGGTACTTGCCAAGAAGAAACGTACCGTCAATGGAGAAGACGGGATGACAATGCCGAAAGGCCTCGATGGACTGAGCAAAGCACCAGAAAGCACGGAAGAATATCTGCATCCCATCTTGAGTCCATTCGTTTGGTTTCGGGACGTACTCATAATGCATGCCTGGATTAACCGCTTTGATTGCATTGAAGAGTGCTGGCAACTGCAAGTACCCATCTTCCCAATCCCCATATATCATCTTCCAGATGCGTTGTTTTGCCCTCCATGCTTTTCCATACCTTATCTCGTATCCAAATTTCTCCTTAACAATCCCAACAAATGTCTTCACCTTCATATTGGGTTCTCCCTTTACTATGTGACACAGTGACTTGGCAATAATGGTAGAGGTCAACTACCGATGCTTCTGTTTGAGCTCTGCTTCGGCACAAGTGTGTGGGCCAACGATTCTTGTGATCTTGAACTTTCCCGTGTCCTTCTGTTTCCTAGCACAAACCCTCCATTCACATGTTTCCTTCTCGCACACAACTGTGTACCTCCGCTCCACATAAGAATGCCTCACCTTGAATGGCCTTTTACGAATCACTGAATACTCCTGCAGCCACCTTCTCAATGCAGACAAGTCCTCAAACATCATGCCCTTCTCAATTGTCATGCTTGAACCGGCCTCAGGAGCATCTAGCAGCTCGTCATCCCTTCCTTCTGCATAAGCCCCATGAGAATGCCTAAGATCGCTGAATTCATGAACTGATGGATCCCGGCCAGGGCAATAACGCCTGATCAGCTCAATATCACTTTCGGTCAGCTCTCCAAAAGGGCGGTCATCGTCAGAATCAACGGCCCTTGCGATCTCGTAAGGCTGCAGATCATCCACAATTTGAACATCCACACTGTTGGAGTCCCTGCAGACTTCTTCAACGTTGCCAGATGGAGCAACGGGAGGAACACCAACATTATCAGGAATGTCTCCTGCATCATAAGCACGAAAACGATGGGATTTAGACAAAAAAACAGCAATGACGGAAAAGGCTAAAGTGTGGCTCGACACTTCGGGATGATCCCGAGGGCCTCCACAACATCATCAATCCGACATTCAACTCGAATCGGTTGAGAAATCTGAACCTCGTTAGGCGGATAGAGCATCGGGCACCTCAGGCACTTCTTCCACATCCACCGCAAGATCCGGTAACGGAGGGTCAAAGGGTGCCTGATCACCTAGTTCTGGTGAATAACCGTGAGTGGTGGGATCAATGGACACCTTCCGCACAACAACGTCCAAACATTTTAACTCATTCCTCATAACCAATTTGACATATTCGTCCCACTCATCCTCTGAACCAATTAAGATCAACCGCCTGAGAATTGTGTCTTTCGAACCGAAGTGAAGTAACCCTCAACCGTGATGCTCTCTCGTTTGCATGACAATGTAGCTTCTCCGAGCCCTAGCAACCAACTCACTAAACGACGACCGATCACCGAATATCAGAGGCACCCTTTGCATTTCAACAAATTGAACATTTCCATAATCATCACTTGTCACACTGCCTCCATGATATAGGGTCACTAGGTTGTCCATCTAGTTCATACACAAAACCAAAATTAATACCTTTAAGCGAAATTTTGGATAAATCACATGCATACTTGTTTAAGCAATAAAATATCTAAATGAACCCTTTCCCATTCAAACATCTATATAGTCACATGAGATTTTTATTTAATAGCATACTTGTCTAAATGAACCCTTTCCCATTCAAACATCTATAAATGCACTCTTGTTCAAACATCTATATATCTAATAGGATCCAGATATAGTCACATGAGATTTTCAGTTATAATATGCAGCCTACATTGTCTTTTTTTGAAGTCAAACACATGCAGATTTACGACGACATGCATGATGCCTGTGCCAACAAATTAGGTCCGTGCACGTTCGATTACGAATGATTTCAATCAGCATTCAATCCTAGCCTGGCTTCTGGATACTACTCCATCATACTCTTCCAAATTTCTGGATACTAATCCTAGCCTGACAGACAGAAGAAGAAGACACAACGACGAACGAAACCAAGAGACCCAAAAGGCATGGATAGTGCCCTGCCCGGCTGCCCCCCAACCCCAACGAGAGTTGCGTTCTTCATATATACTACTCCAGTACGTACGTATAGTATCTCTGTCCCTATGAGCTTGTTTCCCTCCCATCCATCACTAGCTTAATTAGCTACACACGCAGTCACACTCACTCCTGCTCCCATTTCTCTCCAACCAAACCAACGCCACGAGCCCCCCAACCATTCTACTTCTAAGAGAAACAACAAGACATCTTAATTGTCATTTGCTCCACGAATTGGCCATGCTCAGCAATCCAACAGCCTGATCTCGTCTCGTCTCATTCGACTGCAGTGCAGCACCCACAAGTCGTTGCTTCTTCATCCCACATATTGTCGTCTCTCTCTCTCTCTCTCTCTCACTCTCTCCCTGTATATATTCAGAGACAACAGGAAACCAACAATTCCTTTGACGGACCCGACAAAATAGCCAACAATGGATTTTGATCAGATTGTCTCAAGGCCGTCCCGGCCAAAACCGAGGCCCTGTGCAAAGTCTAAAACGGGGCCTCGTAGGCTACCAAAATATGGAGTGAACATTAAGCGACAGTGTGTAACATATGTGGAAAAAAATTCACGATATACTAGAGATTCACCTTGAAGGCTTGCGGGGCCGGGAGGCGGCGCGGCGGGAGGCGCTGGCGGCCGGGAGCCGGCCGGGGCGGGGGCGGCGGGAGACGGCCGGGCGGGAGGCGGCAGGGGCGGAAGGCGGCGGGAGACGGCAGGCCGGGAGGCGCGGGGCCGGGAAGGCGGCGAGGCGGTGGCGGCCGGGAGGCGGTCACGGCAGGGGCGGGGCGAGGCGACGCGAATGAATGCTCGGCCCGGCCGACTGGGTAAATGCCGCTAGCTCGGCGCCAAGATCCACGGCTCCGAGGTCGGAGCCATGAGTCACGGCGCCGAGCTCGGAGCCGTGGATCACGGCGCCGAGCTTCTGCCACGTCGGCACCACGCGGGTCGCCACGCTGGCGCCGGCCTAGGGCCTCGGAGCCATGGATCACGGCGCCGAGACGTGTTACCTCGGCGCCGTGATCCACGGCCCACCCCGGGTCCAAAACGGAATTAAAACCACCAGGGGTCTAAATGTGAATATTTTTCAAAAAAAAGGCTTAAATAGAAAAAATTCGGCTTCTCCATGTGTCTCCATGTGTCACCCAAAGTGGCACTTGACGACGAGTCAAAAAAAAATTTAAATGATACTCCAAAACTGATTTAGACAATGAATTAACTCATTTATTTATAACTGGAATATCTCCTGGTGGGATTTCGAATTATTTCTAATTTCAAAATTCATTGTATAACCAAATTATTTGAGGAATGGTACCAGCGATAAAAGTATATGTTTTAAAATTTTACATTCTTCGAGACGTGACTTTGATAATATACTAACATCTATCACGACACGAGAAGTTACAAAACTACCACATTAGACGCAGGGTCAACCTTTGTTATTTTTTCCAAAAAAAAAACTGTCACTTTTATGTACCAATTAATATGATGGTGTTGCCACTTAAATTTGGTAATTTTGGAGTGATAGGTGGGAAAGATAAGGTCACTAAAAGGTGAACAATCGACGTACAAGTTAGATGGAAATGTGATCTGCTTAAACCGAGCGCATGGAGGTTCTGCGTAAATATATACCTTCATGCAAAGGAAAAGGAAGATACTTATTCAAGAGGAATGTGCCACCAAAATACACACAACGAAATTATTAGTTGTTTGCATGCATGGTTCACGTGCGCCCGTCTAAATGCAAGAGATAATTGATAGGTGAATTGGTGTTAAGTGCCACCATATTGAAGACCTCGACGAGCTAATCGTAACAACATGTTATTTGTTCAATTTCGAATTCGGACGGAGAAGATACGAGACAGGAAGATCGACGATGACGTACACACTAAGCATGCATTGCTAATTAGTTTAGGAATAAGTTCAAAATTATGGCATTGGTCTGATTTTCAATCTCACTTCAAATCTGTTTAATTTTCACCATTGAACTATTAAAATCATTCATTTTTTAATTCTAAGTTGGTTCCATAAGGGAACAAGTCCACTTTACGACTGTTAATTTTGGCCTTGATATGATTTTTAACTTCTAACTTTAAAATAGTTTACTTAATTTTAACCCTTGAACTATTAAAATTGTTCATTTTTCAATGTTAGGTTGGTTTCATAAATAGTTTTCAAGAGAGAAAGACATAGATGGAGAACTCCAGGAGGTGACGGGCTGGGCATGGCACCAGGTGAGGTAGAGAGGCATGGGTGAGGGTAAAACAAAATGCTCGCGATACAAGAAACCTTACGTTGATGGTGGTTTGGGTAGAAGCATGTTGTGTTGGGTAGGCAACGATGGCGGACGATAGTGGTAGTCGATCATAGAGGCGGCAATGCTACGGTAGAAGAGAGGCAAAAATAAACACGTTAAAAGATAGGTGAGGAATAGATGATACTTATATACGAAGGAATCGGATGGGTTCTCACTAATCGTGACAAACCATAGTGAAAAAGCTTGATAGCATTGGAGAAGAAGAATTTTGATTATGAGCGATTATCGGCATGAAACTCAAATTAATTTGGGGATGTGAAGGAGGAGGTTCTTGAACACGATGTGATGCGGATGGTTTTGAGAAGAGAAAATAGGAGAAAAAGGCTGGCTAGTGGCCCGTCCCTTTTAATTTTTCCTGATCTAATAAAAGTATTGCTGAGAGGAGAGGCCACATCAGCTTACGTTATATATTAAGATGCTACGTTAGTATGCATTGTCCATTAGGATGTCATTGAAGCTAAAGCCATAACAAAGTCGGAATCAAACCAAAGCGGTTGCATGTGAAGGTTTTTTTACATTAGTTTTAATAGTTATGGGGGTAAAGGTGAACGGTTTTAAAGTTCAATGTTGAAAATCAGATCGAGACTATAGTTGAGAGTTGTAAAGTGGACCATTGAAGCTAAACCACCATCACGTAGTTTAAGAGTGAAAAGTAAATTGTTTTAAAGTTGCAGGTTGAAAATCGAATCAAGACCATAGTTGAGCTTGAAAAGTAGACTTGTTCCGTCAGTTTGTTGCTACATATCCTCATGAGTGGGCCGTACGGTTGGTTACATCAAGCCAATTCCACCAGGCACTAGTACGAGTTTGCATGTAATCGATTCGGTTGAGCTGCTCATGTGCTGATAGGCATCGTGATTTATAATGTTGAGGAACCGTCGCTTGCGACCAGTCCAATCGATTCCTCTGCTTAATACGAAATGAGATCAATCAGAGAAGACAGAATAATAGATTGAAAACACACAGAGAGGTAGAGAGAACTTCTGGTCTTTCTTTATTACTTTTGATTGCATGAGTACAAATTCTGCCGGTACGGCTCCCTATTTATAGTCTACCAATGAGGTGCCCACCATGGGCCAAGGCTGCTGGCCCAGGTCCAGGTTTCTTAACACTCCCCCTTGGGCACTCATCTGACACACTCATACCTCGTTAAAACTCCATAAAAACCCAGTGGGAAAAATTTGGAGAAAGAGTACATGATGCATCTTATGCTGTGATGCACGAATTGCCTCATTAAAAACTTTGGTCGACAAACTTCAGGAAAACTCATCAAGGGAAAAAGAGTACAATTCACCCAATTTCATTTAGTCTTTAGGACTTATTATTTTGGGTACTTGATCTTCATGATCAAGATTTACTAACAGGCTTGAGAGAATTCTCCCCTGAATTCTGTACTTCTCTAAATCTTATCATTCCAATTCCTCGCACGCACCTTTCAAAACTAGATGTAGGGAGTGATTTAGTGAACAAATCTGCTAGATTTTCACATGACTTAGTATGCAGTACTTTAATCTCATCCATCTTCTGCAATTCATGAGCATAGAAAAATTGGGGTTGATGTGCTTTGTGTGATGACTCTTCATATAGCCCGTCTGCACTTGTGCAATGCAAGCTGCATTATCTTCATAGATAATTGTAGGGGCTTGTACAATATTCATTCCGCATGATCGCTGGATATGGTGGACCATTCGCCGGAGCCAAGCGCATTCTCGTGCGGCTTCATACGGCGCTATAATTTCGAGTGGTTCATCGAAGTCGTTACAAGACTTTGCCTAGACGATTTCTAGGAAATTGCGGTTCCACCACACAGAATACATAGCTTGTTTGTGATCTTGCGGTATGTGGGTCGACAGTTGCGGCATCTGCATAACCAATCAAGTTCATATCTTGATTCTTTCTGCAGAACAATCCAATGTCCTTGCTTCCTTAGAGGTATCGGAAGATATCCTTTATGCCCGCCAATGCATTTTGGTAGGTTCTCAGCATTATACCTTGCTAACAGAGTTCATCGCAAATGCAATGTACGATCTAGTGTAGTTTGCTAAATACATAAGGGCTCCCATTGCACTTAAGTATGAGAATTCTGGTCCAGGACTTCCTCCCCCTCTTCCCTAGGTCGGAAATGATCTTTTTCTTGCTGTAAAGACCTCCCGATCATCGGTACTTTTGATGGGTATACCTTCTCAAAGCCAAACCTTTCTAACACCTTCTGGGTGTAGGCCGACTGATGTACTAATATTCCTTCAGGGACATGCTCAAGCTGTAGGCCTAAGCAGAATTTGATCTTGCCCAAATCTTTCATTTCAAATTCCAACTCCAAGTAGGAGCTTGCTTCTTTATGTCTTCCATTATCCCGATGATATTCAGATCGTCTACATATACTGAGATTATACATAATCCATTCTGGGATCGTCGTATAAATACACAGGGACTATCTTCATTGTTTGTGTAGCTTTTCTTGCAGAGAAAGTCGCTTAAGCGATTATACCACATTCTGTCAGATTGCTTCAGTCCATACTGGGACTTTCTGAGCTTCACCTCGCATCTGATTTATATTTGCTCTGTCTTGGTTCGGGAGAGGGATTTCTTCAGGGACCTTCATATAAATCTCCGAATCCAAATTTCCATAGAGGTATGTAGTTAATACATCCATCAATTTTATTTCTAAATTCAAGTTCACTGCCATTGAGATCAAATATCTAAATGTAATTCCACTCATGATTGGGGAGTAGGTTTCTTCATAATTAAATCCTGGACGTTGAGTGAAACATTGTGCTACTAGCCTTGCTTTGTATCTCACTACTTTTTTTCTTTCATTTCTCTTTCGAACAAATATCCACTTATGCCTTACAGGGTGCACATGGGAAGGTGTGCGGCATACGGGCCCACACATCTCTCTTTTGTTCAGAGATAGTAATTCAATTGCTATTGCCTTCTTCCATCTTCCCAATCTGATCTTTTCTTACATTCAGTGTGCGATGTAGGCTCGGGATCAAGATCGATGATTGTGGCAATTTTCTTTGCGTAGTAGATATCAATATTGGCTGTTGTCCTATTCATGGACTCTCCCATGTGCACAAAATTTATAGCTATTTCTTAATGAGTTACTTCTTGTGCAGCGTTTGCTTCTTCTGGAGTTTCTCCTTGTACATCACTTCTTCTAATTATCTCTCTTGTCTGGACAAAAAACCTCACGCAGAATGAAGAGAGATTAAAGAATAGTGAGGAAATCATGAAGAAAGATTCAAATAAAATGAGGTCAAAAAGTCCCAGAATTAAGGCTCCGATTGGACTGTAGTAAACAGGCTCAAACACCTAATCATTAACAAATTGTGGACCCCGTACCCCTGTAATCAGAATACAAATCCTAAAGTAAAATAGACGATCTAAAATCTAACTGATTTTAACTCAAAAAGCAGCCAAATCTTTAGCACTTCGGTTGATAATTAATGTTCGACAAATGTTAACCACATACATTACATAATTGCTTTGACGTCCATTGCATGACTGATTCCACAAAATCAAGCGCCAGGGACTCCACGTCTGTACCTGGGAGAAACTTCCTCCGTGGAAAATAAAGGATGGAGTGACGGAGGGAGAAAGAAATACATTGCTCTTCGAGTGGCTCAAATTTGGCTCCCAGTTGCTGCGAATTGAATGTCATGGAGTCCAGGACAACCAACACAAGAAAGGAACACATTACTCTTCGAGTTGCTGCGAATGTCATGGAGTCCAGGACTACAAACACCAAAATCACTCTCCTGTTTATCTCCTTTTTCCAGCTACTGATATGGACATCCAGCGCCATCTCTCCACAAACCGAAGCTGAAGCCAAAGCGCTTCTCACATGGAAGTCCACTTTGCTGCTGTCCGACGCCCACAGCTCTCCACTCTCCTCGTGGTCACCAGCCAGTTCCACCTGCAGTTCTTGGACCGGCGTCACATGCGACGCCGCCGGCCGTGTCACCGGGCTCACGCTTCCCGGCACCGGGCTCGTCGGCATGCTCGCCGCCCTCGACATTTGTGCGTTACCATTCCTCACCAGCCTCAACCTCAGCAGCAACCACCTCGCGGGTGCCATCCCCACCAACATCTCCCTCTTGACCTCTCTCATCTCGATTGACTTGGCCGACAACAACCTCACCGACGGGATCCCGGCAACGCTTGGGACGCTACCTGGCTTGCGAGTTCTTGTGCTACGCAACAACTCGCTCGGCGGTTCGATCCCAGCGTCTCTTGGTCAGCTCCAGATGCTGGAGCGGCTAGACCTGAAGGCCACGCAGCTGGTTTCTACGCTACCACCGGAGTTGGGAAACCTGACAAGTCTCAACTTCTTGGATCTGTCCATGAACAACCTCTCCGGTGGATTGCCGCCGTCGTTTGCGGGGATGAGTAAGATGAGGGAGCTGTACTTGTCAAGAAATAAGCTCTCAGGTATGATTCCACCTGACGTGTTCAGAAATTGGTCAGAAATGACTCTGTTCTATGTACAGTATAACTCGTTCACCGGAAGCATCCCGCGGGAGATTGACCACCCAAAGAAGCTGCGGTTCATGTCTCTTTTCAGCAACAACCTCACCGGCGTAATCCCTTTGGAGATTGGCAGCTTGGCAAGCTTGCAGATGCTGCACTTGGGACAGAATTCGCTCTCTGGACCAATTCCCCCTTCGGTTGGAAACCTGAGTCAACTTGTGATAATGGCTTTGTTCTTCAACAACCTCACTGGCATGGTGCCCCCTGAAGTTGGTGGTATGTCAGCACTACAAGACCTTGATCTCAACAACAACCAGTTGGAGGGTGAGCTACCTGCAACCCTTTCATTGCTCAAAGATCTTTACTATCTTGACTTCAGTAACAACAAGTTCACCGGCACCATCCCAGAAATTGGTAGTACGAAATTGCTCACTGCTGCCTTTGACAACAATAATTTCTTGGGAGGCTTCCCTCTAACATTTTGCCAAAAGAGTTCACTCGAAATCTTGGACCTATCTCGCAACCAACTCTCTGGTGACGTCCCTATCTGCTTGTGGGAGTTGCGGGAACTACTGTTCATAGATTTGTCAAGCAATGCTCTCTCTGGGAATGTCCTGACGACGGCATCCTCTAATTTATTGTTGGAATCATTGCATTTGGCAAATAACAAATTCACAGGAGGGTTTCCAGCTTTACTGAAGAACTGCAAGAAGCTTACTGTCCTAGATCTTGGTGAAAATTACTTTGCTGGCCAAATTCCCTCATGGATAGGTCCGAGCCTTCCTTTGCTAAGGATTCTCCGTCTGCGGTCGAACTTGTTCAATGGCGGTATTCCCTGGCAGCTATCTCAGCTCTCCCGTCTCCAACTACTCGACCTGGCTAGCAACAACTTTACAGGTCCCATACCAGGTGGTTTGGCCAACATAGCATCCATGATGCAACCACAAACAGAATTCAACATGAGGTCAAGAGTCCGCCATCAGATTTTACATCTAGATGCCGACTTTACCTATGCTGAACGGATTGATCTGAACTGGAAGATGAGGAGTTATGAATTTCAAGGGACCATTGCACTTATGACAGGTATCGACTTATCAAGCAATTTTTTCTCCAGTGAAATCCCTACCGAGCTAACAAATCTTGAAGGCCTACGGTTTCTAAATCTGTCAAGAAACCATCTATCAGGCAGTATTCCAAAAAACATCGGCAATATGGAAATTCTGGAGTCCCTTGACTTCTCATGGAATGAATTATCTGGTTCTATTCCTTTAAGCATCTCACAACTGTTATCTCTCAGTTCACTAAATCTCTCTAACAATCACCTCTCAGGTGAGATACCAACTGGCAATCAACTCCAAACACTAGCCGACCCTTCAATTTACAGCAACAACTTTGGGCTTTGCGGCTTTCCATTGAGCATAGCCTGCCCCGATGGTTCAAGTACTACAGAACCATTGGGTAGAAGAAAAGAACATGAAAAACAATTTGAACCCGTGTATGAATACTACTCAATAGTTGCTGGAGTTGTCTTCGGATTTTGGTTGTGGTTTGGATCACTAATTTTCTTTGAGCCATGGAGAACTTCAGTTTTATGCTGTATTGATGGCATTCAAAATAAGTTTACCAATCGACGCAGATCATTTGGTTAACACGTGTATCATTGTAATATGAAAGGATGCATGCCATGTAATTTCAGATCAACTAGTCCTGTGATGTTGTGGTTGTAAAAGATAACTGGATTGGTGTTAGACAGGTATTTATATTAGGGGAATTTAAAATGTGAAGTACTTGGTTAAGTAGGAATTGCAATATTCCAGAAATACTCCCTTACGGATCCGCACGTACATAGAAAAAAGGAGATATGTGAAATAGGGATGTGTGGAATTTAGAAGAGATGTTGATTTCCTAAATCGGGTAGTATGGGGAGTTGAGAACGGATTAGAATTTGTGCTGTGATTTAAGGGATCGTGGGGAAGAAGAGAAACCAGCAACCCTAAATTTCTTTTCCTCTCCATACTGCCAGTTGTGTTCACTGTAACTGTTGATGGCTTTTTTTAACGTAATTAAAGTTAAAAAATTTAAAAATAGAAAAAACAGGTTAATTCATTATGAATAATGCAAAGAAATACAAAAAAACAAAAAGTCTAAAAACCAAAAAATTAGAAAAAAAACAAAAATAAAATCTAAAAATCAAAGGTCGAACGAAAAAGTGGAAGTGAGCATGCTCACTTGCCACGCGCCATGCGCACGACTGTGTGTGCTACAGCCAAGCGCATCTGTTGACGCCCTGCCTGGACTGCCCGGCGGCTCGGTAAGACGACCAGCACCAACCGCACCTTGCGTCGACTTGTAGTCGCTGCCACGCGTGGTGCACTCAGCCAGTACCCATGCAATCCACTGCCAGCGCACATGCGGGTACCGGTCCTGCCTCGGGAGCGCTGACAGAATTTGGTCACACCAGTGCTTATTAGGGGTGGAAAACGGTAACGGATAATTCGTTTTATCCGATATTTGTATTTGAGAAAACGTGAATGTGGTAAACAAAATCCGTACTCGAAAATATTCATATTTGTATTTGAGAATATTCGTATCCGTATTTGAAAATATTCGTATTCGCATTCGTATTCGAGAATATTCGTATCTGTATTCATATTCGAGACTATTGGATTCAAATTCAATCCATTTTTAGAACCCATAAAAAATCCGTACGAATTTTATGATTCAAAATTTGAATTTAAATGGTTTAAAACCGGTAACCAGTCAAAAACTGGTAAAAAATGGTAAAACCGCTAGGAATCCATTTTATCCGATATTCGTATCCGAGAAAATCCGTATTTGAAAATATACGTATTCGTATTCGAGAATATTTGTATCCGTATTTGAGAATATTTGAATTCGTATTTACATTCATTTTAAAAATATAAATTCGTATTCGTATTTGAGACTATTCGATCGTATTCGATCCGTTTTCACCCCCTTGTGCTTATCGCCAGTAGAGGAGACCAAAAGGAAATAGAGAAGAGCAGCGGGATTACATCTGGGAAAAAGGGGAATGGAGGGTGGGAAACACATCGTGATTTTGGCTAGTTGTCACGTGGGTAACAATTTGATTATTTTCTCTTTGTTGTTTTTTAATTAGAGATTAAAATCAAGATTAGAAAGAGTTAGAACACGTTCATTAGGGGATCGATTAGTAGATTGATTTAATCTGTTGTATTGTGAATACGGATAATGTATGGGTATAATTTGGGAATACCATCTATTAGAAAGTTATAGAGAATTTCGATAGCGTTCTGTAGAATTGTTATTCATGACGATCGGATAAATAGATTTTGAGTTGTAAATTATCATCTGTTGGCAGCATGTATTAATTTATATATTAAAAATAGAAGATCGAATAATTTAGAGATTTGGTCTATATGAAAAATGCAGGTAATTTATTAAGGATTTTAGAAAATCTAATAACATGATTTTTAGACGAGTAAACAGAAATTAAGATTTTTGGGGTACCGTTGTCTAGAACTGGGTTGCTGCTAGATGCAGTCTTAAGAAATTGTTAATTTGACTGCTTTAATGGAAGAATTGAATTTTGGATATAAATAGAAAGTAATAATTTTTTTAGTTTCTAAAAATATCATGATTCAATATATTTGCATATGTAGCTTAAAAGGTATGCAATTATTAAGCTTGCAGTCTAGAGGATGACAAGTCTATCTTCTTAGTTAAAAATGGGGTTTAGATGATTTAATCTGGACATGTCATCAACTAAGAAGTTGTAAAAAAATTTATATAGATTCCAAAACTAGTATGGTTTGCTATAATACGATGTGGGAGTTGAAAGTTATGTTGATTTTAGTATCGGGATAGCAGGGGTGGCTGTCTGGTAATTGGGGAAATTATGGATTTAGGGAGCGTGTAGGGGTGATGTCGATTAAGCATTGTATTGTATTGTTGTAGCTTGTATCAAGTTTGGTGTTTACTATAGGAGGAGTAACTTCGGGGTTGGTGTCCTCATCTAATCAACACGATCATCAAAACTATAGATGCAATTGCATTGTAAAATGATAGTAGATTGTTGATAACTGTTCATGGTTGTTGATTTTATTATGTCATATAATATTTAATCATCTTTTATTCAGTATGATATGAATTTTGGTGATAAATGTGATATATGGTAAAATGATGGAAGATTACATTCATGACATGACATATGCATTACGAGTTAGGGCAGTGAGAAAATCAAATAGCTATGAATAAAGCTATTTGACTATGCCGGCGTGCTCTTGAGTATGACCTACAGAGGTTGACAAGGACATCACTCCTTTGGATACAAACACCACTCCACCTGAAGTTATACAGGGTCTAATTACAAGAGCACACACATGACAATTAAATTATCATGTGAGCTTGTTTCTTGGGAGAAACAAATTTTCATTGGACAATATATTGCTACCTAAAGCTTGTGATTTTCTTGGTTAAGTGCTAGAGCCGAGGAGGAACAACTTGGAGCTGCTACCATGGAAGGTTTCAGTTTACATGTTGTTGTGCTTCCACATCAATTCGGAGCTTTTCCAACTCGTCCATCACATCACCATGCCACCTCCAATCCAAGTCATGCTGGACTCCAAGCCACCCACAAATTCTCCTTCAACTCAGACTCCAAGTCAATTCAGATTCAGTCTGATAGGTCCAGTTTCAAAAATTCATAACTCCCACATCCAAAGTCTATTTGGGGTATTTGAGTACTTGATGGAAAGCTTATCTCGAGACTTTTCCAACAGATCCAGCCCCATCCTCAGATTCAGTGTGTACGCATCAAAATCATCAAAACAAAGTGTTAGTTTTAGAATTAGAGATAGAGTCGGATATGATTCGATTAGTTTTTATCTACTGCGTCAAAGGGCCTGTGTGCTCTTTAAATAGAAGCTGAACTGTCCATGTAATGTAGGCTTGTTCAGGTTAGTTTTCCACCATGAAACTTCGTCGTTAGTTCTTGTATCGACTAGACCAACAACCGCGATTGCAGGACTCACTCTTTCGTGCTCCTAATTGATATTTGAAATATTTAGATTGCTTTTTATCTTGTTCCTGCTAGTTCTTTGATTGCTTGCAAGAAATAAACCTCATGTTCAAGTCAACCATTTTATTGGCACGGTTGATAACGACTCAGAGTGTGGTTTAGTGATTGTTGGATGATCTGATTGTGTTTTGGTTAGTATCCCCTTTGTAAGAGTCGTCTCCACAAATCGAACTATCATCCTATCGGAAGATTGGGACCTACCTTTCATATCAATTGGTATCAGATCTTTCGTTGCCGGTAGGAACTTATTTACCCTTGTTTTTATTATATTGAATCTCATTTCTCCTATGAACTAGAAAACAGCCCACTAAAATTTCATCGTTCCTAGCCCGTTGTGCTTTTGATCTATTATTTTTAGTTTGCTAAATTGAGTTTGCTAAATTGAGTCTACATCATGCCTACACTTGAGACTGTAGGGCGTCTTAACGTGGTGGCAAGTACCTTACTTGTGGATTCTCATGAGGCCTTTGTTCTTTTCAATTCTAGAGCTACCTACTAGTTTGTGTCACTAGAGTTTACTAGAAGAGTGAACTTGGGTATGCAGCAGATTGCTTAGTCAGTTCTAGTTAGTTCTCTTAGGGGTCTTATCTCTAGTTCCATAGTTTGTCCATGCTATTCTGCCACCATTGATGATGAGGACTTCATTGCCAATTTGATGGTGATCCAGCTAGCACCGTTTAATGTTGTTCTCAACATGGACTTGTTGTTCAGTTATTGTGTCAAGATCTGTTGCTTCTGGAAGACTGTGACTTTGCAAGCTCTGTTTAGAGAAGAGTTGGTCTTCTAGGGTAGTGCACCATTAGATTACCTCTTTGTGTTAGCCTATTTATTTCTTGGATGACATGCATCAAGGATTGGGTTGCTTTGGTCTCTTGCCATGAAGTCGAGTTCTTCTCTGCACATTGAGGAGATCCCAATGGTGTGTGATTATTCTAATGTGTTCCATGTAGAGCTTTCGAGAATGCCTCCAGAGCGGAATGTGAAATTCTACATTGATCTTGTTCTTGGTACTCGATCTATTTCCTTATCTCTGTACCAATTGGCATGATCCTTCTAGGATTAGTTAAAGAAACATTTAGATGATTTATTGTCCAAAGGGATAATTCGGCGTAGTGTGTCACCATGGGGAGTGCTTGTTCTCTTCACAGAGAAGAAGGATGGGAGTTAGTGTATATGTATTGATTATCTCACTCTCAATCAGGTGATTATCCAGAATAAATATCCTTTGCCCCTGTATTGAGGATTTATTTGATCAATTGAAGGGACCCAAGGTGTTCTCTAAGGTTGACCTTCAGTCTAGGTATAATCAATCCGTGTGCGGGAGCAGAATTTTGAAAAGAAGGCTTTCTCCACCAGGTATGGGCACTATGAGTATAAAGTTATGTCTTTTTAACTAACTAATGCCCCTACTATTGATGAGGACATCTCTACTACACATTCACCTTCCACTTCAAGGGTGCATGATAAAGCTAGTAATGAGGCTCCAATAGGTCCTATGACAAGAGCAAGAGCTAAGCTGCTACAACAACATGTGCTTTTGCTTCTTAGAGAATTCCCTATTACTTTAGATGAGAATGTTATACTACCTAATGCAAATACATTGTGTGTTCTCAGATTTGAAGCGATAGAAGAATAAGGAGAGAAGGACCAACCAGCCAGCCCCAAGGAGACCACGCAGAGGGGAAGCTCCACGTAGCCCAAGACTCTAGAAGAGGCCCATACGCCACACGACCAAGGGGATAATTGAGGAGTTTGCGGGCCTGCGTGCTAATGATGGGCTGAGATTGTTTAATTCAGTCATGTATTCAATTCCGAATCGTTTTAGGACTCGTATACCAAATTGAACTTAGTCTTAGGCCCAAGTGTGTGTGTGTGTGTGTGCGTGAGGTTAGGGTTGGTTTTAAGTAACCGCCACCCCCTCCATGATGTTCAGACCACTTTTGATAATAGATTGATTCAGAAAAAAAAATGACCTCGTTCTTTCAGTTGGCCGAACCAACTTGAAGGAAGAATTGGGAGTTTGTCGAAATCAAGATCGTTCAATCTTTTCGCTGGGAATTGGGAGCGCGATAGAACTTCATCTGGTGGTCATAAAGTTTAGCACGTGTGATTGGGCGAATTATAGAGTGCTAACTCTTGCATTGGCATCGGGGGATCACTGCGGTTCTTCCAATCCACGTGAGTATCTTGATCCTACATCGAGAAGACCGAGCGTCCCCGTATCATCTTGGTATCAGAGCACGGTTTACTCGGTAAGATTATTTACCCTTTCTTTTATATTGATTTATTTATGTCCTATAGTCCATTAAAACCGAAAATTGCCACAAAAAATTCCAACCTTTAGATTAATCTGTTATTTCGCGTGACTTTTATTAGGTTTTAGTCCATTAGAATTTTTGTTTAGGTGCTGATCTTTGTGTTCCTTTGTGTAACTTGATCCTGTGTCCACGTAAAACCTAAAAAAATCTACTGGTTGAAATCCTCAATTAGCATCCAAAAAAAGTAGATTCAATTTACTCTTGAAGTAGAGTCCGTGTCTACATTTCTTCCTAGAGCAATCCGAGTACAACCCTAGAATCCAAATCGGTTTTGGCTAGCTGTCCACTTCCGAATATATTTGGAATCTGAAACCAACTCTAGGGAAGTGCTATCCAAAATCCAATAGAGGAGTTGTACTCGGAATTATCTCATTGATTGCTTTGCTTTGCATAATAACCGAACACAATACATATCGAGTTTCACTTAAATCCTTTGAAAACTTGGGACTAGTCATTGATATTGCATTGAGGGCTACTCTGAAATTAGTAACTCTCGACTGAACATTGTTGACTTGTGCATCACCCACTCGGCTGGTCAAAAAAATCCGAGTTTAGAGAGAGAGAGAGATTTGGGGCATCTTTTAATTACCTTTATACCCCTACCTTCCACAAAAAGTTTGTGACCCACATACCTCAATAGGCTCAGAAAAGTGGTTTGAAGAGATTTGGGTCAGTGGTTGGGTAGCAAAAAAAAGAGGTGAGCAAAAAAGAGAGAGAGAGAAAAAAGTGAGAGAAGGCTGATTTGGGTGAGTGGCTCTGTTTCATAATTTCAGTTTGAGTGACTAAATTTCTTGAGCAATCTTGTGCCTTCTATTCTTATTCTTGAAATTGGCTAGTGTCTCTCCTAGTACTTTTTGTAAAATGAGCTATTTCATCATTAGTTTCAGATTGCTTCCAATTAGCTCATTCCTTTCTTTGCATTAAGTTACATTGATCTTTGTGTGTGTGTTCATACACTTCACTTAAACCTTTTGGAGCAGCACTTAGGCAAGGTTTCTAGCTTGGATTATTACTTAATCTTACAACATCGTGAAATTCAGATTGAGTAGGATAACTACTTTCATACCAAGTTCCACCATATAATCGTTGTTATGCAAGTAGTGAACACTCCTAAAATTCACATGATCATCACTGTGCTATTGTCACTTCTACCAGGTGTAAGTTTATTGGCCTTAATTCACTTCGGAAGGGTAAGAACTTTACTTGGGAGAGAACATAGTGAGATTGAGTGATTTCCATAAAGCATTATTATACCCAGCTATTTGTTTCTTGCATAAGTAACCATGTCAGGTGGAGGAGAACACCATGATGAGAGTGGTGAGACAAATGAGCCTCAGCATTCGTCAAGCGATATCAATTTGGGGCACTCCGTGAACACTTTCGACGTGAGCTACGCCAAGGGCTTAAGCAACTCCATAAGAAGCATGATGCCTTTGCTGATCAAATTGCAAGAGGTGCAAAACTAGAGTTACAAGCTGATGAAAACGTACACCAATTGCAGGATGACATTGGAGCCCTCACTAGGCTCATACAAGCTCGCAATGGTGGCGATGAAGCAAGTGTTCAAGGAGGAGAAGCTGCAGCCCATGTACCTTCTGAACCGCAACACCGAGTGGCGGCAAACATAGTACGTCCACCACCGCTCGGGGGACGAGGAGGACTTTTGGGAGGCCATGCAGGGCGCGGCTAAGGTGGTGGCCGTGGTGGTGCTGCGCATGCGATAGAATAGGATGGTGATTTTGCATTGCATCGCAATGACCATTATCATCGTCCACGCAATGAAGATGATGGATTGGGCAAGCTCAAATTTTCCATGCCTAAATTTGCAGGTGGGACTGATCCCGAGAAGTATCTCACTTGGGAATTGAAGGTTGATAAGATATTCCGTATGCATCACTATACGGATGAGAGGAAGATACAATTGGCATCACTTGAGTTTGAAGGTTACGTTTTGGATTGGTGGAAGCAAGTGATCACTTAAAGAGCTGAGAATGAGAAGACCTTGTTGCATCATGGCAAGAGATGAAGCGAGAAATGAGAGCTCGTTTTGTTCCTCGTCATTACAAACGTGATCTATTTGATAAATTGCAGAATATGAAGCAGGGAGCATATTCTGTGGAGGGGTACTACAAGGAGATGGAGCTAGCCATGATTCGAGCCAAGGTTCAAGAACAAGAAGAACAAACCATGGCACGCTTCCTCTCAGGTTTGAACCATCAGGTCAAACAAATTGTCAATTTTTAGCCCTACAACAATATTTCGTCTGAAACTTTGATCATGCTAAACACACTCAACACAAGTAACATGAGTCAAGATTAGTTTCAACAATCTCCCCCTTAATTTTGACTTGTTAAACTTCACAAGATGAAGTCCGATCTCTTGATGCATCTCCAAGGAGTTTTGCCTTCTTGCTGGCCATACTGCCGGTGACACAACTTGTCGGTGACTTTCACATCTTCACCATCGGTGACACACCTTGCCGATGACTTTGACCTCTTATTTAGCTTCAATTGTCTTTAAAGTGACACATCTTAATGGCGATAGAGATTCAGACTGAAGCTTGCACACTCCTGAGTACTCATGCTTTCTTGTGGACACAACTAATACAAGAACATACGCAAGTACTCTGGACATACACTTTCTTGTGGACACATCTAACACAAGAACTCACGCACTCTCACATGCATCATGCACAGACTCATCTATGTGCATGACCATGACACAAGTATGCACACGTATGTGACACACCTCCTATGTACACAAACAAATAAGTGGCACATGCAACACTCCTACTATGTCATATACGCATAATGACTTAAAATGCAATCATGCACTTATACCGGACTCAACTACATGTACTTACAACGGTGCCGCCTTCGCTTTAGACAGACGGCACCACCCGTGCCTTGCAGCCCATCTGTGCCGCTCCAAGTCACCGCTACTCCCCACATGGAGCAAGACGACAAGGTTACCGGACATCTCGTACAACTGCATCACGGAGGTCTTGCAGACCTTGATGCACTCGTACTCCTTCTGCGCCTAGTTCACCTCCTAAGTGCACGGTGCTACAGTCGACTCTTCATGAGCACCTGTGCACATCCGCCTAACTCGCGCTGCTACGCACGCCATCACACCGACCAGCGAATCATTGCCAGACAGATTCTCCTCGCACCTCGCTCCTAGATCTTGAGGCTCTGATACCAATTATTGAAAATACACCCAGGAATCACACTCGATTTTCCTATGGACGCACACTACATGGGAAAGACGATGAACAGTAGAGTATTTTTGACACGAACTCGACTTGTGTCATTTTTTGTTTCCTGTTATTCACCACTTCTTTTCTCAACAGGCTAATTACAAGGATACATAGACACTCTTTGATTCGGTTCTACTGGCCATAACTCCACGATTTGCAAAAATCGTGAACCACAACTTGCGCACATCAAGGACTAGCCAAAAGACTCGCTCGCTGAGACCAAATCCAGACGCTACGACCACTCACAACTTTACGATCACGCACACACTTACGACTGCTATAGTACTCATAATGACTGCTACAGTACTTACGACTACGGCCGCTACGACTTACTTTTTGACCACGGTCACAACTGCAGCTTCGATCACGCCTTCGTCTGCAGTTTTGATCACGCCTTCAGCTGCAGTTTCGACCACGCCAAATACATACTCAACGCAAATAACATAAGTGAATATTAGTTCCAACACAAATAGCTCCCCTGTACTACTGCCTCACTATCCAGCCGCCACCGAGAACCAACGATGTTCAATGCCAGGTCAGCTGCTTCTTCTTTGCCTGTGACTGTGGTACCAAAGTTTAACTTTGTTGCATCTAATGTGAATCATCTTCTCAAATTCTTGTGTGGTTTGTGGTACCAAAGTTCAACTTTGTTGTATCTAATGTGAAGCGTCTTCTCAAATTGTTGTGTGGTTAAAAGTTTGGGGTTCTATATCGAGCCAGAACAACACATAAAAGAGGAGCAAACAATTGGTATCATCAAGATTCACAACAACCACAAATTACTGATAAAGTTTCTAGTGAAGCATTAGCATTTGACATGTTTCAACCAGTAGATCATTGAAAAGCAGACTCACCCACGAACAATCTGACCTTCTCAGAGGAGGTGGTCTAACAGCCAACCGGTCAAATCGTATGGATGTCAATGGTCAAAAATAGCCTACTCGACTATGTTGCATGGGTCTGGACCCTGACTGGTCTAAGCGAGCAGAGAACACTAGTCGACAGTCTGTTGTGAAGCCGATCCAACCGTACGTACCACCTTGTCAAAAATCTCATTAGTCACTCTAGTCCGACCACGAGAGTAAACTAGTTGAGCACCCGATTCAACAGCACTGGTTTGACCATGGAAACTTACTGGTCGAGAATGTTCTATCTTGTCTTTCTTTTCTTTCTTTGCTTTTCTAAAACAGAATTGAGCCATATGACCATTTTTTCGACAATATGTACATTGATACTTGACTTGGTGGGTGGTCATATCCATCGACTTAACAACACTCGATTTGTTAAGATTTCATTTTTCAAAGCTAGCAGATCTAAAAATAACTATTTTGGTTCTGATTCTACTTCCAATTTGCCAGGTTCGAGTACCTTTGATATTTTAGGAGGGTTATTCCTAGCATGCTCAATGAAATTAAATCCTAGACCATGATTTTTTACACTAGTTCTTGACCTGTCTAGAATCATGTTCAAATTCTTCTTGCCAAATGAAAACCTCTCTAAAGTAGTCAGAGAAGAACAGGATGAGCAGTTAACTAATTCATTCAAAATTTTCTTAGAAGCACTCGACTGGGCCAATCTCTCATTTTTAGCAAAATCATTGAGTTGTCTAGTCAATGCTTCTATCTCGATGTTAAGCTTCGGACAATTAGAGCAGGAGGAAGTCTCATGATAAAGTATTTGTTGAATTGACTCCTGAGTTGAATTGAATCTAGCGTGAAGCAGATCACACTTAGCGCAGATTTTAGATTGAACAGAGGTATTAGACTTGAGCTTTTCTATTTCATCTCTTGCAAGACTTAGCTTTTCATCACACGAGTTGTGCACCACTTTTAATTCATCAAATTGAATCAAAGTTGACACATTAATTTTCCCTTCAGACTCCAACTCAAAATGTAAGACTTAACAAGATTCACAAGCTTCATCATCAGGAATTAAGGCTCTAAGTCTATTGATTTCAGAATTAAACTTTCAACAACAAGATCATGATTTTTTTGGTTTTCTTTTTATATTTCTTCAGTTCTTCTATCAATCTAAGCACAGCACAAGATAAATCAGAGTAGAAAGGTTTTACCTCATCTAGATCACTGTAGAGATCATCATCGTTGAGATCCTCACTCTTTGCCATAAAACACATTCCTATGAAATCTGCCTCCTTGACCTTCTTACCACTCTCCTCATCAATTGCAGATTCATCGTTGCTCAAATCAATTTCTTCAAGTGCTGAGAGTACTTTGTTAACTGCTTTGCAATAATTGTGCTTCTTGCGTGATGCCGTTTTGAACCATGGTCGACGAATTGGTGCTTTATCATCATCGACTACCTTGTTCTTCAGTTTGGAATAGTTAGACTTAATGTGATTGAGCTTGCCACATTCATAGCATCTTACAGGACATCCTCTCCGCTTTAATCTTGTATTAGTGATTGCCTTTTGTCACCCGATTGGAGAGAAGTACAAACTGCTCTTCAGGAATCTCCTCTAATTGTTTATCTAAAAAAGAGAATAATGCAGAAAAGTAAGCAATAGAGGAACTAGAGGAGTCGTCGGCTTGGTTAGTCACTAAGTCCAAAGAGTTTGACTTGTTAATTCTGGCCAAAACATCAATCTCATGTGTTTTCATCTTGGAATACAGGTCGTTCAAGGTGAGAGCCTCCATATTAATGGAATGATTGATGGTAGTGACTAAAACATTCCAAGCAGACATATCTACAGAATTTAAAATTTGTCGAGCATTGTCAGAATCAGAATAGACTACTCCAATAGACTACAAATCACTAACGATCTTATTGAAGCGATCGAACAAATCATCTACCGATTCTCCAGATTTCATCTCGAATTTAGAATACTCCTTCTTGAATTGATTTTGACGCACACCCTTAACAGACTTTGAACATTCATGATAGTCAGCTAGAGTAGACTAAATTTTATTTATGGATTTAAGATGTGCTATTCTAACAAACTCGTTATGACTTAAACCTTGCAACAAAATATTTCTAGCTTTAGCATTTGCCTCTACGTCAGCAGTGTTTTCGATGGTAATGACAGAAGGTACTTCAAACGTAGATTCAACTTTTTGCCAAATCGCATTACCTTGAGCTTGTAGAAAGAATTCCATGAGAGTTTTCCAGTAGAGATAATCTGTACCGTCAAAGAATGGTGGCTTACCAGAGAATTGTTCCCTATCTAACGCCATTGCAACCGGCTCTGATACCACTTGTAGGACTGTATAGCATTATCAGAGGGGTGAATGATCGCCTCTGCTTTTTTCGCTTCACTCGATCTCTTTATGATCGACAACGAAAACAACCACTCGAATGATTACCAGCCGAAGACACTTGTGTCCTTGATTGCACTTGAACGAGATCTGTTAGCAAGCCGCCGAAGATGCAAGAAGAACGAAGCTCAGAAAAAACAGGCTGCCGATCAACTTCTTGTGGAATAGATTTGATCTATTATTTCTGCAACAAATTTTTGGCTACAAAGTGCCCTCAAGGCACCCCTAAAAATTTTCTCGATGAAAGCCCTAAAGATCAGTTACGTTAGCCCAAACCTCTCCCTGCTTTTATATACTAACATCCCAATCGTGTTCGATTCAAACATGATCACAACACCTAATCTCTTCCTCAAATCAAGGGACCTGAAACCCTTTCCTAACACAGGTTTTTATCAAACTCTACCTCTTCCAGCCCACGGACTCCATCTGTAACACTCACGTTTCAACACGCGACAAAGCCTCTAGGATATCCCCTCCCGTAGCTCCATCTCGCTTCACAATCCTTAATCTCCACGTGCTCCAGTGTTAGCCCGACCACCTTGCGTGACATCCCCAACCATCGGACCTCAGATCTCTCTATCCTAGTCTTGGTCATCCACATCACCGACTGTGATCGTCTACACACTCTCCTGCACATGCAAAGACAAAAAAAACGTTTTTCCTGGCACAAACTTTTCCCAGCTTGACCGTTATCAGCACAACTCACAACATTCTTTTCCATCCAGAGACAAGAACAAATCCAACCACGACCATCAACTTGATCGTACACGACCAATCACCTCATTGCTAACTAGAAAACAATATCAGAAAACCATCGTTTTCCGAAACTCACTCTTCCGATCACTCAGCATGACCACCGAGCACAGACTGCCGAGTACCAACACCTTTCCATTAAGCACCAGTCAAATCCCCCGTTGGCCTAACACAAGTACTTAAAGCACTCGAAGATCATAAAGAGTAAAACACTCGTATCGACAAATAAATCTACGAGTACCAACCGGGAAGCCTACAGCGACCAATCGTAAAGCCTTCCACTACCAAAGACAATGATAGCAGACTGCAAGGTCTACGATTATCGACAAGACTGCAAAATATATGACTGTAAGAGTAGTCCACACAATCTACGACCATCGACTAGAAAGTCACCGACTATCGAAAGCACTAAAGCTACGACCATGTAAAAGTACCATAGTTATGATTACCTTCAATGGTCGATCTGTCGTGGTCGCAGTCAAGTTGCTATGATAAAATCGTACATGGTCAAAGTTGAATGTAGTCATGCAGCCCGTGGTCGTAAAGTCGTACGTGGTTGAAGTCAAATTGTTGTGTTCGTAAACGATTTGCAGACAAAGCTTGCCATGGTCAAACTAGACATGGTTGAAGACAGCCGTGGTCGAAAGTTATCGAAACACTTGAAGAAGGCAAAAACCACTCGGAAATAATCAAAGCCACTCGTAAACAGCCAAAATCACTTGAACCCAAAATCTTCGACTATGATCAAGCGATACTTTCACAAACGCAAATTCCAAAGCAATTTAAATATCAATTATTCATCATCAATTTTAATCACAAACATCCACATGGTCTAACAATTACCATATACATAATTACATATGCATTATGCATGGAAGACAAAAATATACTAGAACAGTACAAAGGAGGCATGCAAGTAGTGGAGAGATGGTACACAATATAACCATCTCCTATCAGTCACCATTAATGCAGAAAATTTAACTTGTTGCGCATACTCGCATCGGTATTTCTAAAGGTGAGAACTGCGATTATACTAGTTGAAAGAGGCCTCTATGTCGATTACAAAGCGGTATCTCACATCCCGGTTGATAAGCCTCTCAAGAGCCTCGTTGATGTAGTCTATCTTGATCATCTCAATATCTGGGTAGATTTTGTTTGCTGCACAGAAGTTTATCATCTCCTGGGTGTCCTTTGTACCTCCAGTTACACTACCTGATAAACTCCGTGCACCTGCAAAAGTTCAGATTAAGTCTAATTAAGTCCCTTTCCCCCTTCCTTTCAGATTTAGCTATATTGCTATTAGAAATTTGCATTACCAAGATTAAGGTTTCTTGGATGCACTCTGATTTCTTTTGGAAAGCCAAGCAGCGCCATTACACCGCCAACTTTCAGAAGAGAAAGATATGGATCAAAGGGATGGTCACCGGAAGCAGTGTCAACAATGAAGTGCAGGGAACTTTTCAGGGACTGCAAAAATGCATCATTTGGCCATTGTCACTTTCAGTATATAAGCAGAATGAGAAGAACAACAAACAGAATTTTACTATGTGAGTTCATTTTCTGCGAGAGAAACATTATATGATCAATGCTCATCTGAACAATGCTCACAAAGAACATGCAGATCAACTCTACATATGTCTAAGTTATATAATGCACAATTATTACCAAGCAAACATTTCATTTCATGTAATGGTGAACGACATTCTTGAGCACTGAAAAGGAGAAAAAGCTACAGTTTCTTTTGAACCTCTACTATTTTTCCCAAATGATATTCACTAAAACTCAAATATTTTTCCCAAATGATATTCACTAAAAAAAAGGAATGCTCATTCAGGAGATAATTGTAGCATAGACATGGTAAAGCATATTGCATAATATGCAGTACCTCCATCTGTTTTTTGTCTGATGATATCACAAAATTATCTGCACCAAGAAGGCTGATAGCTTCTTCTCTCTTTGATTCACTTGTGCTAAAAACTGTGACCTTCAGTCCAAAGGCTTTTCCAAATTTTACTGCCATGTGACCCAAGCCACCAAGTCCAATGACGCCAAGTGACTTCCCCGGTTGGTTCATGTTATGCCGCATCATCGGAGTATAAACAGTAATTCCAGCACAAAGTAGAGGTGCTGCCTTTGCCAAAGGGTAGCCATCGGGTATTTTAAAGCAGTACCTGTCAAGCAAATGAATCAATAGGAGTCAGGAGGTGCAATTTTCTTATACCAGATAAGTGAGATGCAATTTTCTTATACCAGATTAGTTGTTTTTTTAGAGATAACAATTAACAGTTTTTAGAACTATTCATAGTCCAAAGATTACTTCTAAGGTAATTCTTATCATCATAAGAGAAACAAAGTATTAATGGAATGACTGTCATTTATGATGTCATCTATTTTTAGAACAAGATAGTTGTCAAGAAATAGTTTCCAGTTTTATATTATCCTATATAAATGTTACACAGCACACTGAAATTGACGCATAACAAAATTTAACAATGTGGGTGAGCCTACCATTAAACATAAGTTCATTATGCTTTTGGTGAATAGTTTGTCTTGTGAGTGGAATATCCTTTCATGGACTACTAATGCAATAATACCTTTCATGGACTACTATGTGAGTGGAATATCCTCCCTTTGTAACAGTGCCATCAGTATCAACACCGTTAAAAGTGAAAACAAAATTTGAGCAGTGGATCTCGAGAAAGCTGTTGCAGTTCTCGCAGTCTTGGCATGAATTCACATAGGTTCCGACACCTACATGGTCGCCCACTTTGAAGCGCTCGACGTCTGAACCAACCTCAGTTACAACTCCAGCTATTTCGTGCCTGCCCATATTGAATTTAGACACCAGGCTTAGCACATAAACAATTACTTGTACAACAAATAGCAGTGGCAGATTGGAAGAATCTATGCACAATAGTACAATGATTTGCATTTTATCTGTTTCCTCACTGTTCTAACATGTTCAAGTAATACATTGATCTGAAATCTGAAAGCTTACCCAGGGACTAAAGGGTACACAGAATCATTGTGCATATTGCGGGTCCAAGCAACATCAGCATAGCAGACTCCACAGTGTGTGATCCTCAAAGAAACATCATAACTTTGTACAGCTCTGGTAATCAATCAGAGTAGCAAGTATGCGTGAGAACAGGTAGTAAAAATGAAACCAACCAGATAATTTACCAAAGATAATCCTGTAACTTTCTATAGTCATTTTTATTATTATTGTGTCAGTGGTCTGTTCTTTGATATCTTCGGTAAACATATACAGAAATTTTGTGCTCCAGTGTCATGCGGCGCAATCAGAAAAAATCATCAGTGCTAGCTTGACCATTCCATATGCACATTGCAATAGCAAGTAAGCATGCAACTAGCTGGAACTAGTACATTCGGCAGATATGAGAGAACAATGGAAAATAAAGATTTTTTAAAACAAATCTAGAAAGAAATTCATATTGAGAAGAACACAAAGTTACTCCCAAAATCACAAGGGAGTGTTATGTGGTTTACCTGCGGTTGAATTTGTACGGTGAGAGGATTCCGGAAGAATCTCTTGCTGCCCAAGCATTACAGTTGCCACTCTCGCATTCAACAGCCATGCCAAATAAACTGCAGAAACAAATTCAAGTCAGTACAATTCATCAAAGGAAAAGCACACGTATAACACCAGAAGGGCCAAATTTCTAAGGCTCATAACCTTAGGAACTTACATTAGTCTTGAAGAATACAGAAAAATTGTCAGCACCAATCCCTTTCTCGAGTCATTTAATATAGAACCACTTTCTCTAACAAATTCATAGCACTTGAACTTGCACAACTTAGCGTAAATGATTTAAGTAGGACAAATTGTACTTTTAATTTTTCCAAAAGCTATTTTATATCTCCTGAGTCATTTAATATAGAACCACTTTCTCTAACAAATTCAGAACAACTCATCATCAATCTTCAGAAAAATCAAAACACAGTAGTAGTTGTTAGTTTAGTTTTCCCTCTTGAGCAAATTGAATTTACTAACAACCATTTGGTTCATGTCTTCAACAATATGATATCGGTTTCACTTCGATAAACCTTGGCTGTTTAATTCTACAATCCTTAATTAAGACAATACACTAGATTTGCCTAGGGAGTAGGGAGAGATGACACAGACAACAGAACAAGAACAATTGATTGCTCCCAGGCCCCAGCCCATAAAAAAGAAAGCATGACAGGTGCGAGGTATGTTTCTTTACTTCTTGGCACACACTCGTGAGGCATGTTTCTTGGTCATATGAACCAAATTTGAAGAAACCCATGCTTACCTCCAAAACATTCAAAGAAATTTCCGAAATTCCAAGAAACTCACACACCAATGAAATACAAATGATCCATGAATTCTTGGGGATCCGAGTGATGGATGGTAAGAAAATTAAGCACACAACAACAGATTTGAGATCGAAACGGAGAGCAGGACGATAGAAGCAGGCAAGGAAGGGAAGGGCTCGGGGGGAAGCAAGAATTAGCGCTAACCTCTGGATTCCGCGCGCGACCGATGCGCCGTCTCTCTGTCGCCGGTGGCAGCAGAGGCTGAGACTGAGGGAATAGAACTCTCGAGCGCTGCAAAGAAATAGAGGGTTCCCCGACTCGCCGCACCGTCCGGTGTAAGTGAAGGTCGTGTTGTCCGTTAGATCTTTGGTCGCTGGATGGGACCGGGCAGGGCCGGGTGGTCACGTGTGCGACGTGAGTGGTGACGTGGCTGGTTTGACTTTTGGGATCCCGAGGAATGGATGCATCTGCTCGATGGTTACCTGGGAGATGTGGTCAGCAGTGACGCTGCTCCTCGCTTCCGCAATTTATAATTGATTACTGATGCTTTGAACATAGGATGTTTCTCACTTTCGCGCTATTCCATTTGTCACTTTTTTTCACTATAATTGATTATTGATGTTTTGACCATAGGCATTTTCTCGCTTTCGTGTTGTTCAATTTGTCATTCCTTTCATTATAATTGATTATTGATGCTTGGATCATATCCTGCTTCTCGTTTTCGCGCTATTGGATTTATCACTCCTTCCACAATAATTGATTATATATACGACAATAACCAAAAAATATTAAGGATTTGCTATTATGGACAATTTTACCCCTACCTTTTCTTCCTCCTCCCAACTCCCCCTCTTGTCCTCCATCATCCATGGCAGCGCCACCATAATCTCTAATGCTCCAGCGGTTCTAGCTGCTCAATGCTGACACATCTCCTCGACTCAACCCTGATGCAGCCCTCCCTGCCTACCATCAATTCATCACTTGACTCACCGGCATCATCAACTCCGATGTAGACTCCAACACCGCTGCGGTCAACAAGGTCGTCGAGGTAGTGGCCACCATTGTGGATTCTATGGCCACCTTGCCAACTACTCCACAACCCTAGCCCCATAGCCACCGCCCGCTGCATCTTCTCCCACATGCTAGGCTCACTCCAAAGGCTCACCGAAGTGGTAGGGATGGCGGAGAAAAAGGAGGAAGTGCCTAGCAGTGACTTTGGTGGTGGAGCAGTGGTGGTGATGTAGACGTGGTGGCCACCTACAAGCTAGCTCGGCCTCACCGACAACGGAGTTAGCGAAGGGAGGAAGTAGCAGTGACGAGGAAAACAGAGATTGAAGTGCCCAACTCAATTGGAATGTAGCCAAATTCACTGTAGAGCACCCTAACACCGGAGGGGGTGGTAAGGAGGGGTTGTTGGGGTAGAGAGATGGTGATGGGCAGCCATGGGAGAAGCTCCAGCCATGACAGTTGTGGACGATGCCCTCTATTGCCACTAGGAGAAGCTTCGACCTTGACAGTGGTGAAGGCTGCCACACGACGACACCAAATTTAACCATTTCGAGAAGATTGGAAGCACAAGATCTCAGAGATTCCCATCCTCCTTGTTCAAGGGTCTCCACTTCAGCAACCATGGTGAGGACGGTAAGGACAACCACGGCGAAGCAAGCTAGGCTAGCCATGTAACATCCCATTTTTGGGACTTTGAAGTTTGCTTGATTGAGAATTTCAAATTTAATTTGAATTCAAAAGTACAACTCAAATTCAACTCGAATTTCAAAATTTTCAAAATTGCCAAACCCTCTAGGGCTTGGCCCAGCCCATTACCCCCTCTTCCCGGCCCACCAGGCCTTTGGCCTAGCCTAGAACGGCTCACATCGCCCCCTGGTTGTGCCGTGCACACCCAGTGCATGCCCACGCCGCGCCATTCGCGTCTCAACCCACTCCCGTCGCGCCCACGCCAGCACACACCTCGCCACTGTGCCTCCACAATGTGTTGCCGCCTGCCCCCCGTGCACCCCCAAGCTAGCCTCGTGCTACTCCACCCTTGCCCTACCTAGAACCCCTCCTCTCCCTTGCTTTATACTAGGAGATGCATTGTAAAGATGTTGTGGTGATCTTCTTGATTCAAATGTCCAAGGAAATGTGTGAAACATAACAAGTTGATTATCTCTTATGGGTAAAGTGTACAGTCTCTACAAAGTATAAACTGTTTAAACAGTTGTGCCCATAGTCAAGGGCAAGCATGGGAATTTACTCGAGTTACTTTCTATTTCAAAAACCTTGTTGGTGGGACGAAAACTCATCGGCTAGATGTAACCCTAATTTTGGTTTTTCCTAGGTGGAGGTAACCCAGTGTTGATAATTGGTTGGACGTAACCCTAGTAATAAAAAGCTAGCATATGGTGGATAGAACCATGTAATAGGTGGATGAAGCCCAGACCGTTATAAATATTGCACACTTTCACTCTCTTTAATAAAATATAATTTAGTTAAAATGCTAAGTTATAGGATTTCCTAATGATGGTAATTTTCACATGTTGCCTTTAGCAAATAAAAGAACCCAAGTCTATCTTTGTTGAACCTTGCATGTATAAATATTATATTCTGTGTATTGGCTCATGGAGCATTGTTGCTTATGCTCACCCTCGCTCACAAAATCCCTCAAACCTGTGGACCAAGGACACTACACATACTATGATGCCCCAGGAGCTGATCATGAAGAAAACGGAGGAGAATAGAATAGTCTCTAGTAGTCTAGGTCTCGACCTAGCCTTGCTGACTAAGTTGGTGTTTGCGTGTATCAATATTATCTAAGTCTTTAGTTAATATCGTTCACACACAACTTATCATAGTCGCTTGCCTATAGCGAGATGTACCCTCCCCTTTTGCTTTCGCTTTCGCTTCTGCATTTATGTAATGTATCCATTTGGCCTAATCAGCTCTACTGTAAACTTGACCTGATGCAGTCTATTTAAACTCTAATGTTATAATATTAATGTATGGTATAGTTTACGTCATGTATGAAATGATTTAGTGATATATTCTATGAGCACTATCTACTAATATAGGGAATAGTTTAGTGGTTCAACAGAGGATTCTGGATTGGCTAAATCTAGGTCCGACAAGCCACTAGAGGCAAACACCACCTCTACCTACCTTCCCGACTACCATGATGCTCACCTATCTAAGCTATCATGACATGCACAACGTCAAAAACACCAATAAAGTCGAGCTACGGGAAGCCCAAACCCTAGCACCATCTGGTTGAAGGAGAATCCAAAATCCCAGGTAAAAGCCAAAAATCATGTATGAAAGCTTGGATTCTCCTTACTTGAAAGCAAAATCTTTGAGTTGAAAGCTTCGATTCTCCCCAACTGAAAACTAATTTTCCAGTTGAAAGATGGAAATCCTAGTTGAAAGCTAAAGATTTTTAGTTGAAAGCTTTCAATTTGACTTGAAAGGTTCCAAATTCATGAGTTGAAATCCCTGAAATTTGTCAGGAAAATTTTAAAATTGATGAGTTGAAAACTTTTGTGTTTTGAGTTGACAGCTCTTTTTTCTGTTGTTGAGGAGGACGGCGGTGGTGGCGTCGGCAGTGAGGTGCCAAAGCCACAGAGGGATCATCGACAAGTCCAACTTCAATTTGTTATTACTGATGATCACACTAAGATTGTAACTTTGAAACTTGGATAACTTAAGATATTACATACCACAACAAGAAACTCCTCCATTACTTCTAGTTGGACAAAGATACTAAGCAATACCACTTCATGATTTCAATTTCAAAGACTCCTACAATAAAGTTTTAAATAATACTTGTTATTACACTCTATGGAAACATCAGATAATTCTCTGTAATTTTCTTAATATGGGCAAGCCACTCTATGGAAACATCAGATAATTCTCTGTAATTTTCTTAATATGGGCAAGCCTTGAAACTCGACTTAGCTACCCCCAAAACTTAATCGCAAAACAGAACAGCGATCCAAATGAACAACAACCCCAAAAACACATCTTCTACAATTCCCATCTATTGTGCTCAGAATCATGATGTCCCCAAAATCAATCAACTAAGACCTAAGAATAGGAAAGCAAGTATTAGCGCGGAATTACCTACCCCTCTTCTCTTCCCTCCTTTCCCCTTCCTTCTTCCCCTTCTCCTTCCTCTTCCTCTTCACCTTGACTGGCTCCCCTCTTCTCCTTCCTTCTTCTTCCCTAGCTGGTTCCTCTCTTCTCCTCCCCTCTTCTTCCTTCTCGATTGGCTACCTGATGAGGACATCTCTACTACACATTCACATTCCACTCCAAGGGTGTATGATAAAGCTTGTGATGGAGCTCCAACAAGCAACAACTGGTGGTTGGCACGGCAGCACGCCGCAGCCTACCGTGGCACGTGGCAGGGGTGGCAATGGACGACTGGGCTCCAGGGGGTGGCGGCTAGGCTTTTCCTTCCCCCTACCCCTCATCTCCTTAAAAAGGCCAGTCTAAACCCCCAACTCCCAACACACAACTGGTCCAACCGAATGGAACTCCTCCCCCTTTCCTCTATTCTGTTTTCCTTATATCCTTTTCATAATCACGAATAGGTCCTTATGAGGGGCTTTGGTTACGGGATATTACAACCAGTGCCTAAACCAATCCATTAATATGAACCAATCTAAGCTATCAAACTAGACCAATAATACAACAAATCTATTATTACCATAAATCAACTATATGTGTGTAATCTAGATCATATACTTTATAGGATGACTCTGATACCACTGATGGAATACGAGGTAGGCTACACTAGCACAACTTCAAATTTCTACCTCGTAAACTAGGAAGCCATGCGACTAGGAAATCATGGATCATTACCACTAGACACGCAATGCAATAGAAGAAGAGTTCGAGCAACCTAGTTCAACGTAGCTCACGTCGATGAAGTGGAAGCAGTCGATTATCCAACGTCTTTGAAAAGCGATCCTCGGAAGCTAATCTCTCGCTAGGTAGTTGATCTCCGCAAGCCAATTGTCTTCTCCTCCGATCGTCGCGATCAACGCCACAGTCGCAGCACCATCTCTACCAAAATCTACACATCCAAGGATGAAATGTTATGCGTTGATGTGCTAGCACCGGAGCGCACATCAAGGCCTTTGGAAGGAGACGGCTAGGGTTTCAATGGATGGTACGATATCTCTCTTTCCCATAACCCTATGCACCCTTTATATAAAGAATCTGACCAGATCCTTATCCATCATGAGTAGAGATCGTATCCCACTCGGAGAGCCTTCGACCGGATCCTTATCCAATACAGGTAGAGATTGTATTCCACTCGGAGTTTATCATCCGGACCATTATTGTTTTAACACGTTAAGTGTTTGACTTTGTATGTTCATGTATGTTTAGTTGTAACCCAGAAACACCATTCCAATCACTTGTCGATAGCGGCCCTTAATAGGACATACCGACCTCCAAATATATACAAAGATCAAACTAGATGAACCTTATGCAATATTATCTACAACTATGTCTTAGTTACGACTAGTTCGTATCTAGTTAGAACCAATCTATATCTTCATACGACTAGTTCATAAACTAGTTTGTGATATATTTGACCAGTTCACAACTATTCATGATACCCACACAACCGATTTGTACCTACTCGGACTAAACGACCTGTTTGTATATTCTTCTTTTGCCTCATGATACCCGATTAAACTTCAGGTGAGAAACGTGTCATCTATGGACTGTTCAATCTTTTCCTTATCTAGTAATGGATAACCTCATGTGTTCGACTCCTCGACCACTTGTGGTATGGCCATGCACTTCCTTTATGCGACCATATCGAGAGGCCCAGAGATATCTCTCCTATTATGGAGGGGCAAATCCCATATTTCATAGCATACCCAAAAGTTATCTTTATAATTACCCAGTTGCGAACTAGCATTTAACGGCACCTAAGTGCACTACTACACATGTAGTAAACTATGCTAATCTTAGGTGCAGGTATTATATATCACTATTATTTGAGATCAGCTGATGACACATAAAGAAATAATAATTTCAACAATATCTCAAGATGGGTCAATCCAACGCTATGTTTTCTAACATATTGATATCCCTATATCTATGATCTATACAACATAATCATTAATCAATACACGTATTGATCTATAAATCATGATTGACCAATATAATGATATAAGATTAGAGTTAATTTAGAATAATATCAAGACATAAATAACAAGTTCCATGAACAAATCTCACATTTGTTATTCAATATGAAAGAAATTAATTCAAGATCAAAATAATATATTATTTAAAAAATTATAAATATAAGTGATATAATCATCTGTACATGGCTCGGCGAGGTAGACTGCGACAGAACATGGGCCCCGGGCCAACGTACCAGTGAGAACAGTTGTCAGAGTACGTGGCCTTTTGTGTAACTTTTACATGGCTCCCAACTTTATTTCCAAACTATCAATAAACTCCAACTTTTACATCGGTGTTGTGTACTTGTCACAGCTGCATTGGCGCTTGCACAATGGTCTGGATTGGGGCTTGCGTGGCATCCCGTAAGGGATTCAGCACCACTTGTGTTTATGACATACTAGCAGCCACAGGAGTCAACAAGGAATGACGCTTCCCTGTGTCCCTTTAATCAAATGGTTGAAAAACAGCCACGTAATAAAAATAACAGCTCATATAATTTTTGTTCTCACTCTTGTGATCTTGTTTTGATAATTTTTATTACTGTTAATAAGTTTTATTTATATCTTTTAAAATATAATTAATTATATTTCAGCTATTATTTTTGCCACGTGACTATTTCTTAGCAGTTTGATTGAGGGAACACGGATGAAAACACAAATTCGTCAACAAGAGCTTCAAGTATCTCTCAATTTGAGTAAGATGGGTGCCGTCAATTATTCTACAAAGAACTCTTAACGGCGTTGGCACGGTACATGTCAATCTCGCTGTTCATATCTTTCATCAATGAGCTTGTGACTATGGTAACCTTTTGTAGGCAAAAAACTCAAGCAACTTAGAAATACAGGACATGAAACAAAAAACCAAATTTATGCATATGAAAACAGCATTTCTTTGACCTCGTCTGATGATGGAGAAAGATCTTTGATTATTAAATACACCAGCCTCCTAAGACCGGCATCGCTGGACTGGAATAACTTAGTTACTGCAAAGAAAACTTCTGTGGCCTCAACCTGCACTAGAAACATATCCATCAGGGAATAACACAAGCAGAACACAACTGGTCTTCAAAATAACAAGCATAGCACAATTGAATCTCCTCTCCTGTTCCTTTGATCGCCAGTGTACTTTGCACTGATCCATATATTACACTGTTAAATCCAAATTAACTTACCTTATTGCAGCATAATTTGGTTGCACAAGACGTGAAGGTGTAAAAAGTAACACCCAAAATTACCTATGTAGATGTTTCCTATCCTACCTTTGCGAATGTCTCTCCTTGATTAAGTAAACACAATAGCTTGGTGATGACCTGCAAAATTCCAAGACAGATATCAAGCAAAGAGCAAAGCCATCAGAAGAAGTGGGTCAAAATTTAAAGCTCAATGCCTCAATATACTATCGGAAAGGATGCGAAAATGAGAACGATTGTGAGCAACACTTACCTGCGAGCCTGGCATCAAGCTGAGGATCATGGAAAGGCCGCGCCTCCTGCCGAACAGCCCCTTTCTCGATCCCAAAAAATGGCGAGTACTGAACTGCAAAAGCATCCACACGGTTGACGAACATGTAAACTCAAAAGCATTTGTTTACACTGAATTGAATCTAAAAGCATAAGAAAAGGAACCCTTTCAATAAGAGATCAAACTTTAAACTCACTATCAAAAACAACCATCCATCTTGAAGCCCAAGTGTTCAAGAAACCTTAAAGTCCCAAAGCAATGGAACTAACCTGACACATCCAGACACCTTTGATGCGAATTTAGACCCATAGGCCAGAGAATCTAATCCAAACCCATCTCAACCTACACTCTACCTATCAAACGAAATCAATCTTGGGCTGTACATGCAGGAGGATCAGAAATGCCTTGGTTAAAAGGTTTAGGCTGGCTAGGTTGCAAAATGCACCACCGCAATCTGATTGAATCATGGATTTCATGCATTTGAAACAAAAATATCTGGAACATGGGAATTGGATCTTTCTGCAATAAATCAAACCATATTATTTTGCAAAGATACATGCAAGAAAACCAATTGCTCTAGCCAGAAATGCGTAAAAAGCCCGGCTGTAAAATTTAAAAATTGCATGCATTTACCAGTATGTACTTTTGTGATGATGACGTCATGCTAAAGGGCGCAGTTAGGGGTGTAAGTGGACGCGGGCTGTCCTCATACCCACTTAACCCACCCCACAAAAAACACTAAATGGCCTCCCGCGGACTAATTCTCACTTAAGTGGACTTAAGTGGTTGCCTGCATAGCCCACATCACCCACATACATTACGCATCCTCGCCTTATTCTCGTTCTAGTTGATAAGCACCAATGCCGCGGCGCTAGGAAGGCTTCGACTAGCAGACTAGTCGTCTCGATTGCCAAACATGCTGCTGCAGGGACTAACGTGCGATTACGCTTCGAGGCCGTCATCCTCGCCAACGTTACCAGTTGGCCGCTCCTTCACGCATGTCAGTGTAGTTGTTGGCCTAACCCAGGAAAGAAACGCACACGAATAGAGAACGGGTAAACACAGGAGAGACTTCTTTTATGGCAACACACGTCTTTTCTTCCTTTCTCTGATATTCACTCGATTTTCTTCTCTAATTGCTTAACAAAAAGTACATGGCTTTAATAAGCCTCACGTGCGCACACGCTCACACGACCTGTACTCCATGCACCCACTAAGTCCATCAGTTAACAACTAGGACCTATTCTCATGTCATAGTTCGGGATCTTCTCCACAATCTGCATGACTCGACTAACTCATTGACTCAACCGTTACTCAGATGCCCAGCGACGACTTACGACCATGGTGCCTCGACCACACCACTTCGACCACGACTCTTCGACCACATCACTTCGACCACATCTCCAGTAGTACTGCTCACACAGAGCCGGTACTACCGGTCTTCGATCACACAGGTCTTTTGAGCATCGACCGGGGACTCTAGCTTTAACTACCAACCAGTACTGTAGCTCCGACTACTGACCTGTCCACTATAGCTTACGACTACTAACCAGTTACTGTAGCTCCGACTACCGACCTGTCCACTATAGCTTACGGCTACTAATCAGTTACTGTAACTTCGACTACCGACCTGTCCATTGTAGCTTACGACTACCGACCCATTACTATAGCTCTGACTACCGACCGACCCACTGTAGCTTACTCAGACACTATAACAGACCAGGTTTTTATAATAATAATAATAATAATAATAATAATAATAATAATTTAAAATAAAAATAAGTGTTTTGGTTGCCTAAATTTTATTTTGATTTGCCCTGAATTTCTGTTTTTAAAAAGGCTGGATTTAAAAAGTATTTTGAGTAAAAACCTAAAAATATTATTAAATAAAATGATGTTTTAATTTTCTGTAAAAATCCTAATACAAATTAATTATTTGGATTTATTTGGCTTTTATCTGGGTTTTTGTGTTTTTCTGGATTTTAAAATCTATTTTGAAATTAAAAAGTATTTTAAGTATAAAAATATAATTTAACATTAAGTTGGAAATATTTCATCTAAGTCCAAAATATCTTCAGGAACTTCTGAGAATTTTTCTGGAATTTATTTCATATTTTTTTGACCCTTAATTGCTTTTCTGGTGCTTTCTGAAAATCCAAAATCAAAGAAATAAAATTCAAATCCTCTCCTTCCCTCCGGCCGATGCATGGACGGCCTAGATGGGCCCACGTCGCCGCCATCCCCACTGCCCAGTCATCCTGCCTCCCTCTCTCCGTGGACCAACAAGTGGCCGGTCCAAATCGGCCGCCCCCGCGCGCCCCGGCCCATCCTGTCGTCCGTCCTACTCCCGCGTCAGTCGCCCAATCGCCCCCTTTTCCACGCGTCGCCATCTCACCCGTCCGCCAGCTCTTCTTCTCCCCAGCCGTCCGATCCTCATCTATCGGTCTCTGCCTTTCGCTCCCTTCTTTCTCTCTCCCCGACCCAACCTGTCGACGCCACCGTCTTCTCTCTCACTACGCCCGGGCCCCGCCTGTCAGCCTGCGTCTTTTTCCTCCCCGTCTTCTTCCTTCCGCACCCGCCGCCCCCAGGCCGTTGCGCCGCTCCACCATCCCCGGCCACTCACCGCACAGGTGCCTCCCACTCCCCAACCTCTCCCGCACTCCACGCACCCGTTTCCCCCACTTCGCCCCCCCTTTCCGCGCCCACTTCCCCCTTCTCCACCCGCAACTGCCGCCACCTCCCGGTCTCTTTGGCAAGAAATCCCGCCACGCCTCTCATCCCTGACCCTATTTAAACCCCCCTCGGCTCCGCCTCACTTCGCCCCACACCTCTCCGCTCCCCTCCATCCTCTCCTGAGTGCCGCTCACCCTCACCGCGTGCCCTCACTATCTCGGCCGCTGAAGCAACTTCGGCGAGCTATTGTAGGCGAAGGAAGCTTCCCTGAGCCTCAGCGCTGGCACCTTCGGCTTCCCCGAGCTCTCGCTAATCCCCTCCACACCTCCACTGAGCTCGAGCGCCGCCCGAGGACCCACTTAGCCGGTGACCTGAACGCCTCCACCGCTCCTCCTCGTCGCCGGCCGCCTCTCGTGCTCGCCGAGCGCCACGCTAGGTATTGCCATCCTCGGTCTCCTCTCCCTCCTTCGCCCCTCATCAGCTGCCGCCGTCCACCAGAGCTCCGGCAAGCCTCGGTCCCGAGCGCCTCCCCGCCGGCGGGCCACGTCAGCTCGCCAGGCCTACGTGGACGCCACATGGCACAAAATGGCATGCCACCTCGGCCACGCAGACACCATGCCTGCACCATCCGTTCGGACAGCGCCACGCCAGCACCCGCCCGCTCAGACAGCACTATGTTAGCGCCACCACGGCCAATCAATCCATGTGGCTGCCATGTCAGTGCCATGTATACGTCATGTCAGCTTCCGAGACCTCCCGAGCCACGTGTTAGCCACGTCAGCGCCACTTGGCTGCCACGTCAGCAAAATGGCCCAGTCAGCTGACACCTCAGCGCCATGTCAGCCCCCTTACCACCTCAGCCCTCCCTCTGATCCATGGACTCGGTCCACATAGACCGGGCCCACTGTTTAGCCTTAACCAATCAGGGCTGACGTCATGCTGACGTAATAATTCTATTTTCCTTTAGAAAAGTAATTCCAGAAAATCCAATTTATTCATTTTCTCTGTTTTCAAACTTTCGAGAGCCTGTTCTCCTTCGTCCTAACTCCGATTGAGCCCATTCAAATTTCTAAATTCATCATAAATTCCCCTATATCTATTTATGCCCTCAAATTAATATTTGGAGTTTATTTGGATTTATTTTGAATTTATTTGAATTTGATGGGTTATTTTCACGTGTAGACTTCGACAATTCGGGAGAATTCTTCGACGAAGATTTGCACCCATCTGAAGAACAAGGTAAGTCACACTCCTTGATCATGTTGATCCCAGATTGCAAAATAAAATTATGTTATTTTAAATTATTCTGCATGCTTAATTTTATTCAACGTATTTCAATTTAGTTTTAAATTTAGTTATTGCCTACTTGATAATTCCCCATTGACATTGAATTCCTCAACACCTTGTCACCATAGATTAAAACTCTAGTTAGTACACTAGTATAGCTAGAGAATTTGGTAGCAAATGCTTAGACCTACATAAATATAACTTTAGGCTTGGGATACCATTTTTCACATAAAATGATAAGCTTTTGAAATGTATTCTTGACTTCGGTGAGTCAGGAAGGTTTATAAAATTATTTCAAAATAAAATATAAAATCTGGTTTAGACTTAGGCTAATAGTTAGGTTGTGGGTGCAGGCATGCACTGTTGTTCGGAGAAAGTGTTGATTGTCGGGCACAAGGGGTACGTGGTTGAGCCTAAGTCAATTAAGGACCGGTCTGTGAGCTACTATTGCAAAGCCCTATCGTACTACCACAAGGCTGTATGGGACAGTCCTGGCTGATTAATTTGCAGGTCCCTAATAGCTAATTGAAAACCATAGCATCAGAAATTCCTTGTCAAATGGTGCACCCTACCAGTCATCAGATAATTGTTTGGAAAATTGCTTTGATAGAACTCCAATGTAGTTCAGGCCTAATCAAATGTTGGTTCCTCTCTGGTTCAATTGAAAACACTTTATTTCACTACTACAGAAATCCACATTACAGACATTTCAGAAATGTCATCACAGACGGTTTTCTGAACCGTCTGAAATTATGGGTCAGTGATAATCCAAGTTATCACAGACGGTTTTCGAACCGTCTGCGTGATTATGCGATATCACGAGCGGTTTTCATTAAAACCGCTGCGTGATTATCCGATATCACAGATGGTTTTTTATTAAAAGCGTCGTGATTATGCGATATCACGAGCGGTTTTTAAAAAAACGCTCGTGATACTCCTCCCAGCCAGAATCTATTTACATTTATAGCTAGCCTCGAGAAATGCTAGCCATGCCCTCTGAAACAAGCAGATAATCACAGACAAAAAAACATACATTTCACACATCTCATTTCCTTTCAGATACATTTCACATACATAAAACATCGCACTTCATTTCACAAACATAAAGCATGCATCCATTTCGCAAATCGATCAATTGAATTGAAATGAAATATCTATTAACAAATGCACAGTTACAAAAGATGTGCACTGCATTTGCACTTAGTGATAAGACCAATAAGAAATCATGGTGCGCAGTGGAACCGTCCTCTTGGCGTTATGACTTGAGTCAGCAAAAAGTACGCCAACTCTCCTCAAATCCCTCCAAGAATAGGCTGTTTCAATGCAGTTGACGGGATGGACGCAGCCTGTCGATAGGAATATCAATGTGCGTATATATGTAACGTGTTAAGTATGAAGTAATTATGGGAAGAGTGACAAACCTTGCGATTGGTGAGCCTCGAGGAATCGAGGAGTAGTTCCATATGTTGGCAAACGTAGTATCCACATTGTTGCCGGCTCTGCTGGTGACACTCCAAAAATGGAATGTGTTAGTTCAAGAGGCATTAGTACCAAGCGTTGCATAGGATTAATTAATGTGAAATAGCGAATACCTTAAAATCTCGAACATGTGTCGGCGGGCTTTGGCCCGCGCTTGAGTCACCTCCTTTTCAATGTAGGTGGCGAGCGCCCTCGTAATTCGAAAAAGTTAACCATAATCATTCGGAAGGAAAGAAAGTACAATGTAGATATGTATGGAGAATATGTGCTTACCTATCGATTACTTGGTGAGAACCGTGAAGTCCATTTTATTCTTATTTAGGAATCAAGGTAATATACCTTGTTCCATTTTGGTACAATTACTATTAAAATCCAATGAAAGTTCGAAGGAAGGGCATAAGTACATAATCCTTCTTGGCGCAACCCAGCAGTCCTGCTGCAATGTACCTCTCGACGAGGGTGTATCTGTCGATGGTTTCCTTGGCGACCAATTGTGGGTCCAAGAAACCAACGATAAGTTGGATGATCTAGCTTTAATCAGCATGTGTCTATATATATACACACGAAAGCAAAAATTAGATATGGCATTTATCGGTATGACATTAACGGAGATCGTGATTGTACACACTACGGCGTCCAAGATCGAATGATTGAGGCGTCAAGAGCGTTGAGCGTGAGCAGATCGAATAAATCCTCAAAGGCGACCACGAACATACACTCTTGAAAATCGTGGTGTAAATCTTCTTCGGTGAATTTGCGGTGACACTTGAAGTCCGTTCTCCTCTAGCTTATTGGATCATTGCATATACCACATGTGCAATTGCATGCAACTATATGGTAGCTTTTGGAGATATTTTCCTCGAGCAACGGTGACCAAGCACGAATTTGCGGGCCAAAGGTAGGTACGGAATATCATCATTGGTCTTCTTTGCTTTGCCCTTGCCGCCTTGTCGCATCGGCTATAGGCGACTTAACGGCGATCGGCAGCGGGTGCAAGTTGCTCGCGAGAATAGGACCCGTGGAGATAGCACCGTGCGATATCCGTGGTGGAACCGATCGTCTTGTAATGGAGATGGCACCGATGCAAGTTGCTCGGCGAGTATGACCAGTGGAGATAGCACCGATGCAAAGATCCGGTGGTGGAACCGGCCGGTGTTGTAATGGAGATGGAACCAGTGCATGTTGCTCGGTCACGCCACCGTGAAGAAGACTCGTGGAGATGTCGCTTTGGGCCACTCGGATGAATGTTCCGATGGCTGTCCTAGAGTCATGATCTCGTCGTTGGGGGCTTGTGGCGGGACCACCTCAAAATTGACATGCACACCATCCACATTAACTTTTGCGGCTCTGGCGCTAAAGCTTGACCGTGCACCATGGCCCCGATACTGCATTTAATATGCGACCCCAAGCGTACAAGGAACGGAGCCATATCTCACTTGGAGCTTGCAATTCGTAGGCTCCTACATAACGATACAAAATTAGCTACTCGAATAGGCCTACCAATGGAGCAAGCATTCGAGGTAATAATTATTACCGGATGTCGTCCACGGAAATTTGGACTGGATTTGCGTCGGATTGGGCGCGCGGCTACTCGGACGGTTGTGCGGGCTAGCTAGCGCAGCGGCAGCGATGGCGGCTTTCGACTTTCTGTCTGCTTTCCGCACCTCATCTCTCGATTATATCAGCCATCAAACCCAGTAGCTCCTCTTTAAGAGATGCCTTGATCTCTTCTCGTAGGCGTGCGTCACGCTCGGTTTTGTTTCTCTTCTGCGCGATACATGTCGGAGTCATCTTGGAAACCATGTTTCCATGGAACGTAAAGCCCAAGGCCTCTCGTGCGGCCGGGTGCTCCTTGTTTCCAGGGCCACGGAGAGCATATCATTCTCCCTTGTTCCTGGAATGATCCCCGGTAGATTGAAAACTCACTCTTCCTGCAAGAGCACGACATGTCATTTCAATTAAATGCAGTTGTGGAGTAATTACAAGCTACGTGGTTCGATCGATATCTTACGGTATTGGGACACTTGCTGGTCTGCGGGGTTTCGAAAGGAGACGTCCCCGATGTCGTTGTAGATGACCTTGCTCTAAGCCAATTTGAGCGCGGTCATCCGGGATATTGGAAAACGGCGGGCGATGTCCTCTGCACTGCCGACTCATCCTCCAACCTCCATCTGCGGATTTTACCCGCATACCCGGTATGCCAAGTGCGTGGGGTGCGTGTTTTTGCTGGAGGGCCTTGTGCGCCACACTTGTACTTTTGAAATCTTCGATCGTTTTATCGCCTTGAACTCTTCCCATTGTGGTTCCAGGAATGGGTGTTTAGTAAAAGGCGTTTCGTCCGTCTCCACGTATTTCTTGACAAGCGTGCTCTTGAAGTTCTTCCATGCTTTGCACGCCGCTTGGTAGATTTGTCGTTCCACAGCGTGTAAGTGTTCTTCTTGGAACTCGAACGATGCCAAAATTTCGGTCCACAGCTCACGTTTCCGAGTGTCGCACGCGTTCTTCCACGAATTGTATGTGATCTCAATTGCTTCGTGCAACTATTCCGACCATGGTTCGAATGCGTTTACCGCTTGCTTAGGAAGGATAGGGACCCCACTGCGTTTACTGCACGTGATGGTCCTGTCGGCTCGAGGCTTCTTTGATAGCCCTCTTCCTTGGCGTCTTGATGTTGGAGCGGATGCCTCCGTGAAGATGTTGAAGAATGCGCGGGTGACATGTTGCTCATTTTGTGGGTCTATTAAGATAAGATGAGAATGTAATCATATTGAATTGGAAGAGAGGAGTAGAGGAAGGGGAGAAGGGAGGGGGTGATATGGACATAGAGAGGGGTGATGTGTCTATCTTAGCACCTACTTTAGTTGCTAATACTATAAACCAAATAATAGAATCAATACTGTCTCAACATGAATATGTGCTCTCAAATTGTAGGGTTGCACAAGATTAATCTTGGCCGTCCCGCTACTAAATCATATACTCTTCCTTGATTGGTTATGCCAAATAATGAATTCAGTCTTTTGAGCTCTAGATACAAACTCTACAATCTCAAGATCAAGATATATTCAGCATGCATATATTGCACAACGATTAACTTTTAACTTGTCAAGATGAAATCTAACAGATCAATTTAATAACATGCCATAATCGTAAATCCCACGAGCAATCTCGGTATATGGAAGATTGTATATAACAGCTATTAGAGCTCAAAGACCGAATGAACCAATCTCGATATATGAATTTATCATCATCGAGCAGCTGTAAGCATATAACAATAAGCCTAAACCTAACACTCGGTATGAAGTATCAAGTATCAATCCTAAACCCTAACGATGAAGCATGAAGCTCGGGAGGATTTGATGACCTTAGGGTTTTGGTGACGGAGGAGGAGGCGGCGACGGAGGAGGAGGAGGAGGAGGCGGCGACGCGGAGGAGGAGGAGGAGGCGCAGGAGGAGGAGGCGGCGGCGGAGGAGGAGGAGGCCCGGGCTCGGGGAGGCGGCCGCAACGCGGAGGAGGAGGAGGAGGCGGCGGCGACGGGCTCGGGGCGGCGGCGGCGGCGGGCTCGAGTGAGGCGGCGACGAGGGCTCGAGGAGGCGGCGGCGAGGCTCGGGGAGGCGGTCGGGATTTAGATATAGAATAAGCGCAGAATACACGAAAAACCCTAGACACGGGTATATATAGCGGATTATTACAGAGCGGTTCTAAACTTAGAACGCGTGCGTGATATGAATATCACGAGCGGTTCTAAGTTTAGAACCGTCATGTAAGCTATACTATCTCGAGCGGTTCACGTTTAGAACCGCTCGAGATAGTAAACTTATCACGACGGTTCTAAACTTAGAACCGTCGTGATATTCATATCACGACGGTTCTAAGTTTAGAACCGTCGTGATAAGCCTTTGCCCGACTGTAGTCATTCATGATCAACAGCCAACCATCTTCATTCATGATCAACTATCTACCAGCTGCATTCATTTTTGTCACACATTTTCACATACACATCTCAAAATTGACTACATCACACATTTTCACATATACATCTCAAAATTGACTACATCACATATTTTCACATACACATCTGAAAATTGACTACATCACACATTTTCACATATACAACTCAAAATTGACTACATCACACATTTTCACATATACATCTCAAAATTGACTACATCACACATTTTCACATATACATCTCAAAATTGACTACATCACACATTTTCACATATACATCTCAAAATTGACTACATCACACATTTTCACATATACATCTTAAAATTGACTACATCACACATTTTCACATATACATCTCAAAATTGACTACATCACATATTTTCAGATATACATTCTTATTGTACTTGCTTATTTCCTTTAAAAATTAGCCCTTCATCATGATCAATGCGTACGTAACTAGTTTCGTCACGTTGTTCGTCGTCGACCCTTATGCCATTTCCAAAAGGAGGTAACTCGTCAAATTGATTGTATTCCTCCTTGTCCACTACATTCTCCACTCCAACAATTCTCCTTTTTCCATGAAGAACTACATGGCGTTTCTTATTTGCCGGGTCGGTTACATAGAAAACTTGAACCACTTGATTGGCGAGTACGAATGGTTCGTCTTTGTACCCGACACGTTGGAGGTCCACGGTCGTGACACCGTGCTTGTCAACCTTCACTGTGGGAGATGCACCCAACGGCGTGAAATAAGGGGATTTTGAAAACCACATAGTCGAGCTCCCAAATCTCTTCTATGAAGCCATAGTACGAGTTTCTCGACCCATTGGTACTGAATGCATCTATGCGGACACCGCTGTTCTGGTTAGTGCTCTTGACATCCTGAGACTGTGTATAGAATGTGTATCCATTTATGTCATATTCTTGCCATGTCACAACTGTAAATGTCGGCCCTTTTGCTAACCATGTCAGCGTCTCACTCGGCGAGCTCCTAGCGATTTGCTCCTTCAACCATTGGTTGAACCAGCGGTTGTGTTGCCTCATGATCCAAACATCCGGCCGCTCTGGATTACATTGCGAAGCACATCCTTGTCTTGCTCCACATAAGGCGCCACTTGGTCATGTGTTGCAACACCGTGAAATGGGCTTGAGTATACGTGTCCATACAGGTGATTGCTTTCCTTCCGATAGTTCCGAGACCCTTCACCTCCCCTCATGGCGAGATTGAGGGACACCTATCGGTTCAATCGAGCCATATAATCGACACAAAACTCAATGACCTCTTCGCTTGCATAACCTTCGACGATGTCGCCCTCGTGAGAACGATTCCGTGCGTAGGACTTGAGAATTCCCATGAACCTCTCAAATGGGTACATGCTACGTAGGAATACGGGCCCGCATTTTATCTCCCACACAACGTGAACAATGAGATGGACCATGATATCGAAAACGAAGGAGGAAATACATTTCAAGGTGACATAGAGTCATCACCACCTCGTCTGCAGAGCATCTAGTCCTTCGGATCGATGACCTTCTAAGCAATTGTGTTAAAGAAATAACATAGCCTCATGATTGTCTCTCGGACTTTGATCGGCAAAATATTTCTAATTGCAATAGGGAGCATCATGTCATCGCACATGACAATCATGAGACTTCATGCCATTTAACTTCAAATCTTGCATCGAAACAAGTTTCTTCACGTTGTCGGAGTAACGAGACGGAACTATGACACCATGCAAGCACCGCACGCTTCGTTTTCTCAGCCTTGGACGAGTGTAACACGCAGGGGAAGGTACGTTCGTCCATTATCGGTGCATGTCGGTTCTAACTCGGGCCCGATGTCCATGTCGCCAAGTCAAGCCGTGCGTTGACGCCGCCCTTTGTTTTATCACGGATGTTCAGTAAGAGACCAATCAGTTGCCGACACATTCTTTTCTACGTGCATGACGTCGATGCAATGCGAATATCTAGGTACTCCCAATAAGGTAAGTCCCAAAATATTGATCTCTTCTTCCGGTGTTCTTCTCATGAGCCCTCAATTTACGTCTCTTTCCGAGGACAACATCTAAATCCTTAACCATATCATAAACCTCGTGTCCCTTAAATGCCTTGGAGCTGAACCGTCTTCCTTCTCTCCGTCAAATTGTTACTTCATCTTGCGGTATGGGTGAGCCCTCCGAAGGAACCGGCGGTGGCGCATGTAGACGGTTTTGCGTGAGTGTCTTAGCCACACACTCTCAATACCATCTAAACAGTGAGTACAAGCTTTGGCACCTTTTGTACTATGGCACGATAGGTTACCAAGGGCGGGATAATCATTTATGGTGCGAGAACAATAAGGAGCGCAGAGTGAAGTTCTCTCGTTTGTATGCATCCCATACCTGCCCCTTCGTTCCACAAGACTTTTAGATCTTCCACCAACGGTGCTAGGAACACATCGATATCATTCCCGTGTTGTTTTGGCCCTTGGATAAGTATCGACAACAAAATATACTTTCGCTTCATACACAACCAAGGAGGAAAGTTATATATGCAGAGAGTCACGGGCCATGTGTCGTGTCACGCTCATGCTCTTGAAAGGATTCATTCCATCTGCACTCGGTCAAACCTTATATTCCTTGGTTCTGCACCGAACTCGCAAAACTCCTATCGATGTTTCTCCACCGCGCGGAATCAGCAAGGTGTCTTATCATTCCATCCTTCTTGCGCTCCTCCGAGTGCCAACGCAGCAGTTTTGCCTCCTTTGGATTTGCAAAACACCTTTTCAAACGAGGAATTATAGGAAAATACCATGCCACCTTAGCAGGAGGTCATTTCTTCGCCTCTGTTCCCTCGCCATCATCTGATTGATTGTTACGTTTGTATCGGGATGCGTTGCACACCGGACATACATGCATGTTTGCATACTCTTTACGGTAGAGAATACAGTCGTTCGGGCATGCATGTATTCTTTCTACTTCCATTCCCAACGGACAAAGAACCTTCTTGGCTTTATACGTGGTTTTAGGCAACTCATTTCCCTCCGGAAGCATGTCCGCTAAAAGACCTAGCAGCGCCGTGAAACTCTTGTCGGACCAACCGTTGCTTGCCTTCAATTTCAACAGTTCAAGCACGGCCGACAACCTCGTGTACTTGCAGCTCGTGTACAAAGGTTTCTCTCGAGTCCTCCATCAAGCCACGGAATTTAACATACTCTCTCATCATAGTTCTCTTCTACATCGCGAAGCATCTGATCCAGATTATCATCGTACAACCTATCCGAATCCGAGCCACAATCGACATTAACCAGCGGCATGTCATTCACTTCACCGACGATGTCATCCGGCGGCATATGATCATTCACTTCGCCATGACTGGTCCAACACGTATAATCCTTTTTGAAACCCCTCCGAATCAAGTGCGCTACAATTTGCCCTCGGTTCTTAAACATCCTCAAATTCTCGCAGTCAGTGCATGGACAGCACATATATTCCACCCCCTTATTCAACATATCCTCCTCGGCGGCTCTTATAAAAGTAGAAACGCCATTAATGTACTCTTCACTCACACGGCTCGCGGCATACATCCAGCTTCGGTCCTACGTTACGTACATATATAACAACTTAGTATTAAAATCTAGATTAACTAATTATAATTACATATATACGGGCCACATTTATTATATTGAGACTTAATTTGCTAGCTCAATTCATATTACAAACACAACAGCTATTATATAACCAACAATTTTGCAAATTAACCATCTTCAATAACCACTAATGGATTACTTAGACCTAAATTGTAATGCAATTAAAGAAAAAATAAATTACATTACTAACCATATCTAGAGCAACCAGGAAAGACTGAATATTCAAAGCTCAATCTCTGCCTCTTCCCACCAAATTAACTGGTTTGAAATCGCCTAGCTTCCTCCCGAGTGAAAAAGTGCACAAAGAATGGCTAGATGCGGATCGAAATGAAGACAGATGCGATGCGAGCAATGCAATAAATGCCTTAGCCATTATCACGAGCGGTTTTAACTAAAACCGTCAGAATATCACGACGGTTTTTGATTAAAAACCGTCTGTGATAACTAGCTTATCACATACGGTTTTTTATTAAAATCGTCTGCGATAATCTGGGATTATCACAGACGGTTTTTAATACAGACCGTCTGTGATACTTCGGTAATAACCGCCTGTGATAATCCATTTTCCCGCCACAAATACCACAGACGGCCTCCTAATTACAACCGTCTGTAATAGTGTTCATCAGAGACGGTTTCACAAAACCGTCTGTGATAAGGCGTCTACTATGAGGCTTTCTGTAGTAGTGTTTAACTTATCATTATTTGTCAATCATGACATGTTTAACTTGGATTCGTTGTAGGCCTTGCAGCCAGGAGAGCATTACATACATGGATGGTGAAATTGGTGTTTCAAGTCAGTACAAAGCACATTTTCTATAGCATCTTAAAGTCAAATTTTCATTTCTTCTTCTGACATAGTTTCCAGTCTATGCATGGGTTTCCCATATCATCAGTATTTGTCCTTAAGTCCCTTGCGACAAAAAGGACTAATCATACACCCAAAACGACAGGACTAAGCTCCAGTTAACATAGACCCCACATCTGATATATGAACAAAAACACAAGCAATTCAGTGTTTTCACATCCTGTCAACAATGAAAATTGTTTGCAGCACAGATCCCTGGTGTCCTCAAACAGACCAATCAGTAATCAGATATAAGCTCTATTGCAACATTAATCCTTTGATTCACGCAGGAAAGATAAAACCCAATTGTGTAGAGAACGATATGCTCTGAAGTCTAGGAAAAAGCCACATCTAACCAGCTTGCGAGGTCCTATTAGCAAAAGCATACAACTGTTGTCCTTGTAATCGGCAAAGGAACCCAAATAGACTAAGGAATGGATCTAGATAGGGGTGCAAACGGGTCGGGTTAATCCCGATCGATCCGGCACCGAATTCGATTGGTACCGAATCCGATTGGTACCGAATCCGGAGAAAAAATATGGGTTAGGATATGGTAACAGCAATATCCGTCCGAATCCGATACGTTTTCAAGTTTGATTTCATGTTAGTGCTACTATTTGACGTTTCATTTTCTTTTGCAATGGTAAAATAAAATCTTCCACATCAGCTATTAAGTAGTAACATCAAGTTCTTGACAGTACATCCTCCTACTCCATTTGCTTTGATCGCATGCATTCCTTACAAACGGGTTAATCCCGACCGATCCGACACGAATCCGATTGGTACCGAATCCGATTAGTACCGAATCCGGAGAAAAAATATGGGTTAGGATATGGTAACAACAATATCCGTCCGAATCCGACCCGTTTGCACCCCTAGATCTAGATAGAAACCCTCCGCAGGCAGCTCCCATTGCACGCGGAACGAACTGGTTCCAGGTTCCAGCCACTGGGTGCACTTGAATCTCGCTGTCGATCAATCACTCGAGGGCCTCGTCGCTACCGACCGGACCGATGAGGTGCAGTTGGTGGCGTGATGCTGCAGAGGAGTGCCCTCCAGATGCAGATAATTCCGAGCCCTCCCGCCCCAATTCCGACCCAAATCTCACAAACGACTACACGGAGACCACCGCTCCTAACAGCGGAGGGCCGCCGTCGCTACCAACGCAACCAACAACAACATGCGCGGGGCGCACCATGCGGATCCGTGGCGAGATTGTGCCAGATCCGTCAGTACCATCGGCGCAGGCGCGCAGCTCACCCAGATCGCAGCACACCCGAGCCAAAGCTGTTAGGTTTTTCTCTAAAACCCTAGATTAATTCTGTGTCTTTTCAGTCTACCCTCTATTCTTGTCTTTTTCGTGGTGCCGCTCACAATGCATAATGAGGCTATTAAGTAGGGACAATACATAATGAGGCTAGAGAGTAGGGACCTATTTATAGACACCACTTCCGGATGTTATAAGGTGACTCACCTGTTTCCGGTATCCCGTGAGACTCCCGAACCATGTCACCAACCATGGTCAGACAAGCCAGTTTTATGAGTCTAAAATATATTAGTCCCAAGCACACATGTGTGAGTCATGCGCTATGATCAGATTATTTATGATATCAATTCCAATCTGATCATGTGGGTCAACAGCCTGCAGAACCGATCCTGGAAAACAAACCCAGCTATTCCACCCTGTGTTGTACCCGGGTTAAACAAATGCATGCATATCAAATTTCAGTAGACTTGATTTTAATAAATATGTCTACCATATTCCAGTACAGCCGTCCTCGGCACCTCGAGTATTAATTCCTCGAGTTAAATTCCGCATCAAAATATTCCCTATCACTTGCATCAATAATATTAATAATTTCACATTGAGTAAAAAAGACAATAACCATAATAAATATTGAAAGCCACATAAAAATCCCAACATCTCCCACTTGGCTGAAATATTTCATTCAATAAACTGAAGTCCCATGTCTTTAACATGCTTAGAAAATAATTCCTGACTAATTGGTTTAGTCAGTGGATCTGCAACCATATCAATGCTAAGCAAATAAACTAAACGAACAGTCGTGAGTCTATTTATTACATCATGAATATAGTGATATCTTCCTTCAATGTGTTTACTTTTTCTATTAAATTTAGGATCCTTTGAGGCCTTGATCGCTGCCTGATTATCACAAAAAATAGTGACAGGTTGTGATGCACTTTCCACGACTTTAAATGATGCAAGAAATACCCTCAGCCATACACCTTCCTTTGCTGCTTCAGATGCAGCAATGTATTCAGCTTCCATGGAAGAAAGCAACTGAATCCTGTTTCCTGCTACACCAAGAAATAGCACATCCTGCCAAAGTAAATAGATAACCAGAAGTTGATGTTTGGTCATCCAGATCCCCTTGCCAATCAGCATCAGTATAACCCTGCAGCTGAAGATTATGATCATTAAAATATAATGAATAATCCATAGTTTCTTTGACATAACACAGTACATATTTGATTTGATTCCAGTGCTCTTCTCTAGGATTCTTTTGATATCTACTAAGAATTCCAATGGCATGGCTATAGTCAGGTCGTGTGAATAACATAGCATACATAAGACATCCTAAAGCTGAAGAATAAGGAATTCCATTCATTCTAGCTTTTTCCTCAGGTGTGTTTGGACATAATTCCTCACTGAGTTTATTTCCCTTCACAATAGGTACTTTAACAGTTTGCTATTTTCCATAGAGAATCGTTTTAAAACATTTCTAAGGTAAGCCTTTTGGGACAACCCAAGAATCCTTTTATTCCTATCTCTATGTATTTTCACTACCAAAACATAGGAAGCTTCTCCCATATCTTTCAGATCAAATTTAGAAGATAACCAAGATTTCACTTCCATCAATGTATTTTTATCATTAGAAGCAATGAGAATATCATCAACATATAAAGACAGTAAGACAAAACATTTACCCATAACTTTTGTATATATGCAATGATCACTTTCCGTTATTGAAAACCCATATGACGTGATGTCATTATCAAATAGAATGTACCATTGACGTGAAGCTTGTTTAAGACCATAAATTGATCTATTCAGCTTGCAAACCTTATTTTCATTTCCTTTTTCTCCAAAACCTTCCAGCTGTTTCATATATATTTCCTCCTCCAAAAAACCATTAAGAAATGTCGTTTTAACATCCATTTGGTGGAGTTCAAGATCATAGTAAGCCGTTAATGTACTAATAATATGAATTGAAGTAAATTTAGCAATAGGAGAAAAGGTTTCCACAAAGTCAATACCTTCCCTTTGTGTGAAGCCTTTAGCAATAAGTCTAGCTTTATATTTTTCCACTAAATCAGCTGCATTTAATTTCCTTTTAAAAATCCATTTACAACCTATGGGCTTACGGTTGTTTGGTAAATCAACAAGTTCCCAAACTTTATTCCTTTTCATCGAATTTAATTCTTCATGTATTGCTTTCACCCATAGTTTAGATTGTGAATCATTAATTGCTTCTTTATAAGTCTTTGGTTCTTCCTCTAAATCTGAAATTGTAGAGTGAACTTCCCCCCCAAAAAAATAATCATCATCTAAATATTGGGGTGTACTTAAATTCCTCCCACTTCTCCTAAGCATGTTAGCGTTGAGAGTTTGATTTACGTGTCCTTCAGGAACTGAATGCCTTTCAGGATGAGAATTAATTCCAGATATATTTATCTGTGTTTCCGGTGGGGTTGCTAATAATTCCACCCTCGCCCACTTAGCATGACGAGGTGTGCTTTCATCCAAAAATATTGCATCCATATTTTCGACCAGTTTATCTTTTTTTCTGGATCATAAAACCTATACCCTTTTGATTCCAAAGAATAACCAATAAAAACTCCTAGCATGCTTTTAGGCTGCAATTTTGTACGGAATTGATTTCGCACTTTAATTTGTGCATTACACCCCCAAACTGCCAAGTGACGAAGTGATAGTTTCCTTCCAGTCCACAACTCATAAGGAGTGACTGTTAGAGCCTTAGATGATGAATGATTTAACAAATAAACAGCAGTATGTAAAGCTTCCCCAAAAAGATAAAGGAAGATCTGAATAAGCCATTATAGACCTAAACATATCAATTAGTGTTCTATTCCTCCTTTCAGCAACACCATTTTGTTGTGGAGTGTAAGGTATGGTATAATGATGAATAATTTCATGTTCTTACAAAAATTATTTAATATTCCTGAAGTGTATTCTTCGCCACGATCAGTTCTCAAAACTTTGATCTTTCTATTTAATTGATTTTCCACTTCAGTTTTAAATGTCTTCATATCAAAACCTTCCGACTTTTGTTTAAGAAGATACACATATCCAATCTAGAATAATCATTAATGAATGTGATAAAATAAATCTTTTGACCTCTAGTGGGAGTAGACATTTCACCACAAATATCAGAATGAATAATGGCTAGAGGCTTATTAGATCTTTCTGCCTTGGAAAAGGCGCACGGGTCATCTTACCCATTACACAAGCCTCATAAATACCAAAATCCTCCCATCTAAAGTGCAGAATTCCAGAATTAATAAGGCTCTTAATTCTGTTTTTAGATATGTGACCAAGTCATAAATGCCATAAATATGACTCTGAGCATGTGTTTATATTGATTAATTCCTCACGATAGAGTTATTTTTACCAACTAAGCAATTAATATTGTCATCATTTGATAATTCATCAAGAAAATAAAGACTATCATGACGAGTTCCAGTATGCACTAATTTCCCATTGAGTAATATTTTAACTCTTCCCTTTCCAAATAGTATGTCATAACCAATAGATTCTAACTGAGCAACGAAGATTAAATTCCTTCTCATGCTAGGTGAATATAAAGTGTCATGTAATAATAGTTTTCTTCCATTGGGGAGTTTTAGAACATAATTTCCAATTCCAAGTACATCAGCTTTAGCATTAGTGCCTAAGAAGATATATGTATTTCCCCTTAAAATTTTTTGCATAGAAGTGAAATCTCTATTATCTCTAGTAATATGAGAAGTAGCACCAGAATTGACAATCCAACTATTTCGAAAAGTAGTAGTAAGTAAAGATTTAGTGCATACAAAAATATTAGACATACCGTTTGACGAAGAATTGCCTTTACGCTCAGCTGGTTGATTGTTTTGATTTCTTTGCTCATTTTGCTTCTTCTTTTTCCTGCAGTCAGCCCTGAAATGTCCATACTGACCACAGTTGTGACACTTGAAATTCTTGTACTTTTCATTCCTCTGAAAAGAGTTATAATTTCCACGATCATCCCGATCGTGTTTCTTGTTATGCTTTTCTCACAAATCACCATTAGTCTTCCCCTTTTGCCAATTCCTTTTATTATTGCCTTTTTCCTCTCTAAGGTGTAACTCAGAAGTATTTCTTTCCTTTCCCTGAGAGAGTTTTCTATCTTCGTCCATAAGCAAATGATGCCTCAGAGTGCACATATTAAGTATCCTTTCAGAATGACAAAAATATATCTTAAATTGTTCCTATGAATGTGACAAAGAGTTTAGAACAACCATGACATGTACTTCTTCAGAAAAAAGGATAGCCATCATTTTTAATTCCTCTACCAAAACACAGAGTTTATTGAGATGCTCATTAACTGAAGTGCGATCAGACATCTAAGTAGAGAGAAAGCGATTAACAAGATTAAGCACTTTAATAAGAGACACTTCTCCAAAATCATATTCCAGGCTACGCATTATTTTTCGCATATTCTATTCACTCTCATATTCAACAGCCAAAGAATCAGTCATTGATCTCAACATAAAAATCCTAGCCCTTTTATTATCCTTAATCCAATTCTCATATTCTTCTGCATAATTTTCCTTTTCCTTAATAATGGCATCTTTTTCTGGCTCTTCCAATTTGTTTTTGTCTATAACATAATCTATGTTTTCAGCAAAAAGTAAAAATATGATTTTTTTTTCCTTTTTCAAACCGTGAAATTTGAGCCATCTAATTTGCAAGATCTAAACAGTTCAGAAAATACACTATTAGTTGCCATTGCCGAAAAATATGTTACTTGGACTGAAGAATTCACCGCCCGAGAGGTGCCGAGGACTTGACGCGCGATGCTTGCTGTGGATGGCTCGCCGTCGAGATCAAGCGCCTTTCCTGCCGAAGCTTCATTGACGCGCGATGCTTGCTGGACCGAGCCAATCGTGATGAGGGCACGCCCCTGAGACCTGATGGAAAATCAAAAAATTTGCTTGCCGTAGTGACTTCCTTCCTATGCACGTCGATCAAGATTTGATGGTTAAAGAGCATTAAACAAAGATGTGGTGAAGCTTCACGTATTGACTAGTAGAGGAAGACCTGATACAAGATGTGGTGTGATTGATCTTCACGGCGCCTGGTCTGGAGACCGAGTTGATCATGAAGTCCGATGAAGAAAAGATCTGCGCGAGCCGCCTCCGAGTCGTGATCTGAGGACGTAGCGAGACGAGACTTCACGGATGAATCTAGGTCTAATACCAATGTTAGGTTTTTCTCTAAAACCCTAGATTAATTCTGTAGAGATTTTTCGGTCTATCCTCTATTCCTCTGCCTTTTCCATGATGCCGCTCACAATGCATAATAAGGCTAAAGGGTAGGGATTTATTTATAAACTCCACTTCCAGGTGTTATAAAGTGACTCACCTGTTTTAGGTATCCCGTGAGACTCCTGAACCATGTCACCAACCACGATCAGACAGGCCAGTTTTATAAGTCTAAAATATATTAGTCCCAAACACACATGTGTGAGTCATGCGCCATAATCAGATTGTTTATGAGATCAATTCCAATCTAATTATGTGGGTCAACAGCCTGCAGAGCCGATCCTGCAAAACAAACCCAGCTATTCCACCCTGTGCTGTACCCCAGATTAAACAAATGCATGCATATCAAATTCCAATAGACTTGATCTCAATAAATATGTCTACCATATTCCAGCACAGGCGTCCTCAGCACCTCGAGTATTAATTCCTCGAGTTAAATTCTGCATCAGAATATTCCCTATCACTTGCATCAATAATATGAATAATTTCACATTGAGTAAAATAGACAATAAGCATAATAAATATTGAAAGTCACATAAAAATCCCAACAAAAGCAAGGAGCAACAGTAGGGGAACGCGACGATGAGGATGGGGTAGGGTTTAGGGGGCGAGGGGAGAAGATGACTCACTGTTGGAGTTGTCGTTATCCTTCTTCATGTGGGGTTGTGCCATCTCCGGGTCAGCGAGGTTACCAGCGAGGGAGCGAGGCATGCGACGCTTTTAATGGTGGAATCGGCCGCACCAGGCCGAGGTGGTGGGTGCTTCGAGGCCTCGAGTGGACGGAAGCTTTCTTCACCCAGATCCTACGCAACGATGGCCATGCGGTTGTGGGCTGGGTGGGGATGCTAGGTCGATACTGAGGACGGCTCGCCGACAGTGGCCACGACAACAGAGGAGGAGACGGGGAGGAACCAAGGAGAGGTGAGAGGGGAGGTTGAGAAGAGGACGGCGCGGGACTGGAGATGGGTTAGGGCGTGGGAGCGATGGAGGCAAGACTTGCAGGCCGGCTGACCGACGGCGGGGAGGAGGCACAGGAGGGCAGGTGAGGCGGTCGAGCGGCGGTGGCGAGGTGTGAGTGCTGTGGCGAGCAAGAGGGCTCGTGGGGCTCGAGGAGGAGGCAGTTAGGTTTTTAGTGGTGGTGGAGGTGGGAAAACGGATCTGGGCCATCCATTCAGATTGCTGCGATCCGACGGCTCTGCAAAAGACTGATCCTGACTGTACAATGGCGGTCCGATGGTCTACAGCGCTGTTCCATCCGGGGCTCGATTGGTTCTGCGATTTCGAGGGGCCCCGAGGGTTTTTCTGCAAAAAAAACGGTTGTAAGAGTTCTGTGCTGCGTTCGGCGTATCAAGATAGATCGAGTGTGACGGAGGGCGTGTTTGGTTCGCGTCCACACCGTGCCGCACCGCGCCGCATTTTCTGCGCCACAGTTTTGGCACGCGTTTGGTTCGCGTCCTCACTTGCGGCGTGCCGCGGCGTGGTCATGGTCCCATAGTTCAATTTTTGCGCCTCAACTCGCCGAAAGTTTGGCGAGGAAATTCTGCGCCGCACTTTTGGCGCAGCCGCTGCTGCGGCTCGGCGCGCGTAGGCGCAGGCCAAACACGCCCGGAGTCTCTTCAAAATCCAACTTAAAAGTTCCAGTTTCTGGATAGCTTGGACAGTAAAATTGCATGAAATTTACTCTTTAAATTTGCACTGAGATTTGAATGTCGCGAGGAAATGGAAAGTTGGAGACCATGGTTTAGCTTCCGAGACATAACTAAACTTACTATTAGTTTACGTGTATCTTACAGATTCGACAGCTTTATATAGTTCGATAATAATAATAATAATAATAATAATAATAATAATAATAATAATAATAATAATAATTGTTCATACATAGATGGATGGAAATACAAGGCAAACCATATAACTTCACTACACGCACACACGTACTTATTTCTTATTTATCTAGACCTCTAAACACCTCCATATATTACGGCTTAGAGCACTCGCTTGAGAGACGATCTATGAATCAACCATGTTGACACATCCTGCGACGTCGATCTGTTGTTTATTTAGCCATTGCTTGTGTTGCTACTTGCGTTGGAGGAGATGTCATCAACAAGATCTTGGTCATCATTGAATTCCTTCATATTTGGTGTACTGCTAATGTGTGCAAGAAATTCAGCGTCTGGAAACAACGGGTCATCGTCCTTCAGGACCTCCTCCAAATACTTGTACACAAAAGATTCATTTGCCAGCTCCCCTTCACCAGCAGAAGCATCTTGTACATCATTACGTTGCTGCAACACCACATATTGATGATGATGATGATGATGATGATGATAAGCACTTTTGTTTTGATCCTGCTGCTGCAGCTGCTGAGTATTAGCAACACCAAGAACATTAGTGTTGCTCTCTACACCCTCTGGCGGGCTGAGATTCGGATCAAAGGTACCAGAAGCAGTGGGCACAGCATTTTTGGCCTCTGGGAAACGGCAGAGGAGGAGGGGAATCGAAAGGGAAAGGCAGCACCATTCCCCCCTGCACAGCAGCAGCATTACTAGTACTAACACCACCACTAGTACCAACATGAGTAGCACCAACACTGGTCATGTTCATCATGTTAGTCTTGTTCATGTAGTAGTGAGCAGCAGGAATATTGACCAGTGCCCCTGCCGGACCTGCCAAAGGAGTCTCCTGAGCAGCAGTAGAGTTGATACCTGAAAACACATTGAAATTGTTTTTCTTGTTGCAAAAGAACCTTAAATCTCCAGCCATGTAGTTGATGGGCACCATTGGCACATTCACTGTGGATTTGGCTCTGTTTGCCACAAAGGGAGGTGTTCCTTGCTGCATAGGTACATATGGGAATGGCATGGGGTGAGCACTCATCGGCGCCAGAGGAGGAATGGAAGGATATCCAGCAAACTACGGTACCTGATCATCCGGCCTGCGGCGCTTCCCGGTGGCGAGCCTGGTGGGAGGGATGCGACCTCCCTGCACCCGATGCCTACGGAGCACGTCGACGAGGAAGTCGTAGGATTCTGTCGAGGCTATCGCCTCAGCAATGTCCGAGTCCAGTATGGTGCAGCGGTGGTGGGACTCTGCACACACCCAAGCACGGACGGCGAGCTCCTGGATGAAGAGCTCGCAAGCTTTTGTCAGGAAGGGTGGCATGTCGGCAGACATCATCATGTCGTACTCCTCAGCTCGGATAACCTCCTTGAGGCGGGCCATGGGAAGAATGTGGCCTCTATAGTCCACTATCGCCTCGATCTCTTCCTGGCGCCTCTTCCAGAACTCCTCCATTGCAAGCTGCAGCGATGCCGGTAGTGGCAACCTCAGCAATGTACGCACCTCAAGATGACGCTCCGTTCCTTTGTTTGCTCCATTCGACATACCTTAGCACCCATGTTTGTATGGATTACATGTACAAACACTTAATTACTTATTCTTTCGTGTAGTTATGATTAACAAGTGAGTGAATCAACAACCTATTTGATATCCCCAGAAACATATCAACATGAATTAGAAACTAGATTGCTTGCTGAAAGTGTCAGACTGCCAGTTACAACATAAATAATGATAGGACTGAAACAGAGTAACTCGTACATCCCGTCTTATGCAACATGCAAAAATGGTAAAGACAGATTCATTACCTTACTTAAATCACAATTCGATTACTAGTTGACACTGGTGATTGGTTTTCGGGGTGATCAATGGGAGGATGGACACCAGGCAGGGTGCTTTATATAGGACTCCAACTGGAATGTACATAGCTTCAAAAGAAAAAAAAGAATTCTGAAAGAAACAAGAAGGTTGGCTGTCTTTAATTGATTTCTTGCCGTTTGTTGCAGGTTTCTTTTTGCCTTGCATCCATCTGTCCATTGTAATGCAGAGAAGGTTTTGAGCCTCACATGGTTGAACCATCCACTCGGCCACTCCTCCATTCCTTGTTCTAAGGCCCTGTTTGGATCCCATGATCTAAAGTTTAATTGTCTAAAGTTTTGGACTAAACTTTAGTTGGTTAAACTTTAGCTACTAAATTTTAGTCGAAGGTCCTGTTTGGATCCTGTACTAATGGATAGGACTAAAGTTTCAAAAAGACCATACTACCTCTCCTCGTTTCGTGCGTCAACCATTAAATGGGAGGTGAGAGGCCAACATGCATGGGTAAACACGTCTTTGTGCCTGAGAATCCAAAACTTTAGCCCTCATTAGCTGGGTTTGGCCAACTAGTTGGCTAACAACTAGTTGGGGCTTTGGCTAAACTTTAGCCCACCCATTAGCCCTCCTGTTTGGATCCTCAAGGGCTAAAGTTTAGCAACTAGTTGTTAGCCCAAAGGATCCAAACAGGCCTCAAAACCATAAAAGTATTGTCATAACGTAACGTATTCGCGCACTGGTGGATGTGCGTAGCTTGATGCTCTAAATCCCTGACGCATTGCTTGATGAATCATCCAGCTCATAACCATATGCACTGGTGGATGTATGGAGTCTGCATGTCCAGAGCCTTCTGGACAGCCAGAAAAATGCATGGCCATGTGCAAGTAAAGCATGTGAGGGGATTGCTTGTGTCTTGTTACATGAAAACTGACCTAATTTAGTGGTGTGTCACCACTTCGATTGGTCATGTCGCTCGTACAGGGCTTTTTCCGTACAAGCCAGAAACACTTGAAAAGGTTACATGCTTTTTAATTTTCGCCTATCCTTTACTTTGTTATCGCTATAGCGGACGTTTTGTTTGCAATTGTGTTCCATGGATTGCTTATTTGCATTGTTGGTATCACTGATCTTGTCTCTTTTTTTCTTATAATTTGACTTTCTATAATAATTAGCTTTGAAACAAAGTATCAATTTAAAGTAGGATCTATGAATCGATTATAGTAGGTACTATTCTGACTTCATCTATATCGGTTAAATTTGTACATGAGTATTTCTCTCTGTACTCTCTCACGAACCGTTAAAATTCAAAAATTTAAGCCACAGCCCAAAAGAACCCACCCCTTATCTCAGACCATCGACCATGCATGTGTGATATTTATGTACCTTTCTGTTGCATCCGATATAGCAATAAGGAGTGAATGATACTTTTAAATTAACCATTAAAAAAGGTATCGTAAAACTTTCACTTCACTAGATACTTGAAGCTAAGAAGATCAAGAGTGGGTTCTTTTGGGTTGTAATTACACCTTATGGTTTAAAATTTTGAATTCTAGCTGTTTTACGAGAGGTAGTATGCAGAGGAAAATAATTGCATGTGATTTTGGCCAGTACAACTGAACTCGATATACTTTTTATTACAATCTTCTTGTTGACCTCATCTTAAAAACACACAATTTGAAAGATAGTTACTGTAACATAAGCCATAAGGCCTATTTGATATGGCTTTTAAAAATAGCTTTTGGTTTTTACTATAGTACCTAACTTTTAAACGGAGTATTTTTTTAATATGGGGTCTACAGGTTAATTGTAGTACACGTTAAAAGCTCAACATCTGTACCATCCAAAATCGCAAGTGAGTATCTGTCTCTCTCCGTAATCTCTATTGCAAACAGCTAAAATTCAAACATTGCAGCCAAAAGTCATACGCCACAGTCATATCAAACAGGCAGTGGAAAAGAACTCAGCCTAGATTTACCCACCAATAAAGCAAACACAAAAGCACAGAAGCAAATGAAGTTCAACTTCTCAAGGCCAGTCTAACCACTATGAGGAAGTGGTTAAATCGGCCGAGCGGTCTAACCACCGATGAAGGCCGGTTCGATCAGACTCCGGTTGGACCGCAGGTCTGGAGGTGGTCTGTAACATCCCAAAATTTCGCTCTCTGAAAATTTTAGTTTCAAATTAATTAATTTAAAGTATTTGAACTTTATTTGGATTTATCTAAATTTTTTTTTTCAAAATCTAAATCAAATTTAATCCTCAACCTCTCTACTCGGCCATCACGTGTCGCTCCTGATTCAATCCATCCTCGCTTCGGTTTAATCTCGACCATCCGCCTTCACTTACTCCTTCGTTTTAATCAGATGGCCTGATTTCTCTTTCGCTCGTGGCATTTGTCCGACCGTCCACTTCTTCCTCCTCTCTCTCCTCTCGCACACACCCAACCCCACTGTCGACTTCTTTTTTTCTTGCCTTCTTCAACCTTCCACCGCCACTATTAATGCCCCTTTGAGCTCTTGAATTTGGATGTTTCTTCTCGTTAGCTTTGAGCATTTGCTACAAATTGAAAGCCTAATCACTCCCGCATTCAACCTCCACCATTTACCCACTTTAAACCCTACTTATCTCCGCTTTACTCATCTTTGCGCCAACCTTAACTTTGGTGTAACCGATAGCCGTTCGTTGCCTCCACCTTCGCGGACAGTGCGCACATCCCCGCCTCCACCGAGTGAATCCACCGAAGAGCCTTGCCGCTAACGCCTCACTTCGCCACCCCTACATCCTCGTCGCGGCTACCACCGAGAATTTCGAGTGTCGTGCCAAGATGCACTTAACTCCTCGTGTCCTTCTCCTCTCGCGCACCTCTCGTCGACCCCAAGCCAGCCGCCATTCACCGATGCCCTCGGTCCCCATGCACCACCTCGCGATGCGTGAGCCATGCAAGCGCTCGCGCCACCGCGTGCCACCTCAGCCTTCTCCCGGTCAACGGACCCACCCACAAAAGCCGGTCCCACACACGATAAATAAAACCCTTTTCCTGTTGAAAAATAATTCGGCGAGAAAATCAAAATCTCTGCTGACGTCACCCTAACATCATAAATTCCATTTTTTCATAGAAATATAATTCCTCTGAAAATCATTTCCTTGATGATGTCATAATCTGTCATTTCAGTTCAAAAATAATTCCAGAAAATCAGTTTATTCTTTTTCTCTCCTTTTAAACTTCCAAAAGATCGTATTTCTTCATTTTGATTTCGATTGAGCCTATTCAAATTTCTAAATTCATCTAAAATTCTAATCTATTCATTTCTATCCTCTTTTTAAATTTTTGGAGTTTTTGAATTTACTTTGATTAAATTAAAGCTTAGAAAGTAAAAATATTTTTATTGGTACAAAAATACTTCAATTAAGTCTGAAATTATTTTATTTGGTATTTTCGGGTTCTAAGGATATCTGTGAAATTTTTCTAAATTTTTTTGGAATTTATTTTTTTTTCGGAAAAACAATTATTATTTTATTATTTTCTCTCTCCTGCTACAGTATTCTTCTTCACGGACGATGGCTGTTCCCGAGCGCGTACGCGAGCGCCATGGCTGAGTTCTTAAAACTTCCATAACTTTTGATTTTCTCAACCATTTCTTACGCCACAAAATGCATTTGAATCCTCTCATTAAGACCTTTCCATTCCCAGCCTTACCCCCAATTTCATGCGTCCATTTCGCGGGAATATGCCATGGCACCGAAAGACATTCCCTCGCGGATCTCCCCATCCGGTCCACCTCCACGCCTATAAAAGGAAGCACCGGGTGCCTCTCCTCATCCTCACCAAGCCTCTGAAATCTCAAGGCCTCTCTCCCTTTCTCCTCGCCGCAATCGGCATTTTTCTCTCGCCAATAAAATGGCGTTCTTCGGCCGTTTGCGTCGCCTACAGTGGAGTCCGGCCAGGGTTGACCACACCATTGGCTTCGCTTTTGCGCGTTCTACACGGTGCTCACCTCGCCTTCGCGGGAGCACCGTCGCCACCGTGGGCCATAGCGCGTCGTCGTTCCTCGCATCGCCACTGGCCGTCCATGCATGCCCGACCAAAACCAAGGTGAGCATCATGTTCCCCACGCTCTACTCTTCGTTTCACCGCAAACCCCACATGCTAACTCCTCTCCGTTTGCCCGGAACGCCGATGTCAACCCGACGGTCGCAAAATGTCTTCTCCACCGTGTTCCGCCACCATCCGATGTCCTTTGGCCGAGCCATTCGCACCGTTGAGTTTGCCTCGACACGTTCTACATCGTGCTTCCATCGCCCTCGCCTAAAGATTCCCCGAGTCCTCGTCGACCTTGTCAGGCCCAGACACTAAAGCGTACCTTGCGCGTACACCCTTTTTGGTAAGCGCTTGATTTTTGTTCGCGTCATATTGTGTCCTAGCCTCTAAGAAATTTTTCTACCATTTTGTTTAATTTTTCGTGGAGCCAATTGTCGAAATTGAGCTTTCCGTGAAAATGGCCGTTTGTGACTCAGACGTCGATTAAGTCGCCTCCGTAAGCCTTAGCCCATGCCATAATTTTTCTTAGACTTGCCTCACTGCGTTCTATGCCGTGCTTCCTTCCGTTTCCCAAAAGCCTCCACAAAATTTCGCCTCAACACCTCGCCATGGCCGCCAATGGCATCTCATGTCCCCATCTATCCGTTGGTGTTTTCCCAATCCGTTCGCGTCATATCGTGCCAAACCATCTCAGATAGCTACCTTTCAAATGGTTTTGGATTCGCTCAACCGAGCACCAAAATATCAAAATTTTCTGTTTCTCCACTGCCGTCATTCAAACGTCGATTGTATCGTCTCCGATTAATTTTCAGCTTAGCCAATAATTTTCCTAACTTCACCATGCCATGTACTACCCCACGCTCACCTTACATCTCCACGTTCCATACCCTGGTACTATCTCTCTCCAACTTTCTTGTTGTCACTCTTTTGTCTTTGTCGGTGCGCTTCTTCATTCATCTGCGGTGATTGCCGCTGTTCCTCGTCGCGTACCCATGTCACCACCTTCGCCTCATTGCCAACATTCGATTTTTCCCATTCGCCACCACCTTGTAGCCAACCGACATGTACTATTCAAAAAGCACTCCTCGTATTTTGTTATCATTTCATGTGATGTCCAAACTTCCAGATATTCGCTCTCCCTCATACGAACTCCGAATCCGTTGATTCTTTCTCCTAAATTCATCTAAAATCATAATCTATCCCTTAGTATATATTTTATAATTTTTATATTTTATTTGGATTTTATTTGAGTTTATTTTGTTTGTTCGGTCTTTTCGCAGAGAACCGTCGTTGCAAGACTTTCCCGACACGCACAAGAAGGTCCGACAGCGTGCAAGAAGGCAAGTCTCCTTTGATCATCTTGAACCCATGATTTGAAATGTTTTCAAATTATTTTAAATTATGTGCATTGCTATTTACATAAAACATTAGTTCTAATCTTTAGGAACTAGTTATTCCAAACTTGCTATGCCCTCCTTTGAGATTGAATGCCATGTACCATTGTAACCCTAGATATTTCCTTTGTCTCATTAATGAGATTATTATAATCATTTGTGATTAATAGACTGGTAGTAAAATGCTTAGTCATGCTATCTAATACTTGGATAATCTTGAAAATGGGAAATTATGATTTATGGAAATACCTTTGTGTTTGTAAATGTAGTGGTAATTGGAGTTGCTACTGATCTTTTAAAATAAAATAAAATGTGAAAGTTGATTTAGATTAGGGTGGATGGTTGGTTTGGCTTGGTGCAGTTAGCACGAGATCTTGTTAAGTGTATGTTCCACCTAGTCAATTAAGGACCGACGCTTGTGTTTGTCGGACCGAGCATTAACCGTACAACCACAAGTCTATATGGGTGCGACCTAGTCGACTAACTTACGATAGTCTAGTTTAGGTGCCACCAGTGGAAAGTGGAGGCCGAGGATGGACTGGTTATTCACAGTGAGGGACAGGATTTCTCAGTACTCATATGGCGCAAGAGGGCTTGGTTCAAGCGGTTAGCCTACTGCAGTGAAACCTCGTGGTGGTATCTAGCTAGATTAGAGTAAGGTAAAAGCTTTGTGATATTTTATCCGGGTCTCATGCCAAAGGAAGCGTGTTGACTTTTAGGATAATTTATCTCTTGTGGGTAAAGTTGTACAACCTCTGCAGAGTGTAAAACTATTCGAATAGCCGTGCCCACGGTCAAGGGCGGCAAGGAATGCATGCACATGGTAGATTTCTGGTTTTGTTTTAAAAATCAAAGTTTTGTATTCCGGAGTGGAGGGAACTCTCGGAAGGGTATCTGGCGGTTGGAGCAGAGAGGGTGGATGGAACCCGCAGCTTTAAAACTTGACCAATTGTAATTGGTTGGCTAGTGTTGGTAGATGGAACCTTCACTAGAAAGTTAATGATAGTTTCGCTAAAACATTTACTTTATTAAATTGATGCCTTCAAAATAATTAGTAGTAATTGAATTTAAAACATTGCTTTGTGCAAAAGAACCATATAGCCTTCCTTTGTCAAGCCTTGCATCTATGCATTTTCCCAAGACTTGCGGAGTACTTTATGTACTCACATGCTACACTCAAAAATAAATCTCGAGAAGAATACGAAGCTCAAGAAGGTGACTACGACTACTTCGCGGTGGCTTCGATGAAGGATTCCAGAGTTCTAGGTCGCGCTTCCCGATCAATTGCACGTGGCGTATTGATGGGTCTTCACCGAGTTTATCTTTTGCTTCTGCTGTGTTTCGTGTGTGCGAGGTCTTGAAACCTCAATTGTAATAATGAGACCTTTCGTGCCTACTCTTTACTATTGTAATAAAGCGTTGCTGGTTATGTATTCATTTCATTTAACTGTGTGCACTAGCTTTGATGCGGGACTAGTGCAGAAATACGAGGGTCCGGTTGAAATCCGGGTCCCGACAGAGGTGGTATCGAGCCAATTTGATCAGAGGATGTGACCTAGTTAGAATGGTCGTTAAAAAGAGCTTCAAAATTTATTTTATAAAATAAAAATCTAAAAATGTGTTATCCTTGTCTTTTCTTATCTTTCTATCCTTACCGTTGTCATGGCATTCTCCTTATCTATCTGCTTATTTCCTTTTGGAATGGTAATTGTACCCCCTTCCTTTGTAATTTCTATAGATGGCTCGATAAGGTTGCGTCTAAGAAGCACTTGGAGAAGCTCGTCATCATGAAGGAGCGAGGACTAGCTCTTTAGTTGTAATACCCAAGTAAAGTCCTACGATTTTAGAACGCTTATATATTACTTGCTTGTGTGTTAGGTGAACTGTACCAAGTCTTTGTATACTTGTAGTCAGATCACCCTTAAAAACTATTTTGATTTCAAGCTAAGTTTCTCTGGTTGTTGTTTGTTTCTCTCTTGAGTGTTTGTTTGGGATGGTGTTTAGTCGTTCCCCGATCTCTTATCTGTGCTACTTCCCTCTTATCTTTTGCTAACTTGATTACATAATAGTGCAAGCTCCAATTCTTTCACCGCAGTCCAAGTTTGGAGAATCCTTGGAGACCTAGAGTATATGGAAGACAACATATTTATGGAAAGTACTCTTGTCGGGGAAGCTGTCATAATCAGTGCATGTCAAGATAGGTAATTTGAAGAATTGTTGCTAGAGTGATATATCTTGGATTTATAATTGACAAGATTGAATAATATTCGAGTGAATTGAGAAAAACAAAGGTATATTTGTAGATACCAATTGATTATGAATAAATGTGAAGAAAGTAATACTTGTGGATTAAATAGATCATGGAGAATGAGTACAGTAGTAAACTTGGTGGAACTAATTAGATCATGGGAAGTGTCTAAATTTGATACCTTGGATTTATTATCTAGGATTGAAAGGAGCAATTGGATGCAAAACAATATTTTTGTTGAAGGGATTATTTGTGATTATTGGAGAATTGGTATTAAGAGATTGATCAAGTAAAAGGAGTGATTAAAAGATTAAGAAGTTGAATAATCATAAACAATTCATGATATCAATTTTTGGTGATTTGGGTGAATCATGAAGAGTAGATGAAGTTTGTGGAGTTAATTGATTATCAGAGTTTGGTGGACCTATTAATAAGTGGATACTAGTGGAATTGTAAAAGATAATACACTTAGATATCTTGGTGGATTAATTTTATCATTGTAAAGTAGACTTTGAAATGTCAATTTGAATTGGTGGATTTAATAGATCATTGTTAGATAATTGGATTTTAACTAATGGGATTAACTAGGTCGTTTAAGGATCTTCAAATGGATAACTTGGAGGATTTAAATTAATTATGGGAGATAGATTAACCAATAAGAATTAATTAAGAGATTGTCCGATAATAATTAATTGAAAGATTGTCCAATAAGAAGTAATTGAGAGATTGCGCGATAAGGATTAATTGAGTTTATTCAAATTCGGTGGAACCAAAATGATGATTATCAAGAGATTGATGTTGGTGGATTAATGAATATTAAATTATGGCTTAGATGACATTAAACTTGATTGATGATTACTAAAAGGTTGGATTAATCTTATATTATTTGATCAGAGTTATGGATCTGTTGAATTAGATAATGATCATAAAGCAATTGGTGGAAATCACAAATTACAATGTTATTGGATTCTTGTTAGAAAAATTCTATGGTTGGTTGTCGATTCAAATTAGAGCAGAGAATAAAAGTTTATGGGATTATTTGTTGAAATCAATGTGAATCGATAAGGTGCAATCGGGGTATATGATTTTGGAATCAAGAATTTTTGAAGAGTTGAAATAATTATGTCTTTCTCGGATGAACACTTGCGGAAGTTAAGCCCTATTTGGTGGAATTCTGAATTAATCGATATGATAAGGGCAATTGAAGTTAACTCGGAGCTTGCGGCGACTAAAGATGTACCAATCCGATTTGTTATTGTCTTAGTATTTCTCGATTAAAGGAATACTTGAGCATCGAACGACAAGATAGAATCATGAAGGAAGCTGAATGCCTCGCAAGAAGCATGACCATAAAGTTCCGCAAAGCACGGTAGAGCAACCATTTGAAGTCAAGCAACTTGGGAGGTGAAGAGGACCTAAGAGCCGAGTTTTCCTCTCCTTTCTTTTTCCTAGTCCGTCCGAATCTCGGGACGAGATTCTTTCTAAGGGGGTAGGTTTGTAACATCCCAAAATTTCGCTCTGAAAAATTTAGTTTCAAATTAATTAATTTAAAGTATTTGAACTTTATTTGGATTTATCTAAATTTTTTTCAAAATCTAAATCAAATTTAATCCTCAACCTCTCTACTCGCCATCACGTGTCGCTCCTGATTCAATCCATCCTCGCTCGGTTTAATCTCGACCATCCGCCTTCACTTACTCCTTCGTTTTAATCCGATGGCCCGATTTCTCTTTCGCCTCGTGGCATTTGTCCGACCGTCCACTTCTTCCTCCTCTCTCTTCCCTCTCGTGACAGCCCAACCCCACTGTCGGCTTCTTTTTTTCTTGCCTTCTTCAACCTTCCACCGCCACTATTAATGCCACTTTGAGCTCTTGAATTTGGATGTTTCTTCTCGTTAGCTTTGAGCATTTGCTACAAATTGAAAGCCTAATCACTCCCGCATTCAACCTCCACCATTTACCCACTTTAAACCCTGCTTATCTCCCGCTTTACTCATCTTTGCGCCAACCTTAACTTTGGTGTAACCGATAGCCGTTCGTTGCCTCCACCTTCGCCAGACCTGTGCGCACATCCCCGCCCCTCCACCGAGTGAATCCACCGCCGAAGAGCCTTGCCGCCAACGCCCTCACTTCGCCACCCCTACATCCTCGTCGCCGGCTACCACCGAGAATTTCTGAGTGTCGTGCCAAGGTGCACTTAACTCCTCGTGTCCTTCTCCCTCTCGCGCACCTCTCGTCGACCCCAGCAGCGCCGCCATTCACCGATGCCCTCAGTCCCCATGCACCACCTCAGCAGTCGTGAGCCATGCAAGCGCTACGCCAGCCGCGTGCCACCTCAGCCTTCTCCCCGGTCAACGGACCCAGTCCACAAAAGCCGGTCCCACCTGTCAGTAAATAAAACCCTTTTCCTGTTGAAAAATAATTCGGCCAGAAAATCAAAATCTCTGCTGACGTCACCCTAACATCATAAATTCCATTTTTTTCATAGAAATATAATTCCTCTGAAAATCATTTCCTTGATGATGTCATAATCTGTCATTTCAGTTCAAAAATAATTCCAGAAAATCAGTTTATTCTTTTTCTCTCCTTTTAAACTTCCAAAAGATCGTATTTCTTCATTTTGATTCCGATTGAGCCTATTCAAATTTCTAAATTCATCTAAAATTCTAATCTATTCATTTCTATCCTCTTTTAAATTTTTGGAGTTTTGAATTTACTTTGATTAAATTAAAGCTTAGAAAGTAAAAATATTTTTATTGGTACAAAAATACTTCAATTAAGTCTGAAATTATTTTATTTGGTATTTTCGGGTTCTAAGGATATCTGTGAAATTTTTCTAAATTTTTTTGGAATTTATTTTTTTTTTCGGAAAAACAATTATTATTTTATTATTTTCTCTCTCCTGCTACAGTATTCTTCTTCACGGACGATGGCTGTTCCCGAGCGCGTACGCGAGCGCCATGGCTGAGTTCTTAAAACTTCCATAACTTTTGATTTTCTCAACCATTTCTTGCGTCACAAAATGCATTTGAATCCTCTCATTAAGACCTTTCCATTCCCAGCCTTACCCCCCAATTTCATGCGTCCATTTCGCGGGAATATGCCATGGCACCGAAAGACATTCCCTCGCGGATCTCCCCATCCGGTCCACCTCCACGCCTATAAAAGGAAGCACCGGGTGCCTCTCCTCATCCTCACCAAGCCTCTGAAATCTCAAGGCCTCTCTCCCTTTCTCCTCGCCGCAATCGGCATTTTCTCTCGCCAATAAAATGGCGTTCTTCGCCGTTTGCGTCGCCTACAGTGGAGTCCGGCCACGGTTGACCACACCATTGGCTTCGCTTTTGCGCGTTCTACACGGTGCTCACCTCGCCTTCGCCGGAGCACCGTCGCCACCGTGGGCCATAGCGCGTCGTCGTTCCTCGCATCGCCACTGGCCGTCCATGCATGCCCGACCAAAACCAAGGTGAGCATCATGTTCCCCACGCTCTACTCTTCGTTTCACCGCAAACCCCACATGCTAACTCCTCTCCGTTTGCGAACGCCGATGTCAACCCGACGGTCGCAAAATGTCTTCTCCACCGTGTTCCGCCACCATCCGATGTCCTTTGGCGAGCCATTCGCACCGTTGAGTTTGCCTCGACACGTTCTACATCGTGCTTCCATCGCCTCGCCTAAAGATTCCCGAGTCCTCGTCGACCTTGTCGCCCGGACACTAAAAGCGTACCTTCGCGCGTACACCCTTTTTGGTAAGCGCTTCGATTTTTGTTCGCGTCATATTGTGTCCTAGCCTCTAAGAAATTTTTCTACCATTTTGTTTAATTTTTCGTGGAGCCAATTGTCGAATTGAGCTTTCGTGAAAATGGCCGTTGTGACTCCCGACGTCGATTCGTCGCCTCCGGTAAGCCTTAGCCCATGCCATAATTTTTCTTAGACTTGCCTCACTGCGTTCTATGCCGTGCTTCCTTCCGTTTCCCCGAAAAGCCTCCACAAAATTTCGCCTCCAACACCTCGCCATGGCCGCCAATGGCATCTCATGTCCCCATCTATCCGTTGGTGTTTTCCCCAATCCGTTCGCGTCATATCGTGCCAAACCATCTCAGATAGCTACCTTTCAAATGGTTTTGGATTCGCTCAACCGAGCACCAAAATATCAAAATTTTCCTGTTTCTCCACTGTCGTCATTCAAACGTCGATTGTATCGTCTCCGATTAATTTTCAGCTTAGCCAATAATTTTCCTAACTTCACCATGCCATGTACTACCCCACGCTCACCTTACATCTCCACGTTCCATACGGTACTATCTCTCTCAACTTTCTTTGTTGTCACTCTTGTCTTTGTCGGTGCGATTCTTCATTCATCGCGGTGATTGCCGCGTTCCTCGTCGCCGTACCCATGTCACCACCTTCGCCTCATTGCCAACATTCGATTTTTCCCATTCGCCACCACCTTGTAGCCAACCGACATCGTACTATTCAAAAGCACTCCTCGTATTTTGTTATCATTTCATGTGATGTCCAAACTTCCGGATATTCGCTCTCCTCATACGAACTCCGAATCCGTTGATTCTTTCTCCTAAATTCATCTAAAATCATAATCTATCCCTTAGTATATATTTTATAATTTTTATATTTTATTTGGATTTTATTTGAGTTTATTTTGTTTGTTCGGTCTTTTCGCGTAGAACTCGTCGTTGCCGAAGACTTTCCGACACGCAGACAGAAGGTCCGACAGCGTGCAAGAAGGCAAGTCTCCTTTGATCATCTTGAACCCATGATTTGAAATGTTTTCAAATTATTTTAAATTATGTGCATTGCTATTTACATAAAACATTAGTTCTAATCTTTAGGAACTAGTTATTCCAAACTTGCTATGCCCTCCTTTGAGATTGAATGCCATGTACCATTGTAACCTAGATATTTCTTTTGTCTCATTAATGAGATTATTATAATCATTTGTGATTAATAGACTGGTAGTAAAATGCTTAGTCATGCTATCTAATACTTGGATAATCTTGAAAATGGGAAATTATGATTTATGGAAATACCTTTGTGTTTGTAAATGTAGTGGTAATTGGAGTTGCTAATGATCTTTTAAAATAAAATAAAATGTGAAAGTTGATTTAGATTAGGGTGGATGGTTGGTTTGGCTTGGTGCGATTAGCACGAGATCTTGTTAAGTGTATGTTCCACCTAGTCAATTAAGGACCGACGCTTGTGTTTGTCGGTGAGCATTAACCGTACAACCACAAGTCTATATGGGTGCGACCTAGTGACTAACTTACGATAGTCTAGTTTAGGTGCCACCAGTGGAAAGTGGAGGCCGAGGATGGACCGTTATTCACAGTGAGGGACAGGGATTTCTTGTACTCATATGGCGCAAGAGGGGCTTCGGTTGGGCGGTTAGCCTACACAGCGTGAAACCTCGGTGGGTGGTATCTAGCTAGATTAGAGTAAGGTAAAAGCTTTGTGATATTTTATCCGGGTCTCATGCCAAAGGAAGCGTGTTGACTTTTAGGATAATTTATCTCTTGTGGGTAAAGTTGTACAACCTCTGCAGTGTAAAACTATTCGAATAGCCGTGCCCACGGTCAAGGGCGAACAAGGAATGCATGCACATGGTAGATTTCTGGTTTTGTTTTAAAAATCAAAGTTTTGTATTCGGGAGTGGAGGAACTCTCGGAAGGGTATCTGGCGGTTGGAGCCGAGAGGGTGGATGGAACCCGCAGCTTTAAAACTTGACCAATTGTAATTGGTTGGCTAGTGTTGGTAGATGGAACCTTCACTAGAAAGTTAATGATAGTTTCGCTAAAACATTTACTTTATTAAATTGATGCCTTCAAAATAATTAGTAGTAATTGAATTTAAAACATTGCTTTGTGCAAAAGAACCATATAGCCTTCCTTTGTCAAGCCTTGCATCTATGCATTTTCCCAAGACTTGCGGAGTACTTTATGTACTCACATGCTACACTCAAAAATAAATCTCGGAAGAATACGGCTCAAGAAGGTGACTACGACTACTTCGCGGTGGCTTCGATGAAGGATTCCAGAGTTCTAGGTCGCGCTTCCCATCCAATTGCACATGGCGTATTGATGGGTCTTCACCGAGTTTATCTTTGCTTCCTGCGTGTTTCGTGTGTGCGAGGTCTTGAAACCTCAATTGTAATAATGAGACCTTTCGGTGCAGTACTCTTTACTATTGTAATAAAGCGTTGCTTGGTTATGTATTCATTTCTGTTTAATCGTGTGCACTAGCTTTGATCCGGGACTAGTGCGATAATACACGAGGGTCCGGTTCGAATCCGGGGTCCCGACATGGTCTGACCGCATCCCTGATCCTAGATCTAGAAATCAACCTGAGGCAAAACCAAAAAATGGTGTAATCTTCAAATGATATGAAACTTTGCACATACCTTTCTAAGGATCTTAGAAACCTAATCCATTCTAGGATCAAATGGATATTGGCTAAATTTCCAATCTTTTCTCAAAGCAAAGTAAGGTTGCATCAAAATCAGGTAAAACTTAAGAACTAAAGATATAACTTGCTTGTAGGTTGAGGATGGCTAAGAATTTGAGATCAAAACCCTATGAACAATGATCCTTATAAGGTGTCTTCATCACTTACACATCCTTAGAAATCAACAAAATCAAGAGAGAGAAAGAGAGGACAAAACACCAAACGAAACAAGTGCAAAATTAAAAAGAACAAGAACACATCACGTAGGATGAAAAATATTGATCTACTGCAACTTTCAGATATGGGTTTTATACATGTCAGACCCAGATTTTACCATCCAAAATCCTCTGTGATTCCACCGCACTATTCCTTGAATCAATAGATAGTGCTCACAGATACAGTTCTGAATATCAAAATTCATATCATGCGGAAGCATAAATAAAATAGTAGTCTTACTCATGGGCCGCTCAGGCCGAAATCATTAAATTGCAGCAGCGGAAGAACGAAGCACACAGGTGGGACCTTCAGGACATGCCCACAGGCAGCCAACTGGAGGTTCGCGATCTAGCCCTTGACATCTTCATCTTCTTTGCCATCATGACCAAAAGTATTGCTGAAGCGTAGTGATCTGATTCCTAATTCTGGAATTGTTATGAGAGCGAGTGTGAGCACTAACCACCATGATGCACGAGCCAATACACAAGATGCAAATAAATAGTATATATGGCTTATCAAAGGAGAGGCTCGGGTTATTTTATTTGCCATATTGCTTTTAGTAGCTTTATTATTTAATCATAGTGTTATTGTTACTGCCTAAAACTCCACAAAGCGATTGCCATAAATGAGTTGATCCATCAAAGATACACTTTCTTTTTTGATTGTTGTCTAAGACTCCAAACAGCGAGTGTAATCATTTATTTAATCCACCGATCAAACAATTCCCATTACATTGTCTAAACATTCTATCAATCGCATTGGGATTACTAACTCCCATATAAATCTAAATTTTTCCACCGATGCATGGATCCGATCTCGGGTTCACTATTTACCAATTTCTTTATTCTAGATCCACCAATCTCTTGTGTATTCTAAATTCCTAACAATCCAATTTTGTGGTTGCTAATCATCAACCCTTCATTTCAAAATTCTAAGGATTATCCAACATAATTACCTTTAAATCCACCGAAATCATTCGTATCGGGACCTTCTAACAATTCAATCCTTTTGTTATTGATCCAAAACCATAATTTGCTCTCCCAATAATCAATCGTATTTTTCATTATCTATCTCTAACTAATTCACTAGTTACCTCTACCAAGAATACTAGTGGTCAAGTCTACGATTCAATAGTATACCTCCACCAAGATTATCATTGATCAAGATTATACTCCAATAATTGTTACCATTCCTCCATTATTCCCAGAAATTCAATTGATCCTTCTAGTATTTGATCAAACCCTATTAATCCCATTAACGCCAACATCTTCCAAAAATTTATATTAGTTATCAGTGTTGTAATCCAGCAATTACCTTTGCACTCCCTAATTTTTCAAAAATCATTTAAAACATCTATCTAGCCTATATATTCACTTAGGCTCCACCAATTTATTTCTCCCAAAATCCACACTATCGATTTCCCTTTTATGATCGGCATGATTCCACCAACATCTTTATGCGTTTACCACAAACAGCCATCTTCTTTTCTTACGACTCTATTTATTCTTCCTGACATTTTACTTTGTGAGAAGTATTATCATTATTTTTAAAAAAATATCATACATAGAAATTTCCTGAGACCTAGCAGTTTTGAAGAAAAACATAATGTGTAAGAAAATGCACTAATAATAGCGATCTAGATTCCATCCACCGTTACATGGCATCTGCACCATATGCTAACCTTTCAGCATTATAACCGCTTACATTATCACTGGGGCGACACCTAGGGCAACACATATCAAGGCCTTCCACTGCCCTCCACTTTTCCTATTTCACCCACAAAGTTTTTAAAATAAAACTATATTTGGTTAAGTTCCCATGTCCGCCCTTGACCGTGGGCACGGCTATTCGAATAGTTTTGACTCTGCAGAGTTTGTACACTTTCACCACAAGAGACAATCAACTTGTTGCCCCACACGATTCCTTAGTCATGTGGTTGAGCAGACCATCACAGTGACTTTTCAAAGTATCTAGTCCCTTTTGTCATCTCACCCTATGGGCCGCTCCCACTTACGGTGGGTCCCATACGTTGCACGGGATATTCACCATGGTTACTAGCGCTATTCGGGCTTCACTCCCCTCAACGCTAGTACGACAGGAAAACTTTACCCTCCACTTGGTGTCCCTTTAGGCCTCCCCTTGCCCTTGCATATCCACTCCTATCCACTACGGTGAGATGAGTCCGGGGGTTTCGATAAATTTACTTAGTCAAGTTGTACTTTACAGACTTGTAGTTGTACTGTTTTACACAAGAGGTCATGACAAGATTCAGTCTTTAGTGGTATCTGGGCGGTTCTACCACATTCCATACTTTGTGCTTCCTTTGCACCACATACCAGCCCCCATAACATCTGCCTAGATATTTAAGCGAGCTGGGGATTTTGGGAGCATAAAATAATCATGTTAAAATATACCAGTCATTACCACCATGACTTCCCAAACCAGTTTCTCATGATTAAAAATGATAATGACGCTTGGGGCATTTCAGCACCCCCGAGTGTCTAAGCAGTACTAAGCAAGGCATATAATTATGGACTTATTTTCAAAAGTTACAATTATAATTTTAGTAGGGTGACAAGGTTCACAAATCAAATATTCCAAAAGAGGTGTGATATTAATCAAATTAAACAATGGGCATATAACTAGAATTCTTAAATTAAATGTATATTTGCATATAAAATAATAGCATGCAATTTGATAATTTAAACCAAAGTAATTTGCAGAAAATGTAGGCTCAACATGATCAAAGTATTGACTCGCCTTGGTCACAGTGGGTTTGGTTTTGGTTGTCTTGAGCTTCTAGAGCTGCTGCCTCGGCTTCTTCTTCCTGAGCCTCATAAGCTAATTTAACGTGCGCGAAAATTTGGATAAAGAGCAAATTAGCAAACCAAATAAACGTTCACCAGCAAATCCAAATAACTCCAAAATCCCTGCTTTTAGCTTCATAGGACAGACTTTGCTTTTTAGTTAAATTTAGAAATGTGTGTTATTTAATTTGGGGTGAGAATAAATTAGCTATAATTATTTGGAGTTAAAATGAATTATTTATAATTACTCGCAACTTAACCATACATCAATTATATACATTATGGCTTTTATTTTGATTTGAGTATAGTAGACAAAAGATCCTTATCATGGCTAAGGCATAGGGTTTAAATCTTTATGTTTTAAAACCATTTGATGGCTAGTCTTACAACATTTACTAACATACAAAAGTTCATGATTTATTGTTTAGTAAACTTTTATTTGCTAGGTTGTCATCCCATGTGAGCATTTACCTAAATCATATTCCTACTAAACTTTTTTTTAATTGGTAAAGATTTAAAATAATTACTCAATTTCTACTTGCTAGAACATAATGGAAGCTTGAACCTACACATTATCCCTAAATAAAATTTTCATCCCTTCTAAACCTTTTTCCTGATTTTTCCTCATTTTTCTGGACTATCCATGCATAGCAAAAATTAAATCTAAAAACCACACCTCGGCGCTGCGGAGCGGAGGCTCAAACACGGGCGACCGAGGCGGGTTTTAGCGCCAGCGCTGCTAGCCAGGAGATCTCTCGGGTGTTACCTGACTATAGAGGGGGCTGAACGCAGATAAACCAATTCTGCAGCAGGGGCCGGGGCAGAGGAGGCCGAGGGCGGGGGAGCGGCGGCGGTGTGGTCGGCGGTGGGCTGCCGGAGAGAGGCCGATGACGACCAAAATGCGTTCCCAGCGACGAGGTGAGGTCGCAGGTGGTGTCGGTGGGGGCCGGGGATCGTCGGAGGTGGGTCGGCGATGTGCGGCGGCGGTGGGCTCGGGAGAGGCTCGACGCTGGCGAGCTACAGGCACGGGGGAGTTTGGTGGAGGGTGGGGACGAGTTCGCCTGGCTCTGAGGAAGGTTAATACCAATTTCATGCGGTTAATATTAGTGATTCTCTATATATTGATGATCAAACCTAAAAATATTTAACATGCATAGATTCTAAAACGACTTACGTTTGAAATCAGAGATGCATAGATTCTAAAACAACTTACGTTGGAAATCAGAGGTAGTAATAAAGATAAAGATGAAGCTGTGTGTTGGATCCTAGTTTCCACTTTTGCAAACTGAAGGTGATGGTGCGGATCCTCGCTGTTCAGTAAAAAAGACAATTCTGGAACCTCAAATTATTATTGTTTTTACACTTTCATCTTTACACAAAATTCATGGTGTTACACTTAACAGACGGCAGCATTCGACATGCCCAGTTTTGTCCACGCCCACACAAGCGAGCCTTTCTATTCACCCAACCACTACAAAAATATGAGGGTTAGCCAGCGAGGCCAGTACAGCTGAACTCGGTATACTTTTTATTACAATATTCCTGTTGACCTTGCCTTAAAAAACGCACAATTTGAAAGATAGTTACTGTAGCATAAGCCATAAGAGTCACAACCATAAGGTCTATTTGATATGGCTTTTAAAAATACTACAGTACCTAACTTTTAAACGAAATATTTTTAAGATGCGGTCTACAAGTTAATTGTAGTACACGTTAAAAGACCAACATCTGTACCATCCAAAATCGCAAGTGATTATCTCTCTCTTCGTAATCTCTGTTGCAAACAGCTAAAATTTAAACATTGCAGCCAAAAGCCATACGCCACAGTCATATTAAACAGGCAGTGGAAAAGAACTCAGCCTAGATTTACCCACCAATAAAGCAAACACAAAAGCACGGAAGCAAATGAAGCTCAACTTCTCAAGGTCAATCTAACCACTATGAGGAAGTGGTTAGACCGGCCGAGCAGTCTAACCGCTGATGACGGCCGGTTCGATTGGACTCTGGTTGGACTGTAGGTCTGGAGGTGGTCTGACCGCATCCCTGATCCTAGATCTAGAAATCACTGAGGCAAAACCAAAAATTGGTGTAATCTTCAAATGATATGAAACTTTGCACATACCTTGCTAATGATCTTAGAAACCTAATCTATTCTAAGATCAAATGGATATTAGCTAAATTTCCAATCTTTTCTCAAAGCAAAGTAAGGTTGCATCAAAATCGGGTAAAACTTAAGAACGAAAGATATGGCTTGCTTGTAGGTTGAGGATGGCTAAGATGACTCTAGATAAATTCCCACATGTTACAAACAAGTAAGAGCATTCAAAGATTCGAGATCAAAACCCTATGAACAATGATCCTTATAAGGTATCTTCACTTACATATCCTTAGAAATCAACAAAATTAAGAGAAAAAGAGAGAGGACAAAACACCAAACAAAACAAGTGCAAAATTAAAAAGAACAAGAACACATCATGTAGGATGAAAAATATTGATCTACTGCAACTTTTAGATATGGGTTTTATAGACACAATCATAAAGGACAAAACCGCCCAAACCCACTAAGGATAAGTTCCCATCCACTTGCCATCCTCAGCACCTCCTTGATCTAAATTGCTCCCCCAACGCACTCCAAGTGCTATAGTTTTGGTCCTATCACCGCTTCCAATATTTTGACTTCCCTACCAAAACACCATCAGTTTGACTGTAGACCTCACATCTTCCCCGAGTATAGTTCATGATTATCTCTTCCTTTGCGATCAATCCCATGTTTGCAACATGTAGATTCATTGATAACTCACGCATTAGTAAGTCTCTGTGTCGGTTCCCTCAACCACATCTTACTTGTTCTAATCATATCATTCGATAAATCGTTACTCGAATTTCTCTTTAACATCCTTTGTCTTCTCTATATGTTGCTTGAGCTCAATCATCCCATCCAACTTTTTTGAACGTATCTCAGCTCATCTCTGAGTCTAGTCTCAATCCATATCACCAACAATAGTTATCTCTAAGTTTCTTTGTACATTAAAAACCAAAAAAATATTTTCAAATATAACTTGACTCACGTTACTTCAAACAAAATATCGAGATGGAGCTGAGAGGAGACTGACTCGAAGGGATTGGGGGGAGCCGACAAATGATCTACCAACCACAGATGCGTTCTTTTTAAGTACTCCGTCTGATTATATACGTAAGTCATTTTAAATATTGATATAGGCTCTAAAAAATAATTATACAGCTGTGTTATTTTTAAGTACTTAGTCTGATTCTAAATGTAAGCCATTTTAAACATTGATATAATCTCTTAAAGTGATAGTTTAACCATTGATTTTTTATGAAAATATGTTGTTTCAAATAAAAATAATTATACATTTTCATGATAGGTCTAGTAATACCAATTTCATGCTGTTAGTCTTAGTGATTCTCTATATATTGATGATCAAACCTAAAAATATTTAACATGCATAGATTCTAAAACGACTTACGTTTGAAATCAGAGATGCATAGATTCTAAAACAACTTACGTTTGAAATCAGAGATAGTAATAAAGATAAAGATGAAGCTGTGTGTTGGATCCTAGTTTCCACTTCTGCAAACTGAAGGTGATGGTGCGGACCCTCGCTGTTCAGTAAAAAAGACAATTCTGGAACCTCAAGTTATTATTGTTTTTACACTTTCATCTTTACACAAAATTCACGGTGTTACACTTAACAGACGGCAGCATTCGACATGCCCAGTTTTGTCCACGCCCACACAAGCGAGCCTTTCTATTCACCCAACCACTACAAAAATATGAGGGTTAGCCAGCGAGGCCAGAAACCGCATCGTGAAAAGGCACGTTACTATACAAGAACAGAAACTCTAAACTCATCCAGTCATCTGTTATGTTGATCCGTGGGGAACAATATTCTTGCTGGAAAATCATGCATCAATCCCTGGACCTGGGTATGCAGGGAGACTCATGATTCGCCTGTCGAGCACAGGAGCACCCACTGTAAAATGGTACAGGCTTTGGAACTCCAAGTCTTTAAAGCCAAGCAACTCATGAACTGCACAAAAGTTGTAGCAAATTAGAATGCATTGTCCAAATAATGTATAATGCTTATGGAATGATGATTCGTATAATTTGACGGAAGGTTACATTCTCACAATGACTGCACATTCAGTATAAATATTAAGAAGATTAACCAAGTCAAAATGGATGATAAGGTAGAGGACCCAAACATCACAGAGATCTTGTGATTAATCGTAAGTGACAGAATACATTATTTTGCAACCTTCGATGATGATGTGACAAAAGAATGCAAATTCAGGCACTGCAATCGAGAAAAGTGCGGCAAAAATGCCTATTCTATGAAGTGAACAGATCAACAGACATGCTTTTATCAAGAACAAGATTCACATATGTATGCTCGGCAGTGCAGAGAATAAAAAGAAATAATTAAACAACAGGAAACAGAAAATAAAAAGGGAGAGTTAAATAGCAGGAAACTGCATCTACAGGTATCAAAAAGAAAAGAAAAAAATGAAATGAGGTCAGGAATTCAATAGCTGGACATGAGATTTTTCAAGGCTACCACATAAATAGTTCATCACCAGTTTCAAACCTCAAAACATAATGATATGTTTGTGGTTGTTACAATTTAATCTTGTAGAAACAACAGCTAATAGATTGATTACTATTACTTCAATGAGGCAAACTGGGACATAATATAAATCATATCAATGAACTATGGAGCATAGATGTTCTGACATTCCAGATTGAAAGCATATACATAAAACCATTTTAGGGTCCAAATCAAATATAGCATCACGAATTCCAATATTTTAAACACACAATAACATACTGAACAGATTAGGTGATCATCAATTAAGAGAAGAGTTTCCGACAGAAAAATTAAGATCAATGTTGACACACTGTCATACACGCGCATCCAACAAAATATCCCACATTTTGGCGTAGCATGTACCATATATTAAGCAAATATGACCTTATAGGGTGTCTCAGGCATTCTACCTCAGTACTGAACCATCTGACCCTGATCTTTAGCATGCTAAGTGAATTGCAGATCTAAACAGAACAAATGCAATTTTTTTTCGCTTGGTTTTGGACCACAACGTAGTATCATACAACACACAGAAAGGAGTGTAATTGCAATATTACGTTCTGAATCATTTGTAGACAGATAACAAATCTTCTGTCAGCTAATAAAGGAAAAGCCACACAGATTACTCAACCAAGCACAGAGTGTAAAATTTCTTAATCATGTATAATCGGGTTAACAGGGCTAACAAATTGCACATTTTTTTAGTGATGCTGTTCAAGTACTAATTAATCTTTTAAAATTTCAGCGTCAACTTACCAGCATCATCAAAGTAGCAGCCAATCCCTGTGGCAGATATTCCAACAGCATGGGCCTCGAGGTAGAGAACTTGACCAAGAACACCAGTTTCCCAGAATAAACGAGGATACATCCATTCACCTCTATCATGCAGCACAGGCTCAAACCGAGCGATCATCCCAAGGCTAAAACATCCATGTGAGGCAATGTCCTGCATCCAAAACACCAGCAATGAATAATAAAAACTCAAGCATACCATTTTGGGTTCCACGATCAACTGCAAGATTAATATTTGGAGTGTTCAAATTAGTCCCATAAAACTACCTACGCAAGATAAACCACATAAACAAAAGGTGAAAGCTGAGAATATGAGCATGGTAAAAGCTAACAAATCCACAAGAGAATTGCTGTGCAAAAACATTTGACATATTCGCGTACCTGAAAGCAAGAGATCTGCATTGCCAACCGCTGGCAATCCCCTTTCATCAGCCTATACAGCGGGAGGCCGTCGGGGCACCCCTCTGGTCGAGCCCACTCAAAGTCCTGCCGCATGGCACGCCGCAATGCATCAAAATGCTCCTCATTCCTCACTAAGAAGTACAGCCCCTTGGGCAGCCCTGAGACGCGGTGCACAAACAATGCGGCATGGACCTCTGCATCCCACGGCAAGACACGAAATGGCAGAGCACTCTGTGGCCCCTGCCGCTCCCCCGGGGGAACCTCACCTGACGGCAAGCAATGCAGCAGGATCTGATAAAACGTGCCCCTCCCCATCGCATGCACCCCGTCCATGTCCACCGCACTCCGCCGCTGCCGCACCACCTCCTGCACCGTCAGCTCCTTGTACAGCATCCCTTCCGACAACTCTGCGCTCCTGCGCCATGGCCTCACTGAGAACCGCTCTCCAGGCTCACGACGGTGTTTCTTGACTGCCTCGGCCGTGCGGTATATGACATCCCACACCACATGATCCTTGCTCAGCCGGTTCGCCTTCCCCACCCACTCAAACCCATCAGATCCCCCCAAAGCCTCACTCATCCTCGCGTAGTCCACCTCCGGCGCTGAGCCAGCCGGGAACAGCAGAACCGCGCAATCCGGGTGCTGCCTCTCCACCCACGGCACCTTGCCCCTCACCATTTCGCCAGGCATCCCCTCAGGCGGAGCAGGGCACCCTTTCTCCACCCCCACCAGCCTTCCAAGATAGTCATCGGACAGCCCGTCGAGCACCCGCGCGTCCCACCCCAGCGCGGCTGCGGCCACCGCCACCGCCGCCAGGGCGTGGCCCACATCGTGGTTGCAGTACCGCAACGCCCGCTCGCCGTACTTCCACGCCTCCCGCCAGAAGATCGACGACAGCGCCAGGACCGCCGTCGCTGGCGGCGGCAGGAGCGCCGAACGGTCGCCGTCGGGCACGGTGGCGCGAACCTCGAGGAGGTGGTCGCGGGGCGCGTAGTGGGAAACGACGAGACGGCGGGGTTCCTGCGGGTGCTCGAAGAGGAGGTGGGCCTCGGTGGGGTGGAGGTTGCCGCTGCTGGGGTTGACCCGGAGGGACCAGATGGACACGCCAGCGGACTTCCAGGCGGAGAGGGCGAGGGAGTGGAAGAGGAGGCCGGAGATGGAGTCGAGCGAGAGCGGCTGCGGCGGCGGAGGCGGGGAGTGGAAGAGGGCCGGGTAATGGACGGGGGAGACTACCGGAGGTGGGTTGGGGAGAGGGATTACGGAGGGAGGGCAGAAGCGGAGGAAGGGGTTGGGCTGGTTGGCCCAGTCAAGGCGGCCCGGACCGCGCGCGTAGCCTGCGGTGAGGCTGTGCTTAGTGCGGCAGTGGTAGTCCGCGGCGGCGGACGAGGCAGCCCGTGAGGAGGTGGAGGCGGGGGCGGAGGACATGGTGAGGCGGTGGAGGTCGGGGAGAAGAGGAGCGCGGCGAGAGAAGTGGTGGGGGCGGAGGAAGAGGAGCATTTCTCCCGGGGTGGAACGATGGCGAAGGTTCAGCGGTTCGTGGGCCGGACTGACAGGATTGGACGGCCAAGTGTCTCCGTGCCTGCGAGCGTAATGGTTTGGCGCTGCTCCAAACAACTAACTTCGGTTTCTCACTTCTAACCTTTAGCTTTTGGGTGCGTTTTTTTCCTTAACTGTGACTTATGAGGTATAACTTAAATTTTTAAATTTTATTTATTTATAAGAGACAGTATATATAATTTTGACTATTTCTAAGAGACAGTATACTTTTACTACAATCTTTCTAGTAACTATACCTTAAAAAAACACATCGTTTGAAAATTAGTTACTGTACTATAACTCATAGGGTATAACCCATAAGTGAAAAAGAACTAAGCCTTTATCTTCTTACTTTTATCTCTTTTTTTTTTAGTTTTTGGTTTTTTAAATATTTTTGGTTTTTTCTTTATTCCTTTGCATGTTTATGATGTATAACCTTTTATTATTTTTTAGTTTTTAAGTATAATTATACAAAAAAATTAATAACAATTACTATATTTTTCAGTTGCTGCTTAGGCTTATAAGCCCTTTGGATCACTACCAAATTCTCTTATGGAATTCTGACTTGCTGAGTAAAATATAGCTCTTCCTCTAAAAAGCAAGTAAAACATAGCTCTCACGTTATGTCACATCATCAAGTTAACGATGATCGTGCGATCGAACCCAATGATTGCCATCCAACTAGTATTAAACACTTCTCAAACTAGGTTAAGACGGATACTAGATCGGGCCTGGGCTCGATTTGGGTTGGGAGTGGGTAGGGTATGAGCCAGATCTGTGTTTGGGTTGGGCTTGAGTAGGGCATGGGCTAGAATGAACTTGGCCTATGTTGGGCTTAGTGATATTGCCCAACTAGTAATGCTAATTGGACACATGCGATGGTCCGCTCGATCTTTCACGGTCCAGCAATGGATGGTACGTGTTGAGAAACTGGGTCCAGGACCAAGAGTCCTGGTCCAATATGGGCACCTTACCGTAGATTAGATTATAAATAGAGAGCTATACCCCCCTCATTTGTACACACCTGATGCAATTGAGAGCAATAAAGAATACCAGGAGTTTTCTCTATCCTTTTGTGTTCAATCTATTATTCTGTGATTCTGTGATTGATTCATTTTTGTTTTAACAGAGGAATCGCTCGGACTGATCGCCAGCGATGGTTCCTCAACACGTTATCAGCACGACTTCGCTCTGGTAAACGAGGTAATCATCGAAGCACAGATTGAATTTTCTAGATCGCTTTTGAATCTGTATTTTCTTTTCGCGTTCTAGATTGAATCTCTACGGTGCAAATCCACCCTAATCTACCATGAGCCGACCTGAAGTCGCCGACACAATATCGATCGGTAGATTGCGAAACGGGGTAGATGTTGATTGCACTGTAGATTAGAAACGATGCAAATCCGCCCTAAATCTACCGCGAGCAGATCTGAAATCGCCGGCATAATGTCGATCGGTAGATTGCGAAACGAGGTAGATGTTGATTGCATCGTAGATTGGAAACGAAATATATATATATATGCATTTGCTTTCCTGTTCAGAATCTGCACAGCCATTGCATAAGAACAATTTGCATCCCTTTTCTGCTCGGTCCTGCATGACCATGGCATGGAAAAGAAAAGAAAAAAAGGGACCGACGACCAGCAGCCGGCCGGTGTGCCATGCTCTCATCTTCTAGACCACACACGCCCGCCCAGCTCTACTGCCCTCTACATGAGCCCATGCCCTCCTTAGCCCATGTGTTTTGTGCTCTCACTTGGCCCGTCACTGTGCCCATGCGGTTTGGCTCGTAGAGGAGTCCGTAGGTGGGAGCATTGGTCGTCGTTCATTGGTCGCTTCAGTTGCTGCTGCATGTTTGGCTTGGTGTGCCAAACCGAATCTCGTGAGGATGGCTACAGATAACTTTGCTTCTTCGTACCTTTTGGGTTTCTATCTTCACCTTGGTTCGTGCGCTTCTCGGCTTGTGCTGCATTTCGGTTCGCTTTTGGTTGTGTCCCTTTGAGTTTACATTGCCTCCTTACTTTGCATGCTCCTCGATCTACATCAATGGGGGCTTTAGTGTGAGGTATTGTTCCACATCTATTTTCCATTTGCAATCTAGTTGGTATTTGGTGTAACGCGCGGTTGCTGTTGCCTAGCCTCTCATCGGTGGATTCTTTGTCGGTGTGTTCGTTCTTTCGGCAATTGAAGGGGGCCTCGTGAGGGTAGCTGTGGATTGTTGAATGTGCTTCTTTGTTTAGGTTGGGTTATTCATTTGCTGTTGCTGTGTGCTTGGCTTGCTACAGTGGACCGGAGATCGTGAGGATGGTTACAGATAGGGCGTTTCCCCTCTTGCCTTTTGGCTTTCTATCTTCACCTTGGTACGTGTGTGTTTCTCAACTTGTGTTGCGCCCTGTGCCAGTGGGGGCTTTAGTGTGGAGTCCATCGGTCTTTCGCGTGTGTTGGTGCGGTTCTTCCCTTGGGTTGGATTGTTCCCCATATGTTTTCTATTTGCGATTTGGTTGCTATTTGGTGCATCGCGTGGTTGTGCTAGCGGAGGGCTCAGATGTGAGCTTCGCTAGGGTTTCTATGCTTTCATGTGATCCTTTCTTTGGGTTGGGTTGGTTCGTTGTTGCTTTTTCCTTATGGTTCTGTCCACCATGTTGCGCCGTTGTTGGTGCTTGCATTCCCATTGGTGGGTTTTTCATCGGCTAGTGGGGGCTTACATATGGCGTGTTGTGACATTGGTGTTGCTTCGTCACCCATCGGTGGATTCCTTGCTAGTCTGTCTATGGTCTGAGCAGTCAGGGTTGGCCTTACAAAGGTGCTTGCATATTACAGTTTGTTTCTTTGCTTTTTGGGTACATATCGTGAGAATATATGTAGGTTTTTGTTTCTTCCCTTGCTTGTTTTTTTGCCGCGTTCTTCATTTGCATCGCGTTGTTGTTTACTTTGGGTTGTGACCCGTTGGGTTTCCATTTCTTCCTTGCTTGTTGTGTGCCGTAGTCCCTCCCAATTGGGGCTAAAACGTGAGGTTAGTTAGGTTTTTCGATGCCTTCATGTGGTTCTTTCCTTGTGTTGGATTGTTTTGTTCTTGCTATTTCTTTACTACTTCGTTGTTGCTATGTGTATTCACTATTTGCTGTAGCTTGCTCTCATGGTTCCTGTTACCATCTTTCTTATAGAAGAGGTTCCTCGGCTAGTATGACGTCTTGCACAATTGGTAGTGGTCGATTGGTTCATCGTGTTGGCATGCTATTGCTGGTTGGCTTATTTGTTGTCTCAGGGCTTTCGGTCGCGATTCGTTGTGTCTTACTTTCATTTGCACGCCGAGTTTGGTGGTCCTTGCTACGGTAGTTATTTCTTTCATGCCTTTTGCTATTTACGTGCCCAGTCAGATTTTATCCGCTCGATATGTGCTTATGATTTTGTGGGTAGAATTGGCCCCTTTTTAATGCCTTATTACATTTTCGATTTGTCATATTGATTTGCTGCATTTTTAGTTATGTTACATCTACCGTCGGTTTGTGGTCAGATTCTGTGGGTTAGTCCCTTTTTCCATGACTTGATACAATTTTCAGTTGGTTATATTTACTTGATGCATTTTTGGTTTGTTATATTACATTTGTGACCGGCCTATGTTCATGTCTATTTATTTGATCCATCTGATTGAGGTGTATTATTTGTAGCCCTATTTATAGCTATGTGCTTACTATGAGTACGCTTTTACATGGTTTGCTATGGTTTTGGTCTGTTATGTTCTATCGAATTCCAGTTGCCGCTCATAGTTTATGTTGTTTTGTTTCCTATGCAGGAGGGTATCTAGATAGGTCGCTATACTGTGTTGTGACCCATGCTTGCCTTACCTGTGGCCTCAGGGTTTTCGTTTCGCTTTGCTGTGTCCTGCTTTCATTCATAGAGCGACTTGGGTAGACCTCATCGTGGTAATTATTATTTTTAGACGATTTCCTATTTATGTTCCTCATTTTCATTCATCAAGCCTATGTGTACTGTTTACCTTACTTTCCTTAGTTTTGCATGGGTTTTCCCCTACTTTTTTATGTTGTTTGATTTAGTGGATCCACCCCATGCAGCTAGACCTCACCATGAGAAGCCTGTGAATGGGAAGCATTCAGTTAGGCTACCAATGCTTCCATGTGCTAACATTGATCACAACATAGATCGATGCTTTCCATAGTACGCATAGCCTGCTGTCCTGTTTAGTTATGTCTGGTTGCTTACCCGCTTTTACATGTGTTACTAGATTTTTAGTTATTTACATTGCCCATCTGATTCGTGCACTCAGTATGTGATGTTTGCGCTTTTAGGCTCACAACCAACCTGTTCTACTTGAGTGCCTATATTTTCGATTAGTTATTTTCTTCTATTGACATCTGTTTTACATGTGTTACTGCATTCTTACTTTGTTACATTGCTCGTCTGATTCATCCGTTTGATACATGTTGTTTGTGCTTCTACGCTTACAGTTACTCCATTTTATGTGCTACCCTAAATTCTCGACTGGTTGCTTTGTTGTTCTCGCTGCTCCTACCTCTTTGAACGTTGTATGCATGGTGTTTACCTATTATTTATTGTGTGCATATTTGTTTCAACTCCTCTATTGTTCCTAACTTTGATGTCTGCTCTTCTTCTTACTCCTTTTATTTTATGAATTTTATGCTGGTCCTTGCACTGTTTGTTTTAATTGTTTGCTTCGGTGGATCTAGCCCGCTCTACTAGACCTTGCCATCAGAGCATTCTGTGTGGCAAGCATCTGATTACCCCATCGGTTTCTTCATGTGGTGCCACTGTTGGTGGCATAGGTTAATGATTTCCATAGTACATATGGCTTGCTGTCCTCTTTATTTGTACCTAATTGCTTAATCCTTTCTGTATGCTATTTGTGTTGCTATGCTTATAGTCAATATATTTTAGATACCTGCCTAGGTCTGCACACTTCATTGGTTCGTTGTATTTACTGCTTCTATCTCCTTCGGCATTGTCTACATGGTGTTTAGTTCACACTTACTATATGCAAATTTGTTTCCATTCTTTTGTTGCATCTAGCTTTGGTGACTGTTTCTGTCTTATCTTGTTCTTTTTCCCTGTATCCATGCACTTTTAGCTAGATCGTTACCCTATTTAATTCTGTTTGGTTTTTATTTCTATGCTTACAGTGGGTTCATTTTTACAGCCCAATCTAGATTTCCAGTTTGTTGCTTCGTTGTGTTGCATGGTTCTACTATTTCGAATGTTGGCCGCATTGATTTATTGTATTCACTGCTTCTAGCTTTTTAAATGTTTGCCGCATGGTATTTAGGTTGTTGCGTTGCCCATTTTGTTCATCCACTTTCAGTGTGCTGTTCTTATTTCGATGCTTAGGGTCAATCCATTTTACACATTGGCCTAGCTTTTCGGTTAGCTACTTCATTCTGTTTGCCGCATCTACCTTTTGAGATGTTGGATACATTACTTCATTGTGTTTACTGATACTACCTTTTCAAATATCGCTCACATGGTGTTTAGGTCCTATTTACTATATGTGGATCTATTTCAGCCACCTAGACTCTTTCTAGCCTTAGTACCTCTTTTTGTGTGGTTCTCCTGTTTCTCCCTGTAGCTTTACCCTTTAGTTGGGTTGTCCCTCGCTTTCCCCCCTATTAGCTTTCATGGATCCAGCCCACTCTACAAGAGCTTGCCGTGAAGATATTCTGCGTGGGAAACATCTAGTTACCTCGTCGGTTCTTCCATGTGGGGAGTTGTTGACAACATAGGTGAATGCTTTACGTAGGACAAGTGTGCTATTATCCTTTTATTCATATCTGGTTGTCCCTATTTAGAATTCTTGAGTCTTTGTTTATATTTATGCCCTCTATGGTTATGTTGTCTTCTATGCTAATATGTGCATCCCAATTCTTGAGTGACAGCTGGTGTGGTGCCGCCTCTTAATTCTTCCTTCACGTTAGCCCACACGCTCAGTGGCAAACCTAGGATTTTTAGGACGGGTACTCAAATTTCGGAGCTAGGTTGCTTGGATACGTCGATACTGCGACACACCATTTCCCCAAAACATTGATACAGATACATGTATATAGATATAATAAAATACAAAAATATAGAAATTAATGATTTCTTATAAGGAAATGAGTGACATAAGACAAGTATAATGGCATGAATTAAATAGCAAATAATAGATATTAATAACAGTTACATACCTTGTTAACCTACCTTTCTGTGTCTTTCTAGCTCTCTTAAATTTGTAGCAAGTGTCAAGCACATGTCTCTCTTACATGTTTGTACCGAGATCCTTAAGCCTCAAACATGCACGTCAGATGAAGCAAAGATTTTTGGCAGGATGGTAATGGTAGCTAGTGACAGAGACACACATGCATACAAGAATACTAATGTACATCATTGGTTTTCTGTTTTGAATTTAGTTAGTGACATCTGTGGAAAGTAACATTCTTTTCGCATTAGCTCATCCTATGTTTTTTTTAATTTTCCAAGTTCAATATTTCTAATATCACTTTTCTAGTGTTTAGAGCTCAATCGATTTGTGCTATTGGTGTCCATTCAACACCAAATAGATGTTTGTAGAAGCTAATTTGGATTACATTGGGGATTAAATTTTGAATTCGGACATGACTCCAACACCAAATTCACCTAATCAAACTAGAAAGTTGTCGAGACCTAAGCCTATAGATCGATTTCACCCAACCCGCGCAGAAGAGCACCCTAGATCAACACACCTAGCAGATAGACATATATGCATATGTGATACATGTGTACCTTGCCATGGTAGAACCCTAGTTGCTATGCCGCTTCATCTTGAGCCCCGCCGCATGCTGCCATTGCTAGGATGTCGATGCTTGTATCCCTGTTGCAAGCTGCCGTAAGGTGCCGTTGGTGCTCTCCCGGACAAGAGGGCGAAGACGTCGGAGCCCAAAGGGGTTAGTGAGGAGTATTGGAGTCTTGGAGACTGAAGTAAGAAGTAAGGAGTGGCTGGTGGCTGGCTGGCGAACTCGTGAATAGTGATAGAGATGGAGCTGCGCTTGCAGTGGCGACTTGAAAACAGTCGAATTTGACCCAACTACTAATATATATATATATATATATATATATATATATATATATATATATATATATATATATATATATATATATATATGAAGCCTCTTTTCTACTCCGGTGTAACTACACCCTATGTCGTATCTCACAACATAGGTAGTATCTCGCGTAACGAGAGTATGTACGTGTAGTATACGAGTATTTAAGACTATATAGGTGGTATGCATATTTTTTTTGACATACTCCTTTTTATGTATGTATATAAAGGTAATACACTAAAAACTATGGAATTCCTTGCAATTTTTTCGTGTGGTTCACATTGGAGTATCTTATAATTAGTATATGAGTATACCTAAAGTGATAAAGGAGAATTTCAAGTTTGTTTAGGTGGTATATTAGAGGTGGGTGTAATTACACCCGGGAGTAAAAAATATTTTTCCTATATATATATAGGACGCTGAAATGGGACACCATGGTGCCCGGGCACCAAGCCTCCCTGCCTTTGGATTGCTTTTAGATGCGTGCTAGTGCAATGGTATATAATATATCATGCATACTAAATCAATTATAGATGGAAAGTCTTAATCATGGATGGAAAGTCTCAATCACACTAGCACGCATCTAAAAACAATTCAAAGGCAAGGAGACTTGGTGCCTGACACCATGGTGCCCTCATTATATATACTATATATATATATATATATATATATATATATATATATATATATATATATATATATATATATATATATAAAATCTTGTGTATGCTGGTTTTTTTGTCAAAAATTTAGGCATTCATTGAATACCCTTGAATTACTGTAGGTTCACCCTTGCCCACACCATTGCCTATACATGCCTTACCTATTGGTCTTGGATTGGTGCCTTCATAGTCCACATCGTTGCTATGTATGATTGTTAGTCATGTTATACAACTTATGCATGTCGATTGTTCTCGCCTTTTTACCACTTTTCAAAAGTTTATGCTTTGCTGGTATTTTCTTTTATTTCTTCTCGCTATACTATAGTGCCTGCCATACAATCAAATGTTGTTCTTCCATGAAAGCGTCAGCATGGTCACCCACGCTCTTCATGAATATCATCCCCAGTTTCTGTGACTCTGTTTCTATTTTGTCCCTACCCTTTGTTTACTCAGCTTGCCTACATGGTAGGGGACCATTTTTGCCCATTGGTTATGCCTATCGAGGTAGCTAAAAATAGGAAAAGATGGAGGTTATGCAATGCGCATCGCGTTGCTGCTAGAATAGGTTTTCTTCGTTTGTTGTTTTCATTCAGTGCCTTCCTCTTTGACCCAGCTATTTTTGCTCTGTATTATATATAATCCTGTTGGATCGAAAACGGCGACAGAGGGGGGGTGAATGGAGCCCTTTAAAAATACCCCGAGTATTCACAGTCAATGCTTGTCTCCGATAGCTATAGAAGCTATGAAAACTGAGTAAATTTGTTCATTCGAAGACTAAGACTATTTGCCGAAAGCTGAAAGTACTGCGAATCAAAAACAATCTTGCTCCAAAAACCAAGTAAGCTCACTGCTGAAAAATAGAGAGCTAGCGCTGCACTACTAGTTTCTTTGCTACCGAGAGACAAGAAAATCAACTTGAAAATTTGAGCCGAGCTGCTGCTAAAAGAAAGACAAAACTGAAAAACAAAGCAGCCCAAAAGGAGACCTTGTTGCCAACAACTTAAAGCAAAATGGGAGTACTAGCCCTGCTGCCGAAAACAGATAAAAGGAACAAGGTGACACTTGACTGAAATAACTAAAAGCAAAAGGGATGTGCTCCAATTGAGATTAGAAAGAAGTGCTCCAAAAGCAATCCCCAAAAGAGCCATCTACTGCATGTCCACTAGTACACTCTTGGGAATGAGCTTCATGTAGAAATCGGCAAACAAAATGCACTCTCGGAAGGAAGCTTCAAAGACTAAAAAACAAACGGCAAGTGAAATGAGACACAAACACAACCGAGAAAGCTAACAGAGAAATAGAATTCTTGGATTGGTTTGGTTCGAACTGAAGTAGTTTTTTTTAAACTAGCCGAACACTGCAGAAACCAAAAAAATGAACTGAAATATATATTTTTTTACTAGCCGAACACTGCAGAAAGGAGACAAAAAAATGAAGAAAGGAAGCCAAAAAACAATTGTCCTGTGCGAGCAATAACTAGAGAAAGTAATCAACCAAGAAAATGACCAAACAGGACTACTAAAAAGAAAATCATAACACGGAAGCAATGGCTGGCAACTAGACTTCTCAAATCACATTCTTTAGGACTTAGTCTATTGCTGCTACCTGACAAATGGTTGGCACAAAGGAACCGAAACAACTGAAAAGAAAATACATGTGTTGTCCGAAACAAAGCATGTGGTGCTGGGTAGAGATGGGCTCAAAAGATGCAAACAGAGAGAGTTGGCCGAACTGCATAAGAAACAATTGAACGGAGCAAAAGCAAATACTGCAGTCCAAAACAGTAACAACCGAAAAGACTAGAGACCAAATCCACAATCGAAGTACAAAGAGGAAATCAAACACAACAGTAACGAAACCAAGAGGGAACATTTCATAGATAGCTGAGGAGACATCAATGATTACATATGATCCTTCTTACAGCCATCACCAAAACAAGAACACACCAAAACCCTCTCTCAAGCCATCTCTCTCAAAAATCTGCTCTCATTTCTCATCCCCTCATTTCATGCATGGAGAGAACCAAATAAAACCCTAACTCTTACACCCACACTCTCTCTCTTTTTCAGCACTAGAGAGCACCTCTCTATTTATAGCCTCCATAATGGGGTTCACACCATGCTTTACCCATTAAGCCTCCACCAACTCATGGTGCTTTATCCACAATCCACTTCCTTTAGTGCAGCTTTGCGTATTCACAAAACGCCCCTCACGCACCTTCCAGGAAGCTTCCTCATTCCTTGCCCTCCAAGCCACGCAGCCACCTTGAGTCCTCGCCGTCTTCGGCATACCTCGACCGTTCCGACCTTGGCACCTCCCGCGCCTAGTCCGGTCATCCCGTGCCTCGCCACGACTCCATCTCGACGTCCTGCAGCCATCACAGACAAGAAATACATCACATAGCACCGCTCGACACATGTACTCATACATTACCAGCAGAAGAAATACTCAGAGCCCAAACCGATCGAACCGAAAAATTAAACGACTTAAGCATGTTCGACCTAGTTCAACAAGATCCGACTGAAACCGATTGCACCGCGCAACGACATGGTCTGAACCACACAAACCAAACTCGACTTTCCTAAAAACAGACGTCAATTACTCATCACACAACCGGGGTCACCTCCACATGGTCTCTCAAATCCATCATACCTTCTCCTTTGTTGGGTGTTTTCTTTGATTTACATTTCAAGTTGCGCGTGTTCATCTGGTTCCATTGCAGTTAAAGAATCGGTTGTTTCGATTCCTAAGGAATATATTTCTTATTTGAAAGGTCCAACTATATAGCCCAATCTTTTTGGTTGTTTATTTTGCTTTTTTTGCCGTTTGCCCTTGTTGTGCCTGGTCTCTTTACTGAGTTTATTTTTCTTCTCCTCTCCTATACTTCTTCCCTTCTTCCATTCCAGCCACCTATACCAACCGATCATATTATGGTGGCCCAGATTATGAATGTGCCAAATGTGCTACAATTTTCTGGTTTCAAGGAAGGTCCCGGCATAGAAGCTCTACTAGGCAATGGCAAATTACTTATAATACATGTTGTCGAGGTGGTAGGATTTTTTTCCACCACATAGGGAATTCCCAGCTCCACTCCGAGACCTCATTGGTTTTAATAATGGCCCTAAATCAAATGGATTTTTGCGCCTGATTCACCATTACAATTTCCTATTTGCATTCACTTCTTTGGGCGTAGATGTTGATAGGATCATGAACACTGGTGGAGGCCCTTATGTTTTTCAATGGTGTGGTTCATCGCCATGTTGGTTCATTAGTTTCGAAATCAGGATGAAAACCAGAGTATGCTCAGCTATATATCTATGGTACTTCTAATGAGCTTCACAACAGGTTGTTTATGTTCGATAAAGAAAAGGATGGACATGAACAAGCAGACCCTGCTATTGTTAGTGATCTAATTATAGCTTAACTATTGCAATTAGCTGGTTAAAAGTTCAGGATGGCCCATGATCAGTTTTTTTAGGAGAATCCAAAGGTATATATCTATCTCATTGGCTCATTAGCCAGACATGGTGATTGATATTCTTTACCCACTATGCCTGGAATGGAGCTTCCCTGTTTCTCTTCTGTATCCCCCTCCCTGTCCCCTTTCCACGTGTCGGCATAATATTTGTTCTACTTTTTTCGACCCCTATTCCCTTCCCGAACGTTCCCCCTCCTCCCAGATCGGATGAAGCCTTTCCCCTCACCTTGCCTCGCCTCAAATGCGGCTCCCGATCCCCATCCTCCTCCCTGATCCCGTCCACCAAATCGATCTGAGATGCGGCTCCCGATCCCCGTCCTCCTCCCAGATCCCTGTCCACCAAATCGATCTAAGCGAAGCTCGCCCACGCGCCGCCCGACACCGGCGGAGATCCCCGTCGGCTCCCGATCTGAGCGGAGCTCGCCCACGCGCTGCCCGACACCAACGGAGATCCCCGTCGGCCTCGCCCATGCGCCGCCCAACACCGGCAGAGATCCCCGTCGGCTCCCGATCTGAGCGGAGCTTGCCCACGCGTCGCCCGACACTGGCAGAGATCCCCGTCGGCCTTGCCCACGCGCCGCCCAACATCGGCGGGGATCCCCGTCGGCTCCCAATCTGAGCGGAGCTCGCCCACGCGCCGCCCGACACCGGCGGAGATCCCCGTCGGCCTCGCCCACGCGTCGCCCGACACCGACGGAGATCCCCGTTGGCTTCCGATCTGAGCGGAGCTCGCCCACGCGCCGCCCGACACCGACGAAGATCCCCGTTGGCCTCGCCCATGCGCCGCCTGACACTGGCGGAGATCCCCATCGGCTCCCGATCTGAGCGGAGCTCGCCCACACGCCGCCCGACACCGGTGGCATCGAGCTCCCCTCCCCATCGCCGTCTCTCCTCGAATGCGACTCCCCCTCCTCCCAGATCTCCAAGGCAGCGATGTCGGTGAGCACCACGTCGGTGGACAACTCCTCCTCCGTCCACCGCCAGCGACATCAACCTCCGGGCTCTCGCTGCAACCCTCGTCGCCACGGTGCCGCCTCACCACCGGTACATCACCAACTCCGCAGCGGGGCGGGCGCACGCGCTGCTCCTCGCGTCGCCGCTTGCGCTCGCTTTGGTCTCACCTCCTGCTCTTTCTTTGCCGCCTGCGATGCCTCCTGTTCGCCTCCTAGTGCCCAATTCGCGAGTTGGAACATATGAAACAAGTATTCACCGATCTATGAGAACATGTATTAGAGATTGTCCTCAAACTAACCACGAGTTCTTATATATAGCTTGAGGTGTCTACAAACCAGAAAATAGAAATATACAGTAGGTTCTACTAATAGGAAATGAATGTTGCAAGCAAACTAAGTGAACATATTGTAGAAATCTCCATGAATTGGTTGAATTGGCTTCTCGTGTTGCAATCCTTGATTTGTTGAAGACATTGCAAATGGATGTAATGAAGCATCTACAGCTGCATTGTACTCTGATACATGTATGAAATTTTGGTTATTGGGAATCTCCAAATGACCCTAACCATACAAAAGAATGAAAATGTCAGTGGCGAACTAGTGATAATCCAAGAGAAAAATCTTTTTTAAATGACAATGCTTGAGGATCATTTCACCATCATTGTAGCATGTGGTTGTGGCTGTGATTGTGTTTGTGCTGGGGTGTCAATGCCCTTTTTCCTCCTTCATTTTGCTTTCTCTAAACTGCTGATAGGTTCATCAATCCACAGATTTGCTTTGCCTTGAGTTTGATGCCGGCTGGCTTACTAGGACCTTGTGGGGTGGAGCTGTCTAAATCCAGATTTGACCTGATTTTCAAGGTATTCTCGATATCTTTGGCCAATTTGTCAGCACAATTAGCAGACATAGAGTATGTTTCATCAGATTCTGCAGCTCGAGCAGCTATTCGAATGAATATTTTGCATAATCCAAAGTAGCGACTTGATAGTTTTATTTTTGGATCTTCATGCATATTGCAACTGCTACTTATATGTTTGACTTTTGCATCAACTGTCCATCTCTTTAGTATATATTGTTCAGGAATTGATTTGATGTTATTGATGTCTAATATCTTTAGTGCGTGAGAGCATAGAATACCGGCAAATTCAAACTTCTTGCAGCTGCATTTGACTCTTGATTCCAATGAAGAAAATTTGATAACATGTTCATGATGCTTGCCATGAATTTTTATTTTGTACACCTTTTCTGCATCATCATCATCACTATAATATAATATATCACAATTCAAAGTCTGCAACACTTGTTCCTGAAATATCTTAAATACTGCTGGAGTATAGGCTTTTGCTACATGCCTTAATATTGTCAACTCTGTTGTTAGCTTTGATGTACTTTGCGTTGCTCAAAAAAGGTAAGCATGACATATTTACACTAATATAACCTTTCAATTCATTATTCATGCTTTCATTTCGCTATGTAGTACTCATATCAGCAGCCTTTTCTCAAATAGCCATTGAAGCCATTTATTTTGTTGTAGCTCATACTTGTCAAGCAATCGGCGCCATGCATTCATAAATTCATCCTCCTCCTCTTGATCATATATGCAGTTTTGAAATTCATTATTGAATTTCTTATAGTCTTTAACAACTCCAGCAAGGTGCTTGCATGCATTCTGATTCATATGCCATACACATATCCTATGATGAGTTTCAGGAAGGACTAACTTGATTGCTTTAGCCATAGCTGCATCTTTATCTGTCAAAATAGTTTGTGGTGCCTTCCTTAACATGGCAGTTAGAAAAGTTTGAAATAACCAAACAAAACTATCAGCTGTCTCATCGTATAGAAGTGCAAGACCAAAAGCGATAGTTTTCTTATGATTGTTAACTCAACAATCAAACCAAAGGGCGTCCATCATCCAATTTTCTGTATGTTGTGTCAAAGCAAATGACATCACCAAAAACTTCATAATCTGTGACCATTTTAGAATCAGCCCAGAAAATGTTAGTTATCAAGTCATCCTCATCTACTTGAATAGAATAGAAAATTTTGACATCTTCTGCTACTTTTTTCTCCATATATTCCCTCCAGTATCACCTTGTTTTGTCTTCAAATTTCTTGTTGAGTATAATCTATTCTTCATGTCTACACGAGTAAATCCAAGATTCTCAAAACCACATGCTTCTTTTGCCATTAGATCAATAGTTGCTTTAGTAGAAATGCCTCTGATTTTGCAACTTCCACACTTGCAACTTTGTGCTTCATTAATTTTTCTTTGCGATCTTAATTGGTGGGCTTGGCTTCTAGTAGCAAGTTTATGGTTGTGCTCAGCCACAAAGTGGTAGACACAGTACAATCCATCTCTGAGACTTATCTTCCTACATGCTTGACACATACATCGTGTTTCTGGCCTACTGAAACATTTACCATAATTTGAAGATTCCGCTCTTTTGTCAATACCTCGAGTTCTTGTTATTATAGTTAATTGACATTACATGTCACAAAATAAATACAAATTGCATAGTAAGAATTATCAAAGTCATTACCTTCACGAGAACAAACAAATGTTCTGTTCCTTATATTTGAAGAATTCTTCATGTTATAGAAGCTGCTTCTTCGGATACTAAAGCCCATCTCATAAGCATAAGTATTGTAAAAGTCATAAGCGTCTTCCTCAGAGTTAAATGTCATGCCAACCTTGGGTATAAAGTATTTAAGAGAATCTTTTGTTTGAGATGCTTCAAAATTTTCATGATCCTGATATACAATTTTTTAATATCTAATCAGGTTCTATTAAATTTGCAAAACAAAAAAGCGAAGTGACATGATATCTTACATCTTCTAGTTGTGATGTTGCTCCCAGGTTACTAGGAGTATTGTTGTGGTCAATGAAATTTGTGGATGATGCCATTGCAGCCGATGTTGCCTACTACTCATTATGAAGGCATCCTCTGATGGTTTTCTGCGTGAGCAAGTTGAGGACAGATTAGCATTCTATGACAAGGGTTGATGGTAAGTGACTGACATGATACTGACACAGTGAACCACATTTTACATGTTGCTGTGAATTTGTTTCCTGTGAATTTGTTTCCTTGTCCCTAATTGGTTTCTAGACTTCTAGTTTGCATAACTTGAGGTAGTTGCTTATAATTGGACTCTTGACTACAACTCAAGTAGATTCATTTTCTGTTCCTAGGGGCTAGGGTTTAGTGGTAGATCTTATTTGAAGACTCATAACTCATAAATGACTGTTTACATTGGCTATCTGAGCTTTCTAGCACTTTAAGTTCAGAATCCTGTTCACAAATCCATTTGCCTCAAAAGAAAATCGTTCTAGTTAAAACCATACAAACTGTTTAGCTAACTTTAAATCCTTCTGAACTTTGGAGTTAACAGCTAACTGAGGTTACATAATTGAAGATCCATGCATCCACCAAGAAAACTAAGAAACCTCAAGCTGATGGAGGTCAAGTATGACATGCTTACCTCAAGCTGAGCTTGGAACCAAGAAGAAGAAGAAAGTGCAAGCTGTGAATGTTCTCTTGTTTTGGCTGATATGAGTGCTCTGTGAATCTTCTCTTTTTTTTGGTTGATATGAGCTGTGTGAAGCTGAGCTTCTCTGTGAATCTTCTCTTTTTTTGGCTAATATGAGCTGTGTGAAGCTAAGCTTGGAACCAAGAAGAAAAAAGTGCAAGATGTGAATGGAATGTTCTCTTGTTTTGGCTAATATGAGTGCTCTGTGAATCATATACTTTTGTGTCTTTTTTGGCGCATATGCTTCTGTTGTTTTGGCACCTTTGTCCAGTCTGTGGGAGGGGTGGAGTCTCTGTGCAGACTTCTATTGTTTTTTGCGCCTTTGTACAGTCTGTGGGAGGGGAGCAAATATTATGCCGACACGTGGAAAGGGGACAGGGAGGGGGATACACAGGGAAGCAGGGAAGCTCCATCCCTATGCCTGAGCTGGCTGCTTTAGTTGTAGATGACCTATCCGTAGAGAGTAACAGATTTGATGTAGTTGTCGAAAGCCACCCTGGTGAGCTAAAGTAGATTTCACCTCTTAATCCTACTTTGATGTCTCTCCAGTATCCATTGCTATTCCTATTTGGTGAAAAGGGTTTTCATTTGGGTATTAAATATAAAGAGGTTGATGATTTCCTTCCTTCTATCAGAGGTGATGTTTTTATGCTTGAGTATTACCGTTACGAATGTCATTATCATAGAAATGAGCCAAACCCTTATACATACTATGGCCGAATTTCTAATCAAATAGAAACTGATTATTATTCATGTGTTGAAGCAAGCCGGTTTTCATTCCATTTTTTCAATCACGATGTGTTGCATTCTAAGACATATCAAAGCATTCAGATGCGCTTGGTGAGGGTACATCAGAGGGTAAGAACATCGGTGTTAAAATTTTGCTGCTTGCAAGCTTTGCTAGTAGTCCTCGATACAATGTATTAAATTACCAAGATGCTATGGCTATTTGTCATGAGTATGGTGCTCCTGGTCTATTTTTGACTTTTACATGCAATTCAAGGTGGATAGAAATCACGGGTGTGCTCAGATAGAAATCACGGGTGTGCTCAGATATGAAGCTTGATGAATATATCTCTGATATAAAAGCTAGTCAGACTTTTGGCCCTATCTGAGCACATCAGTTCCTTGTGCAAACCATATTCAATCTATTTCGCCCTTAGGATTCATTCATCCTTTCTTACTCTACATTCTCTCTTCTATTTGTGACAGTTCTATATACTATTGAATTCCAAAAGAGGGGCCTTCCTCATGTTCACATGCATACATTGCTTGCCAACCGCATGGGAGATCCATCTCCTACATTTATAGATACTTTGATATCTACCGAGATTCCTTATCTAAGTGTTGATCCACTTGGTTATGCTCTTGTTGAAGAATTCATGGTGCATGGTCCATGTGGAGATATGAATAAGAAATGTCCATGTAGGAAAGATGGGGTTTGTTCAAAATGGTATCTAAAGGCTTTCAACACAGAAACAAGAATTGATGAATCTAGGTTCCCAGTGTATCGTCGTCGAGATGATGGCCGCTCCATCATGAGGAGCAGAATAAGGTTGGATAATAGATGGATTGTACCATATAACATGAACCTCCTTAAAAAATTTGAAGTTCATATAAATGTCGAGTGGTGTAACGAAATAAATCTTGTGAAGTACTTTTTCAAGTATCTGACTAAAGGCCAAGATAGAGCAAAAATGTCCTTCTGTGCTACTAGCCAACCATCAGAGGCGGCCATTGCATCTGGTAAGCAAGGTGTTGGTGAAATTGTTGATTATATTAAGTGCAAGTATTGCTTTGCCCATAGTATAGCTTGCTTTCAGTGTTAATTGATCATCTGTAGCTCTATATTTCATGTGTTCTACTGATAGTTACTCATATGAAAATACAGATACCTATCTTCATGTGACGAAATCTGGCAATTGTTTGTCTTTGAAAGACATGGTCGAATGCCTTCTGCTGAGCGGTTCTCTATTCATATGCCTAGCATGAATAGAATTATGAACCATGATGAATAAGAGCTGCAAGATATTGTTGCTGACCCAAGAGCTTACAAAACTACACTAACAGAATGGTTCATTGCTAATCAGTGTTTTTTGGAAGCAAGGTCCTCTACCTATTGCCACTTCCCATCCAAATGGAGATGGGATGCTAATAGTAGAAAGTGGATGAAGAGGAAGTGCAAGGGCTCAAAAATTGGTTGCATATATAATGTTTATCCAAGCACTGGTGAGCTTTTCTATCTCATAATGCTTTTAATGGTGGTCTATGGTGCGCAGAGCTATGAAGATATTAGAGCCTATGAGGGTGTGTGCTATTCTACCTTCAAAGAAGCTTGCCAGGCGCATGGATTAGCCATTGATGATATGGAATTGTTCTTACTTTTTGATGAAGCAATTGTTTGGGCCACTTTGTACCAGCTTAGAGATCTTTTTATGGTGATCCTTTCTTTGTGTAGTATTGCTAGCCCTCAAAAATTATTTGATAAGTACTTGTTTTTCCTTTCTAATGATATTGCATACAGAATATGGCAGGCCTTACAAAATCAATCATATTTAATACCAGATAATTATTTACAGTCGCAGCTCATGAATGAATTTTCTATTATGTTCTCAAGGAATGGCCTCAATTTTTCCTCCTACAGTATAACAATACAGTCGATATATAGTGATCCTAGCTCTACTAATAGACTTGTTACAGAAGAGCTAGCATATGATAGATTTGTTTTACTGGCCAAAGCTAACTCATTATCTACAAAGTTGAATGATGAACAGCATACTATATACAACACAATTATATCATGTGTTACTCATAGAAAAGCTGGTTTGTATTTCGTGTCAGGGCATGGTGATACTGGGAAAACATTCCTTTGGAATGCTATCATAACCATGCTAAGGGCTGAAGTGCAAATTGTTCTTATTGTAGCCTCATCTGGAATTGCTTCTCTCTTGCTCCCTGGTGGCCGCACAACTCATTCCCATTTTAGGATACCTCTTGACATCAATGAGAGAGTCTCTATAATGTTGCATGTGGAACAGTGCTTGTTGAGCTTATTAACAAGACTTGCTTGATTCTTTGGGATGAGGCACCCATGACACATAGGCATTGTTTTGAGGTGTGTGATAGGACACTGCGTGACATTATGTCAGCTGAAGACTCTGCCTGTATGAACATACCTTTTGGTGGAAAGACTATTGTTCTTGGTGGAGACTTTTGATAAATTCTACCCGTTATTGAAGGTGGTACCAAGACATAAATTATTAATGCTTCACTCATTAGATCACCCCTTTGGCATCATGCTGAGGTGTTCAAACTATCTACTAATATGAGGCTTCATGATCCTACACGTCCAGTTGCTGAGCATCATGCTCTCGCCATATTCGCTCAATGGGTGCTTGCTGTTGGGGATGGTCAATTGCCTAAAACTAGAGAAATAGGGGAAGTCCACGCATCTTAGATAAATATACCTAACAATCTTTTATGTATGTTGAATGACAATAATATGGACACAATTGTGGATGCTATTTATGATTCTTTATATGCAAACTATCACAGTGAGTATTTAACACAACGTGCGATTATCTACCCAGCAAATATTATTGCCGATGAGCTAAATGCAGCTGTCTTCAGCAAGGTTCCTAGCCATGGTAGAGAATATCTTAGTTCTGATTCTATTTCGCAGTTAGATACTCGCATTGGTGGTGCTAATCTTCTACACTCACCTGAGTTCTTAAATTCTATAGTGATCAACAATTTCCCACATCGTAACATATATCTTAAAATAGGTGTCCTAGTAATGTTGCTTGAAGGCCGTATCACCACTGGAACCAATATGGGTCAATCTATTTGTATTTCCAGAATTGTGTTAAATGCAACGAGCCCTTGATGGCCTTTCACACTACAACATCATCAATTCCCAGTCAGATTAGCATATGCTATGACTATTAACATAAGTCAAGGCCAATCTCTAACCAAAATTGGGCAAAGCTTGATCTTTTCTCATGGACAATTATATGTTGCAGTGTCACGAGTTACATCGTGTTCAAGATTGAAAATGCTAATCAAAGGTGAATAAGTGCTCCTTGTGCTAAAACAAAAAAATTAGTATATAAAGAAGTGCTTGCTTCTGTTTAGTAGTTCGTAATATTACCATTATCACCTTTTCTAATTTGCTTTTGCAGCCTCTAAGGTTTCCTTCTGTTGTTTTTGTAGCTATTTGCCACAGTATCTACTTATATAGGTTTTACTGAATATACTTATGTTTTTGTAACCTTGACCATAATACATGTGTACGTGTTAGTTCCTGACACTACTGCAGAAAAGGTCATCACAGACAATTCAAAAACGTCATCACAGATGATTTTGTGAGCCGTCTAAGTTTATGAGTCAGTAATGATATGAGGTCATCATAAACAGTTTTTGAACCATCTGTGATGCAGACTATCACAAACAGTTATTAATTCAAAACCATCTGTGATAGTTGACCATCACAGACCATTTGTAGATGAAACATCTGTGATAGCTGATGTATCATAGACGGTTTGTAGATGAAACTGTCTGTGATAGATTATGTATCACAGACGGTTTGTCCTAAGGAACTGTTGGAGCTCGGAGCAATAACCACCGAATCATTTGTGTAAATTGCACTAGTCTAGAATCAGCTAGTGAACATAGCAGAACAAATATACATATCAAGTATAATGATAAACTTTATTAATTAAAGAGTATGGCCTTATGGCCAAAGTTTACATCCACAGCCTATGGCCAAAGTTTACATCCATAGCCTATAGGCTAAATTTAAATAATAGCAGCAGAAGAAAAACACCGAAGCGGAAGAAGCTCAACAAGCTTGCCTACAGACAAATGATAGTAAAATGCGGCCTACTCATCCAGGTCTTCATCGTAGTTGAAGTTGTTCTCCTCTGACATGAGATAGCAAGAGTGAGTATAAACTTGTACTCTACAAGTCACATGAGAGAATGCAATCTAATGATGAAGGCAGTAAAGGAAGGCATATAGGGTTCGTTTGAGCGTAAAGCAGCATTTAAAGAAATACAATAAATAGATTGAAAATTGTTGAGTTTAATATAGTACATAAAGACAGTAATTTAAGCAAAATAATATCATTAGTGCAGGCACTAACCTGACATCAACCTAACCACAGGCATCTCACCCAGACCATCTTTCTCCAAAAGATCTCATATGGATTCCAGCCTTGTGGTAGTACAAAAAGGGCTTTGTAGTAGTAGCTCACAGATTAGTCCTTAATTAACTTAGGCACTTCCCACATACCCCTTGTTTCTGGCAATCAATATTGTATCACTGAACAACAATGCATGCAGCAAGTACCCACCACCTAACTATTTGCCTAAGTTTAAACTAGGTTTTATATATTGTTTTGAAATATTCCATAGACTTTCTTAACTCACCGGAGTCAAGATTACATTTTAAAAGCTTATCATTTTACATGAAAAAGGTATCCCAAACCTAAAGTTATATTTATGCATGTCTAAGTATTAGAAACCATGTATATATAGACATACACACAAAAGTAACGAGTTATATATCGAATGAGTGAGACATCGAGGGCGTCGAGATTGAAGAGTAAGAACAAGTCCTCAAAGATCACCGTGAAGACATAGTCTTGAACCTCGTGGTGAACATGGTACGGCCTGAACTTGCCATTGACACCCGAGCGTCATTGTCTATTTGTCTTGTTGGCCTATTCCATGTACCATACATGCAATGTCTTACAAGCCAATCCTAGAGTTTGGATGTGCTCTACGGGATGACCAACAATTCGCGTAGCATGAATTTCTAGGCCAATCGCAAGAAGGGGATATCATCGGGCTTTTTTGGTTTGTCATTGCCGCCTCCCTGTTTAGAGGTCGACTTACAGGAGTCGATCGGGCACGAGGTATAGATGCATGTGATGCACCGTGCCCTTGCCACATCAATGCAGGTAACTTTGGTGCAAGCAGCTCTGGTGCAGATAGCTCATATGGACTTAGCACTGTTGCAAGACTTTCCCATGAGTTGACACCAGTGCAAGTAGCTCCAGGCAGATATCTCTCTTAGATTACTAGATGAATGTTTCAATGATTTGTCCTAGAGTCACGTACTCATCATTTGGGGGCATCTGTAGTGAGACGACCTCAAAATTGGTATAAACACCATCCACATTTACTTTGGCGAAACCCGACATTAGAGTTATACCATTGTAAACAAAAAAACTAGTGTAATTATAAAATTTATAAAATCTTTTTTATTGTTTTTTCAGTGTATCTCAAAAAATTTTGGTGCTATTCAAATCTCTTGATTTAGTTCCTTACTAAAAACTCAAATAATAATAATAGTAATAGTAATAGTAATAAATCAAAATCTTGATTGAGAAATCGAGACTATGAAAATTCAAAACCAAGAATAAAAACTTAAATTAAAGTTAATATTAAAATCCTTCCCATCTAGTTTTTATATCCAAAAATTCAAATTCTAAAGTTTAAGGATTCTCTCTCAGAACTTGGCAAATCTTGAAATTCGAATTTATGAATCCCAATTTTGAACCAAGGGTTTCAATACAAAACCTAATCACAAATTTAAGACTGGAATTCAAAATTTGGTAATTAGCCAACATGAGCACGATCACGCCAACCACTCATTGGCTTTCGCTTTCATTTGTTGCGCCACTCATCGTCTCTTTGTTGCAGCGGGACGGGTGTTTGTTGCACATTAATTTTTTTATCTAAGCCGTGAAGGCCTCAAAATCACAGCTACAAAGGTTGATACAGCTCAAGGTTCCTGTTCTTACAAGCGCAGCCTATTTTGCTAACCGGCGATTATCATGCAATAGACAGTCCAGTCTGGCCCAAACATCGCCTTCTACATGGGAATCAGTACCTCTAGCAGTCTGATAATAGAGCCTTCATTTTCAAACAAAAAAAAGATAATAGAGCCTTCGACATGATATTCCTGGCTCACACTTACATAGCAGCTACATACTACTTTTGCCCACCTCTCAGGCTTCTAGTTACTTTACAACAAAATATATATTGTACAGCTATGCACAAATGAAACGAGCTATAGGGAAATCTTCAAAACAGACTTGGGTGCCTTTGGTTGAACTTTTGAGAGCTGCTTTTGCTTCCAAAAAGCCAAAAACCAACCAAAGGGGTGGAAATCAGAAGCTGCTTTTTCAGAAGCAGTTACTTTTGGGTAGTACAGTTTTGAAAGCATCTTGGACCCTGCTTTTAGCTTTTGGCTTTCTGCTTTTTGAAATGGTGAAAATAGAGAGCTGTTTCACAGTTGTTTCAAGGAAAATAGAGATAGGAGGTAAGTTTTATACTTGTTTGAACCAAACAGCTTACAGCTTTTCCACAGCCCACAACCTACAGCAGCTTTTCCACAGCCCACAGCTCACAGCAGCTTTTTCAGAAGCCACAGCTCAACCAAACACACCTTTACTGATACAGCACGACCAAGATTTGTGATATCATAGTTCAACTTCAGCGGTGCTCACAATTTCTTGGACCAGGCTCGGCGACGGAGGGGGCACGTAAGACTCAAAGAGCGTGACACTGGGGTTCGGATGAAACTGTAATATATTGGCGGCTCGCTCAAATTCCTCTCGGAGTATCTTGATGCTGAACTTGTCAACAACACGACCAAGATCATGGGAGGTCTCGAAAGGGTCCTCAATGCAAATGAGATGCCTGTCGTTTCCAACCCGTCTTGTCCATTCCTTCATATGCTTACTGAAAGAAATGACATAGGACGAGAAAAACATTTTCTTAAGCAACTTCGTGTTCCACTATATAATAAAGAAAAATGGAAGCTACTTTGCTTGCATGTTCAATTGTTCTTAACTAACTGATTGGGTATGAGAAGAGAATCTAGCATACTAAATGTGACTGCAAAATAATGTTGTTGCACACAATTAGGCATCAGAGATTCCAACAGGAAAAGGGAACAAAAATTCAGCACACCGAGAGAACTTTTTGGTAATGAAAGGATGTTTTAACATGTATGACTTACCTAATGATTCTTCCAGTACGAATTGATATGACATCTTTTGTGTAATCATGCTCATATGCCCAGTAATGGAAAAAGGCCCAAAGCAGACTTGATACAGTCTCTTTGTTGTGAGCGCCATAGTTATTTAGGTTGTTCACTTGATCAAAGTAAGCGCAATTATTATCATCCACGGTGACATAATAAGTTGCCTCCATTTCCTAGAAGCATTGACACTGTTAGTTGACAAACAAAAAATAATGGCACCATTAGCAATCCTGCTCAACCTCATCGTTTGTACATGACCAGAGAAGCATCATTATGCTATTTTGATTATCGAGAACTAATGGAATACTGATGGCAAGTAAAAAAAAACTTATAATAGATGAATTTTTTGCCACAAAAAAATGTAATTTTTAAAACTGAAGTGTGTTCATTCTTCTTGACTCTTAACCATATGGGGGCAATGTTGTGAACTAACACAACAAAGAGATAAACATCTGTCGAAGGAAGGTCAACGACTAGAGGTAGAACAGCACTAAGTAAATGAGAGCACTGATTGAGAGAGGAATAGATTTAGAATAGCCGGTCTAGGGAAAAAGACCACAATAGGACTTTAGGGACTAGGAACTTATGTATTCATCTTTAATTGATTAAACAAGATACAATGCCATCGCTTCTATAGGAATAGTTTGACAATTTGACTTGACCCTTACAAAATAATCTCTAACTTAAAGAAACAAACTAATTGAAGATAAGCTTCCAAACTAATCAAATCAATTTAATCCCAAAGGAAACTAATTGTGGGCAAACAGTACCATGGTGAACAGTACATGCGTGCTATGGAACCATGCACATAACAGGTAATGGCATTCTTGTACAGTACAACAGCTTAAGTTCACCTTTGTAAATTGGATAAAAGCAATAATATCAACAAAGCAAAACATCAATACAAATATAAACCTTCAGCAAGCAATTAATACAAAGAATAATAATCCAGCAACAAAAATTTATTAGATCTAACCAAGTTAGCCTTTGAATAAATCATTTGAGCCTTTATGACGACAAGTAAGAAGACCATTAGCACGGAATGACAGGACATAAGACCTACGGCGTTAAGTGTTAATATGGTAAGAGCATCATCAAGCCTATGTAGCGTCGCTAGGAACACATAAAACTCGTACAAAATGGTGTGGATACAGTCATATGTAAACATAACAATAATCCCGAAATACTATCATTCCTTTATATATAAACAAATATATGTTTCTTCAACTTCCTTGCCAGTTATGCTAACAGTAGAAATTCATAACATTTAGTTTTTAAATAGCAAATATTAGGTCCAAAATGCTGCATATCTTTAATTTTTCTGTAAATTTAGTGATTGCCAATTGTCAAAAATAAAATATTAAAAAAGTTAAAGTTAGCTGTGTAATAATAAAAAAAACACAATGGGGCCCTTAAAATGCAAAGTTTTTTTTCACAAATGTAAGTGTACAACAATTGCACTACAATCCAGATACCTGTAGACATGGGAGTATTCTTCGCCGCTGTAAGAGGTGGATGCACATTATTACATAGCTGAATGTAAATAAAAGAATGAAATTCAGATCGTGATCATGTAAAGATAAGCACAACATTTTTTAAAAAAAATCATTTGAAAATAGACAACTTACGCATAACTAGAAAGCGTTCCTTGGTAAGTTTCATTTACACGCCGTGATTTAGCCCAATGCTTCACAATGAATGCTAATTGCCGTAGCCTTTCATCTATTTGTGCATAATCTTTCAGAAGTTTTGTGTTAACAACTGCTAAAAGATTATTGACACATATATCACAGGAAAGCCCTGTATCTGGATCCATAAGCTTCACTATTGGGACCCTTGCTCGAGTTAATGCCTGCGAAATTTTATTAATTTAAGTGAGAAATTAGCACATGCTCAAATTTCATACCCATATTGGAGTGGTTCTCAAAACAAAAATGATTTGATATAGAAGTTATATTTCATGGTTCACCCAAACAGAATATACAAATATACGGTCAATAGCTAACATAGAGACCTCTTGTGAGATTATTGTATGCAATAGTTCATAAATCAAAAAAGGCTAAACCCTCGATAGAAACAGATCACATGCTTTAGAAGGAAGATATTTGCAGGTTGCATCAGCACATCATTTAGGAGATATCTCATGATATTATTTAACTCAAACGATTCCTGATACATCATAACACATGAAAGGAGATTCTAGCTCACCTGGATATTCTGGAGATTACCAGCTTGGAGGATGTCTGCTAATTTCAATATGATATCAACCTTGCTCATTTCCTTGTCGTCAATAGAGAGACAAAGATCAATATCACTATTTGAGAAACCGAAGGAATTAGCACATGATCCATAGAGGTAAAGTTTTGAATCAGGCCATTCCTTGTTTATCAGTCTGCTAAGAGCTGTTAACAACTGCTTCTGCTTTGCAATTTCCTCTTCTGAGGGCACCAATGATTCAAAAATTGACAGGAAACTAGGTGTAAATTGGTCTATGTCATACCGACATTGCCTGTTTCTCCTCTGAAATCTTACTCGTTGGCTTGATACATGATGCCCTCTAGAAAAGTCTGATCTGAAGTCCTGCACAATGAAAGAGTATGACTAAGGTACATGATTCAATCTAACATAAGTATGAGGGTTGTTCTTGAAAATGTAAAATCAGTTGCTGAAGTATTAGTGGCAACTGGCAAGGGTTCTTGATAATGCAACTGGTGAAACAGCTACAAACAATTTAGCTCACACTTGAAGCTAAAACTGCAGGAGAACAATTGCTCTTCTATTGTTCTGCACATGGCGTTAATGTGATATGGTTTTACCAACACATAGATGCAAATCAATTCCACCTGGGGGTGTAAATGAGTCAAACTCAGGCAAGCCTAGTTAGGCTCTGCTCAAGCTCGAATTTATCAGGGTTTGAGCATGATAGTATGAGACTGAGATTGAGTTCAACTCTATGAAAGCTCAAACAGATTAGAGATCGATTTGACTAAACTCGGGAATTGGTTTATGTGTATGTACGCTATTATATTATATGCTCGAGCTCAGCTCAACTGAGCTCGCGAACTGTTTATGTGAATGCATATTTGTATATTATAAGGACAGTTAAGCTTGGGAACAAGTTCGAATAGGCTTGATCTCAGCCCAAACAGATCTGAATGTATACATTTGGCTGTGTTTGAGGTTGAGCTCGAATAGCTTGTCAACCCAAGCTTCCTTTGCTCCTAAAACCTCAAAGTCCATTTACCAAAGCAAAATTCAAATACACAAGCGTATGCCATTTAAGTTTCCCTACCACTACAAGCTTTCTTACACAGCATACAATGACCTAAATCAAACAACATGTTCTCCTGATCTTTGCATCAGCACGACAACATTATCTCCTTTGCTGACAACCATGGCACTTCTCTAAAAAGACGTTTCCACCATATCATTCCATCCATAAGCCCAACTTCCCTGACTCAACTTGATTAAAGGCACTGTCAATCTACGAAGGGGCATACATCTTTCATGCGGATACAAGCAAGTGAAGTAATCATGAAACAGTTTTAGAATGTGAAGTGCACAAACAAAGATGGAAGAAGCAACCCTCCCCCTCACATTTACATGAGAGGATTCCTGTATGAAGCACATAGAATATTTTTTCATGTAAACGTTATTTCCTTTCTTATTTATAACTATGTAGTCAGCTAGTTGTATCCATGTCAACAGTTTTCACCATGAAGGCTCTCAATTCTTAAATATTCCCAGTCAGTTTGCACACTCCATCTGGGTCACAATCCAAAAAAAGAAGACAGTTAAAGAGTGGACGATAGGTTAGTCCAAAGTAGATTGTGAATATTTACTTGCGATCAGCGTAGGTCCATAGTAGCTTTACAGTTGGTTTACATCCAATTGCATCCTAGTCATCCAGCAGGACTAACAACATGCCACAACAATTGAAGGTGTAAAACGTCTGTACTAGCATTGCTAGGTAGTTTCCCACTGTTAGTTGTAACAGGGGTTTCAATACTCATCGTCTTTACAGCAACAACCATGGGTAAGAGCAACTCCAGCAGGGCCCCTACTTGAGCCCTCATCCTACTTTTGAGGGCCGAGGGCCAAAAAACTCACTCCAGCAGGGCCCCTACTTGAGCCCTCAAAAGTAGGGGCCCTCAAATCTCCCCCTCGAGCCCTCATTCCTGGGGTCTGGAGGGAGCCCCTACTTTTGAGGGCTCAAGTAGGGGCCCTGCTGGAGTGAGTTTTTTGCCCCTCGACCCTCAAAAGTAGGATGAGGATGAGGGTGGGTCCTATGTGTCATCCCCTCTAAGAATGAATTTGAGGGTCCTGTTTTGAGGGCTCCTGCTGGAGTGTAGCCCAAAAAACAGAGCCCTCAAAAGTAGGGAGAACCCTCAAATAAAAAGTAGAGGCCATGTTTTGAGGGCTACTGCTGGAGTTGCTCTAACTGAATTATGGCACGTGGTAATGGGTATATTACGGTTTATGTTAATACATTCCAATTCCATTGCTTTAACCCGCCTCTCCATCTTTTCTAACCGCCTTTTACATCCCAGTGCAAAACAAAAAAGAGCATACACCTATAGAATTGATGCATACCTAATATTCTAAAAATCAATAGCCAGTACTCAATTGATAACCCCACCTTTTGTGTTTATACATTTGAAGTTTTGTGCTATTTCAAGGCATGCCAGATTTTTGATGGATTCAAGGAGCAAATTAACATGGTTTGAGAATTTATAGTTCATTTCATTGGAGAACAGTGAGGTTGTATTTTTTGTCCCTTAACACAGCATATTTATGTGATTTTATATTATTTTGTAGAAATGAAATCGAATGCATTACTAGAGTACACAAACCACAAACACAGGCAAAATTGGTAATCTTGGTGATCTTGTTCAGATGTTAGACCGAATGAATTACCATAGTATGAGAACCAAAGTGCAGATCAAATTGGTATTGTCTTGGTGATGTTGTTTAGAAGTGAGATCAAATGCATTACTGTAGTATGAGAACCACAACTCATAGCAAATTAGACAAGATTGCCTTTAGTTGTTTAAAATTTTAAATGTGAGACAAAAGTAGCAGAATAGAGCTCACTAGGACAAACCAATCTGACGCACTTGGGAGGTGTAATTACAAGCTACATCTGATTGCTATGGGGGGAGTTAACAGAACTAGGTATTAAATGCAAGAAACAAATCAACTAGCTGCACTTAATCAGAATTAAAACTTCGTATTAAACCACCAGGAAATATCCAATTTACCTTACTCCTAGAGCCATTTTTTTGCACCGCAGCTCCCTTGGCCTCATCATTGCCCTCAATCACCACAGTCTCCAACTGCTCAATTATAGCATCCTCCTCCTTGCCGTAATCATCCTCTACCTCATTTTGCCCAGCAAATATAACCTTGCTCTTCTGATACGATACTTCAAAATTTCTTGCCTCCACTAAAACCCCTCCATCTGCTCCATGCTCAAAACCTACTTCCCCAACTCCATCATCGACCAAACCATTCGCTACTGCAATCATCTTCTTACCTCTATCCCCCCTCACAACCACGTCAACTGAACTGCCAGTAGGTACTGTCACCTGGTGTTGTTCTTTCAGCGGCATCTTACCAAGCATCTCACACACATTCGCATTGAGAAGCTTCCGCGAGGCATGACCCTTCTCCTCTCTATGCCCCTGCCACCTCTGCTCACTCTGTGGCATGTTTGTCAAGCAGGGCTCTTGCTGCCACTGACCTCGGTGTGGTATCCTGCCACCTGTGACAGGAGGCATATGCTGCTCTCCATGGAGCATCCTGCCACCTGTGATTGGAGGCATATGCTGCTCTCCACGAGACATCCTGCCAAACGGTCCACAGGCATTCACATCAGGCGGCGTCCTTGACAAGTGATCCTGCCGCTGCCACTGCTCCCTGTTCATCATTCCAGAAGCTGTATCATGGCCACCTGTGATTGGCGGCATATGCCGCTCTCCGTGGGGCAGTCTGCCCAGCGCTTCGCGGCCGCCTGTGAATGGCGGCATCGTCCACTGCTCTTTAGTCTGCGTTCTACCGAAACCCCTTGGATGGTGGTGGTTCGGCTCCCTTCTCTGCTCCCTGTTCTGCATTCCACCAAACGCATTCGGCACCTCACGACCGGCCGGATGCGACACCTTGCTGAACCCGGGAGGCGGTGCCCCTGGCCTGGGTTTCTCCGCCTTGTTCCCCGGGACCCCACCCACGGCTCCTAAGCCGCCGCCTCCACGCGCCGCGTAGGGATCCAACGGCTGCGCGAAGTGGGGATCGGGAAACCGGAGGTGCGACTGCGGGGCGGAGGGGGAGGGCCACGCGAAGCCCCCGCCGTGCAGCTGTGGCGGGGTGGCTGAGGGGGAGGGGAACAGGGGCCCCACAGCGGCGACGGCGGGGTCGACGAGGAAGTGGTGCGGCCCGCCGGGGGCCTGGACGGGGGTTTGGGAGTGCGGGTGGGGAGGAGGGTTTTGGAGGAGGCGGAGGAGGAGGCCACCGTCGAGGGAGACTGACGGTGACTGCGACGGCGGGGGTTGACGGCGGAGGGGGAGGCTGACGGGCGTGGCGCGCCGCCGCCTGAAGAGGCGTCGGCCATCGGGGAGGTGAGGGGTTGGTGCTCTCGCTTTTGCAGTCCTGATCGGCTTTCCTACGGGCGTGGGGTATTTTTTTTAGTACCTGTTTCCGGGAGGGAGTATGGCATGTGGGGACAGGGAGCGGCACTGTATTGGCGCCTGGGCGGTGGGGACCTGGACGCTGGATCGGGCACGGTGCGGCACGAATTTTCTTGGAGATAGACCGGCACACCAAATCGGATACTGGGCACATAGAGTTGGCCTATCGGGCTGCACGGCACGAGCTGTTAAAACGTACTCAGCACAGTCCGAAGGACCCATTGCATTGAAACTATGGTCCATTCTTTTTATAGTTTTGACTCTAATTTAAATTAGTTTTTTTTATAGTAACTAGTTTTTAAATAAAATAACTTTTTAAAATAGGGTCTACTAGTTAATTATAGTACATACTATACCGACTTTATTTATATCGGCAAAAGCCACACGTGAATTTCAGTTACTTTATAATCTCTCACACGAACAGCTAAAAGCCACAAGTCGCAACCAAAAGCCATAAACCGCAGCCACAAAAGAACAGATCATATACTTTCTTTATCGCCGCAGCCACAAAAGAACAGATCATATACTTTCTTTATCTAACTTTTAACTTTAAAATGCAAAATCAGATATTTTACCTATCTCAACTATCAATATCATTTATTTTATCCTAGATCGATTGAAAGCGGTTTTATGCTAAGGTAGCATCTACATAAACAAGTGTATTAACACGTAAGTGCCAAATCACATCCTAATCAACTATACAAACATCCCAATGGATAAAAATACAAAATTAATGGGCCTACATGTCATCTTCAAAAGACATCTTCATCCTCCCAACGTTGCTTCACGCTATCCAAGCCCATGCCGTCCACTGCCGCTGCATTTGGGGGAGGGAAGGAGCCATGGTGCACATGACGGTGCTTGCGAACATACTTAGAACAAAGAGGTGAGGGAGCAGGCGAAGATGACGAAGCTTCAGCCTCCTCCCTAGGTCCTGTCGCCGCCCTCAGCCTCCTCTTCATATCCGACTGTTGCTCTCTGTTGTCCCCTACGTGCTCTCGGCCTTCTCCCCTTCTCCCATTGATGACTAAGTGGTGATGGCACTTGGAGCGACGACACCATGGCAAATCGCCGGTAGCGATGGCAGATTGGGCAGCGGCTCTTAGAAGCGATGGCGGCGGCATCCCTCCAAACTCCCGCTGACGACGGTAGGGACAAAGGATGATGCAGATACGCACATGCTTAGCACTTTTCAGTCAAATACATTATTTCACTGGAAAGAAGTATTGAGCCGCATTAAATATTGTCAGGTGAATTTGTTTCTTAATGAATTTCCTTTTATTCGTGGAAACGATATACTACCTTATGTCAAATTCTTGTTTATTATTAGGTTTGAATATTATGATGATTCCAGGGCCAAAGCAATGGAGAAGCACAAGGAGGGTAATCATATTTGCTACCAAGAACAAAAAGCTCGAAGCCCATGGGGATGGAAAAGAGAAAGTCAAGCAGCCCATGCAACTGATCAAGGAGGAAAGAAGTCCATGCAGTGGGAGAGCAAAAGGGGAGAAGCCTAAGAACTTAAAACCCAAGTTTTGGGCAAGATTTTGAAACCCAATTCGGATCTCCCACATGTACAACCGAATTCAAACTCGGATTCAACTCAGAACTTAATTCGGATTCGGTTCGGAACAGCCCAACAGGCATCTACTAAAACGGCCGTAACTTTTACATACGGAGTCCGATTGAGGAGTTCTTGTACTCTATGAAAAGCTCTTGAAATCTACTTTCAGATGGATTTGGCCTCATCTCCAAATTCCCTACGAGTCGATCAAAAACTGCGAAACAAGTCACGTCACTTTTTCAGTCCGAGTCAAAGTAGGGCCTAGGGTTTTATAATCGAGTCCTATTCAGTTTCCAAGTGTTTGGCCGACTCTCCACCCCTTGTATCTCTTTAAAAGACAGCCGCCACCCCTGTAAAACTGAGACCACTTTTGATAATAGAATACTCTTGTTCTTTCTGATGGCCGAACCAACTTGAAGGAATTGGGAGTTCGCTGAAATCAAGATCGTTCAACCTTTCCGCTGGGAATTGGGAGCGTGATGGAACTTCATCGGTGGTCGTGAAATTCAACATGTGTGGTTGGGCGAATTATAGAGTGCTAACTCTTGCATTGGCAACGGGAGATCACTACGATTCATCGAATCCTCGTGAGTATCCAGATCCTACGTCGAGAAGATCGGGCGACCCCATATCAAAGGAGGTGCAATCCGCAAGCTGGTGCAAGTTCAAACTCCATTAAGTTGGTTTTGGCAATAATAACAAATCTAATTATGAGACTAACTTGCTTATTGATTATCATATTACTTAGTCTTATTTGGATGAAAAGGTGAAATCATGGGGTATGTATTCGACTTCACATTGCTATATCTTATTGCATTCCTTGGATCTAAAATATAGATTGAACTCAACCAAAAGTCTAAAATGAATATGTGCATATGGTTTCAATTATATATTCTTGTATGCACACATTTAGGGAGAGTTCACTCTATATTTTGAGATTTTATTAGTATTAATTCATGTTCTTCTTTCTACATATTAAGGATCTTTATTTTGAAACATATCCTTTGAGTATATATATATAGCTTGTGTAGTTCATATATACCTATAATCGGATTGTCATATATTTCCTCTATTATGTGTTAATGATTGGATGATTAATGATAACCGGATGTATAAGCTTTGCTAGCAATTAATTTCAAAGACAAACACTCTCACTCAAAATGAGTTAATTGCTTGAGAAGCTTATCCTAGAGTATACAAGTGTTGTGTGCATATTGTATACTCGTTAATCAAATTTTATCTCATCATTTGTTGGGATTGTCATGAATTACCAAAAAAAACTGTAGAATCTAGTTCTTCACTTATGAGTTAATGGTGAAGCTTTGATAATTGATGATACTTGAGTTGTGGACTAACAGTTTTCATGAGTTGGATGAATAGGTTAGGTTCCACAAGTGAAGATGACTTGGGATGACTTCATATATTGAAGTCATCAAGTTAAGATACGGATGGAAAATGGCTTCATGAGTTGAAGGCCATCAAGTGAAGGATGCATCATGAGTTGATTCATGTCTAAGAAAAAAATGATCATGTGCTGATCATCAAGTCAAGAAAAGATCCATCATATATTAATGGAGTTCAAGTGACAATGGCTCGGACTTAAAGTGAAGATCTGCGTCATCAAACTTCAAAAGGATGCTCAAGGCAACGTATGACTAACTAAGGCTAAGGATGTGTTCATAGTCTTTTACCGGTCTTGGTGTTTGGTTGGAAGACCGGATTGCTAGTATAGGTTATCGTACTATTAAGATGAGTCATGTCTAGTAGCTTGAGTCTCATCATGTGTTGATAGCTTAACCTCACTTACTCTAGCTCTCTATGGCATGATATTTATATTTGCGAATGCGTTTTGCAAATAGTTGAAACTCATGTGTTGAATCCGTGTAATATGGGACTATACATTGTGAATGTATTTCGCAAGTGTTTGAAATTTATGTTTCATACTATTTGTGGTATGAGACTTATATTTGCAAATGTGTTTTAAAAATAGTTGAAGCTCATACATAATTCTTGTTGCATGTGACTTAGGATTGCGAAGGTGTTTTGCAAATGTTTTAAGTCCATATACCTATACTTTGTGTTATGACTTCAAAAGTGTGCAAATGTGTTTTGCAACTTGTTGGAAATCATGTTCAATCCTTGTGTACATGATACTATAATTTGTAAATGTGTTTTGCAAATTTTGTTGAAGTATATGCACTTGTTAGGATAATCGGAACTACCGGCATGCATTACGCGGTACTACCAAAGATTAGAAGTATCGGCATGTGTTGCGCGGTATTACCGGATGTCGGTACTACTGGCTCTGTGTGAGCGGTACTACCGAACTTCGGAAGTTCCAGAAAATCCAACGGTACATTTTTCTAAATAGCACCCCTGAAGACACTTCGTCTCTTGGAAATCGGAAGTATCGAGATTTGAACAACGGTACTTCCGATGATCGGCAGTACCGAACTTTGTATGGTGGTACTTTTGATTTTGCTAATAACAGCTAGTTTTCTGACCGTTGCAAGAGGAGCGGTAGTTCCTGGTTTATAACTATGGTACTACTGGATTTCCTAGAAAAGTCCCTAATAGCTAGTTTCGTTTTTTTGGGTTATGAATACCCCCTTGTGGCCGGTTGAGGCAAGACTTTTGACACTCAATTTCATTCTCTTGAACTAGTGTGAGGTTCTCCTCTCAATTGTGCATATGTTGCATCTTGTGAGCAAGGAAAAAAGGTCTAAATTGCATGTGTTGTATCTAGAGGTGGATTGAGTATCCACTCGAGCTTGTACATTCGTTGCATGTGGTGAGAGTCAAGCGAGGGGCTTGACTTACTACTCTAGAGGTTTGCCAACTCCTAGACGCGTTGGAGGCATCGTGCGCGATGATCTTTTCAAAGGAGGTTGTGATAATACCCAACGAAGTGTGAAGGTTAGAACTCACCTACCCGGAGCGGAAAAGACCTACCAATAGTGGATTGAGCTGTTTCGGCTTAATTTGTGGAGCTGGTCAACTCATTCGGGCTACCCTCAATGTGGACTATGGGAGACCGGCAAGTCTCCGAACACCACAGTAAAAAGCAACCATGTCAATTATGGTTTGTTTTCTTGTGCTCAATTTACGTTATAGAATTAAATTGATTGCTTGTCATTCTAGAATTGTAAACCTTGACATAATCTTAGAGTGTTGGTACACTTAGGTGAACTTAATTGATTTAGGCTTTATTTGTATTAAACCAATTTGATTTAAGCTTCCGTATTATATATTTGGTTTAGACAAGTAGAAATTGGTAATAATTAAAAGAGAATTTTTTAGACCACCTATTCACCTCCCTAGTCGGCCTCCTCGATCTTACAGCTGGGCGACCAAAGCTTCATGCCAATGGAGCTGAGGTAGGAGGGGCTAGGCAGGCAGAGATGAGGAGGTGTTGGAGCTGGTGGAGGCGCCATGGCTCATCGAAGACAAGGACAGTGAGTTAGATCTGGGGAGAGAGGATGAGAATAGGAGAAAGAAGCAAGAGAAGAAGAACGACAGATCAGGAGGAGGAGAAAGCATGTGCTCGGGGAGGAAGAAGATGAGAAAAGAGGAAGGAGGCCTCCACTCAGTCCCAATGGGAGAGGCAAAGACGAGAGAGAAAGAGAGGAGCAAGTGGAAGAAAGCCTGGAGCATGACATGTGGGTCCTACCATATTTTTATTTGTTTGATGATTTTGCTGGCTGGCTAACATGTCATCCCTAAACCAGCTCACATGTCAAAATATCACTATCATGTTGAATCCACGTCAACTAAAACAGTCTTCCATCAGCCTCAGGGAGTAAAATAAACGGTATTGGTAGTTGAGAGGGATAAAACATCCAGTTTTGCACTTCTAGATTGAAAGTTAGACAATCATAAAAGTTTAAAGGGCTAAAGTAGACTTATTCCAATACTAAATTAGCCCAACCCAAGCAAGCACAATAGGACAAAAGGACATTGGTTCCCTCGTCCCTCCTCCTTGACAATGGCATTCTCCAGTTTGTCCACCAGCCCATGCCTCTCTCCCTTACCCTCTCTCCACCCACCCGCCCTCCTAGTCTCCTAGCGATAACCACGACAACAGATAGCCATAGCGATAGTGATGGCCATGACAACAAACGGGCATGACCATGTCAACCCCAGATGGCCACATTCATGCGCGGGATGGTGGAGGCATGGGGCAGTGACGTTGACCTCCAAATCTGTGCACCGCAATGCGAGGATGGTGCGTGCGTGGTGGCGAGGACGGTTGGTGAATGTACAGTGGTGACAGTGGCACATTGGGGCGTGTGTGGTCAGCACGACGGTGCATGGTCATCGAGATCGGTGCCACTAGCAACGCACAGGCACCCCATGCGCCCTTGTTGCATGCCTTACCACCATGGCACAGTACAATAGGGCTAGGCATGTGCTGGCATGGCACAAAGGTGGTCTGGTGTGCTAGTGGGCCCATGCAAGGGCTCACTAGAGGTGAGGTGGTATGTGCCAGCACGACACGGTGGGCTGGTCATGCTGTGCTGGCATGGCATAGTCCTAGCCCACGATCCAATGCCCAGCTCTTACTGGGGTTAAAGTTGTGATGCATTTTGGTTTCCATCGCTACGAGTTAAACTTCGAGGTTGCCCAAGCCAGACGTACCTCTAAAGTTCCATTGAGCAGTGGTGGTCCACGATTATACTGCACACTGATGGTTTGTTGGATCGATGCTGGCAATCAGAGGGGGTGAATGATTGCAGAAGCCTTTTTGTTTCTCCCAAGTATTCTAAGTCTTCACTTAAATAACTATGAGAGTCATCAAGTTCATATTACAGTTCCTACAAGAAAACCGTAGAGATCTAGGATCAACAAGAAGCAACAACTAAGCTTTGTCTATGTGACTGGTAGTATCGTTGACTACACACTGTTATGACCGTAGTGGTACTACTACCAAGTTTAGGCCGGTATGACCTCATTGTGATACTTCCGCTCTAAGGAGGATGGTACTACCGCACCAGGGAGGCCGGTACTACCACTTGCGCTGTTCCCAAGCACAAACCCCAAACCCAATAAGAGGATCTTGATTAAAACTTGTCCAAATGCTAACAAAATTGGTATGGACCTAAGCAAGGATGCTACAAACCAAATTAAATCAAGAAACATAAGATTCTTGGAATTGATCCCATCCAATTTAAAAGAATTGCTTCCTAGGTCACAAAAACATATCAAACCTGAAAACTCAAATTAATTCTTGCTCATGAGGACCAAAGTCATGGGAACTTTCAGATCATTTCTTACATGTTCTAGCAAGGTAATCTAAAAAAAGATTTAGGCTAGAGAAGCCATGATCACAATATCACAAATCTTAGTCCGGACAAGGTAGGAATCAGGCAAGATCTTAATTCTTGCTATAGAAGTTATCTAGTTGGGCAAAGATTGATTTGAAGGACCTATTAATGCCTCACAACAAAAACAAGATGAACAAGAAAAGGAACCAAATCACACCAAGTAAGAACAAGAACTCATGCAAAGAGAGACAAGAGTACATGAATTGTAAGAACTTGATCTATTGCATGAAGAGAAATGATTCTTACAACTTGCTGGTTTACAAAGGGCCTTCTACAAGGCCCACTTTTTACTCACATCATGAAGAAGAGGAAGAACTAACCTAAGCCTAGAAAATCTCCTTACTTCCTTGGAAACCCTAGAACCCCTTAAAATCATCATATAGGCTAAAACCAACCCTCTTATTGGGTCTAGACCTGCTAAGGATTGGGAAACCCGTCAACCCCACAATACCAGCTTTTTCACTTATACACATGCTTTTCAAAGCGCTTACAAGAATCAACCCACTCACACTTGAGCATTTGATCTACTTCACACACACACACACGACCTTAGTTTAATCCTAAACCACTTTCTTTGCTTGTGCCACGCCATAGTTTTAGTGTAAGCCTCAAGTCTAATATTTGGTATTTCCCACAATGCCCTTGACAAAGTTTCCAAGCGCCTTCTATTAACTCCATCTTCATCTTATTGTGCAAAATACCATGTACAACATGTATAAGTTGATCAATGACTTTCCTCCATACCAAGTATTCATGTCAATTTACCACAATCTCAACTTAATATATCTTTTCATCAATGCCATACACATATATCATCATCTCTTTTATCCTTTCATGAATGTAATGCCCATGCATCGACATCTCTTTTGCTTATACTAGTGTATCAAAGTGTTACACCCGTTGGTGTCCACTCAAGCCCGTCCTTTTTTATACGGGGACCTCAAGTCTATCCTTTTTCATATGGGGATCTCATCTCTACTCCCATGGAGTACCTACCAAAGTAGATATTACTCTGCCCAATCTTGTGGGTCACCCACACAAAGTAGTCTCTAGAGGGCTATACAGGTCACCTCTTTCTATCATAAATGCTTATTATAAAAGTGCAATGTTTCTTTCAATCATTAATCTCTTATCAAGATTAATCATTTATCATCATCACTATTTAATCCATACCCATATGCGCATTATAAAAAGTAAGTGTGAACATGTAAATTAACATGTCAAATACTTTATTAACATAAAATAGTAAGAGCAAACAACTTGTGTTACTATTCTACCATACACTTACCTTCTTAAACATGAGGGACGGATTGATGTGAAGTCGACACCAACCCTAAATTTACCCCTCCTATGACAAATACCAGTCTCAACAACATGCCATGGCAATACATAAACATCATCGCTTCTACGAGCTTCCTGATTTAACAATCCCCTCTTTACCAAACAGTCCTCCCCTGCTGTCCTAGTAATAAAAATACCAAAACTCTTGACTTAGAGGCCCAATCATGGTAAACTATATAAGTTCTGAAATCTACATAAAACTTTATACACTTTCTTAGTTGGTTACAAACCCTAATTAATCCATTTAACCCCTCGTTCTTAACCCCAAAGATTGTTCTATTGTATTATTGGATAGCAGAATTAACAATTTCATGACTATTAATTTACTGGTCTAAACATAATAAATCGTACTATTTCTAAAATCTACAGAAAATTATCTACCCTTCTTTAGTTATACTCAAAATTTAATCTGGCCATATACTAGGCCCAACTTGCAGCTTACCATGGTTGCGTCCAGCAACAATTGAATTCTGGATGGCAGCCTTTACGGGGCCATAACTTCTAAACTACTCAACGAAATCTCATTTTCTTGCATTCTATGGAAACCTTAAACAATTATTAACAACTGCATGTAGAGAAAACCCCCTAGTTTGTCCATATTTTATTTTTTTAATCTATGAATCACCACAACAGCGCCTAGTCACAACGATTCAGTGGACAACGAGATTGCAAATAACATAAATATTGATATCTCCAACAAAATTTTGTGAATAAACCCTCTCTAGAAAGATAATTAACTTATCTACAAATCTCTAGTTGACCGTGGTCCAAAATTATTCACAAAAGGTACCCAAAATTTTCCTACAGCTCACTAGCCACGAACCTATCTATTAGTTAGGCTTTTGGCAGTGTCTAGCTTATAATTCTCACATGTTCCCCACTAAAAACCATTGGAAGATCCATCTAGTCGAAGAAATAGCAAGGGGAAAAGGTTTGGATTAATACCCTAAGAATCGGATGTCAAAATTGGTGCGAATGTGAAAACCCATCTACCTTCTCCTTTTCCTTCTCTTCTTCTCTCTCCTCCTTCCTTCTTCTTCCTATCCTGCTTCTCTTTTTTTCTTATCATTGGTTCCCTTGCTTTTGTCTTTGCCTTGGCCACACACAGTTCCCATGTGGCACAAATCAATTGGCAACAAGCAACGCTAGGCAACAAGCACCTAGTATTGGTGGCAGCAACAACCCTAAGTGGCAGGCAGTGGCAACAACACACACACATGTAGTGGCAGAAAGGCAACATGCATGCATGCAGATGAAGCACAGGCTTGGCTAGTAGCCCACGTCACAGCGTGCAGTAGCTCTCCAGTAGGCTCATGCGTGAGCATGCATGGCGATGTTGCATAGGCCATGGCCATGACTTGCATCGTGAGGGCAAGAGGCACGCCTGGTCACGGCGGTGGTGCTGAGTTCTACGCACAGGAGAATTTGGATTAGGTTAAGTAAGTAACAAGGGTTAGGGTTTATATTAATAGTCTACTTTGGTTCAAACCCTAACTCGGATTAAGCTTCCACTAGAACTAGATTAGCCAATACTTGGCCCCTTAGGCCCAATTAGAGATAATATTAAAATTTTTATCTTATTAATTTACACCTAAAATTTAGGGGTGCCACATCTCTTATGCCCAGCTGCAAGGACACACTCATACACACGTTATGACTAAATCGGTCATGGATTTCTTTCTTTCTTTCTTGTGATCCAAAGACTTGGGGTAATACAAAAAGGGTTTGGGGCATTACATTCTCACCCCTAAAAGAATTTGTCCCCGAATCTACTTCTACCCATTCTTCTTGCAAGAATTGAATCCCTTTTAATAAACTTCTGGGTGCAAACCTGCCTCACAAAAAGAGCCTCACAAAAAGAAATCCAAAATGAACAATGGAATACCAAAGGTCATTTTTTTCTTTTCAAGGCACAAAAAAATGCAAATGCACTATTTCTCATTAACACAAGGTACTCTTCCTTTATCTCTTATATGATTCCTTCACTTTGTGGGGACCATCCCTTTAACATGGGGAGAAGCGCATGCAATACTCATTAAACCAACTCTCTTTCAAAACAATCCACTCTAAAAATTAACCATTCACTTCAAAACCATTCCACTTCCCAAATAAGTAGTTTGCAATTAAAAACCACATAAGTTAATGGTAAAATCACTCAAATGCCTAAAATAACAATTCCCCTTTCTAGGAAAGAAAAGGACCATGCGTACCACCATGAAACCTACTTTATTTTACAATTGACACTGGACATAAACACATAAATCAAACAAGAACCAGGAGGGTAAGCACTGCCCCTGGAAAGACATACTTTTCTCAATTTTAAGGTATAGTTTTTCTCTTGAATCATGAAATTCCAAAATATCACATGTCATACACTTTTTTTGGCAACTTGATAGTTAAACTCAAACTTATTATGAGGTCTATGCAAATATAGAGAAACTCTACTACACAAATTACTAAGTGCACTAGCAAAACTCCTTCACAAAAGTAATATCATTCATAATTAATTCTGAATGCACTTAAATATAGATCTCCCATTGAATCCTATCAACTTAATTCTTTGAAGGATAATCATGTTCAAATTTTCAACACACACAGATATCACAACCAAATAAACCCTATCATTGATTAACACCATACCAACTTCATCTCTATTATCCACAATTTGAGACAGAATCACAATAAGATTGTAGCTATAAAATCCAGATAAACTCCAAAATTTCAGTGTACATTCTTAACCCTGCCCCACCAATTATTATCACAGATCATGTAACCAACATCATTCCTTGACTACCCCTTCAAATAATCATTGCTATAAAATTAGCATTCTCATATCCATTGAGTAATTTAAAATTCTACTATCTAATAATTAAATTCATGTGTGACACCACTTCAACATTACTGCAATATTTTATCCATCAATAACTTCCAAGAAACATAACTTTATATTCTCCCATCCCATTGTCTCCAATTAAACTATGGTGTCATTACTTTCGACTCTTTCCAACATATTGGATACAATTTGGCTAGTGAAAACATAATTATTACTAAATAAAATCAATCAAATAAATGCCCACTAAATATTTTAAGGAAAGATCTGACTCCAAAAAGGCACTCTCCAAGGTGGAACCATGCACTATGGTACTAATTTAACATTCGGTACTATCCAACTATTCTATTGATTAGTTTAATCCACCAAAATTTGGTTTTAACACATGTCCAATGATCAATCAATTTAAGCCAAGATTATCATTTTTAGTCACCACAGTCACATACTCTTGATGATCCTAACGCCACATGAACTTAAGCAAAATCATTTGAACCACTATCCACTATAGGTTCCGCTAGTGACAATAAAATGTTTGGTCTTGCTTCAAAGCTATCCATTTACATTTAGGGTGTGTTTGGCCTAGCTTCAACTCCAATTCTTTGGCTCCGAAGACTGGCTTCTAGAAAAGCTAGCTCCAAGAGAAGTTGGAGCCTAGGATGTGGAGTGTTTGGCTTGAATTGGAGCTTCTAAGCTCTAGCTCCATTCTCAGCTTGTGAATTGTTCATGTTGCCCTTACATTGGGGGGGGGGGAGAAAGAGCGATATACACTTATGCCCAGTCAATATTGTGGATATTTGCCTCCAGACCCAACAAAGGATTGTTGCCATGACTCCAGAAGTATGGAAAATGAACTTGACATAGATGTGAGTTTGACAATATGGTGCTTCCATTTTTATTAAAAGAATGATAGAGCACCATACAAGATTGAACGCTTGATACACACCTTCATATCAACTGGAAGACCACCAAACTAGAAGGTTTGAAAATTCAGAAAGATGAACTAAACTATCTTACTAGGCATGACATAGTAGTTTTTAAAATGTACTTTAGATATACAAAGTAATCATGCATCAAGGTCATTCAGAACATGAAAGAAAGAAATAGCTACTCTCCTAATCGGATATTTGTTGTTCACGCATATTTGCACTCCCCTACCAAAATGTGTAGCCTTGCACTGCTAGTCGAATCAAACACAAAGTAGCTCAAAAGGAATTTTGAAATGTGCACAACCAATGTTAGGTATGCCAAGTTCAATCAATATTCCTTTTAAGCACTTCGGCCTTAATGTCAGACCCAGATATTAACATCCGGATTCCTCTGTGATTACTGCACTATTCCCTGGATCAGTAGATATTGCTCACAGTTACAGTAATGAATATCAAAATACATATCATGCGAAGCGTAAAATTTAATAGTAGACTTACTCATGGGCGATTAGGCGAAATCATTAAATTGCAGCAATGGAAGAACGGCACACAGATGGGACCTTCAGACATGCCCACAGCACCAACTGGAGGTTCGCGACCTAGCCCTTGACATCTTCATCTTCATCTTATCTGCCAGCTTGTCCACTCTTGTTGCTGAGGCGAGGCGATTTGACTCCTGATTCTGAATTTTGCCGCAAAAGCGAGCGTGAGCACTCCGACCCCGTGCTCCGCGAGCCAATACACAGAATGCAAATAAATAGTATGCATGGCATAACAAAGGAAAGGCTCGGGTTATTTTATTTGCCAAAAATTTCTTTTAGCAGCATTATTATTCTTATTTAATCAAAGTTTTATTATTACTACCTAACTCCACACTACAATTACCAACATCGACTTAATCCACTGAAAATGCACTCTATTTATTGACTGCTATCTAACACTCCAAACAGCAAGTATCGTCATTTATTTAATCCACCGATCATACCTTGTATTTTGAATTACTATTCATCAGCCCCTTACCTCTGAAATCTAATAATTCTCTAACATAATTACTATCAATCCACCGATATCACTTGTATTCAATTCTTTTGTCATTGATTCCAGTTCCTAATTCATCTCATTTTCTTCTATCTATCACTAGCTAATCCTCAAATATACCCCCATCGAAAATTCAATTTACCAAGATTCTAATCCATTAATTGTTATGCATCCTCCAATCTTCTCATAAATTCAATTCGTCCCTCTAGTAATTGATCAACTCCTATTAATTCCCTATATTGACAACATCTCCCAAGGATTAACAATCACTATTATATATCCCCCAAGAATATCATTAATCAAGAATTATAATCCAATACTTGTATTATTCCACCAAATCCTCAAAAATTCATTTGATTCATCTAGTAACTGAATCTATTAATTCTAATATTGACATCGCCCAAGAATTTATTTATCAGTGTCATAATCCAATATTTATCTGTGCAATTCCTAAATCTCCAAAAATCATTTAAATCATCTATCTAGCCTATCATTTAGCTAGACTTTACCAATTTATTTCCTCCAGAACCCACACTATCATTTCCTATTCAAGATCGACATGAATCCACCAATGCCTTTATATGTACTCTACAAACATTCCTCTCTTTTACTCGCGACCCTGTTTATTCCACCTATATTTTATTTTGTAAGAATAGAAATGCCACTATTTGAAATATAATACATAAAATTTCCTGAGACCTAGCAGTTTTGAGCAAAAATATAATGTTCAAGGAATATTAACATGAATTTCCATACATATGGCATCACACCATATGCCTAATATCACCATAATTTCTCCATACATACGGCATCACACCGTATGACATTTTTCAGCGTTATAGCCGCTTAACTTACCACTGGGACGACACCCAGGAACCACTGGGACGACACCTAGGAACCACTGGGACGACACCCAGGGCAACTCAAATCTGGGCTTTCCTCTGCCCTTCCACTTTTCCATTCCCATTTTTCAAACATTTTTTTAATAGAACTATATCTAGTTAAGTTCCCATGTCTGCCCTTGACCGTGGGCACGGCTATTCGAATAGTTTTGACTCTACAGAGTTTGCACACTTTACCCACAAGAGATAAATCCACCCGTTGCCCCACATGATTCCTTAGCCATGCGGTTGAGTAGACTATCACAGGATTGTTACAATGCATAGTCCTACTGTGGTTACGCCCGCTAAGGTCTATCTTCCGTAGGATACGACCATCCTCGGAAGGGTCCTCGTGAGCCATCACGGGCAAAGGCGGGATACGACCATCCATCCCTTTGCTCGTGTTCACACCTTCACGTAACCACCTTAGAGCCATACAAATTAGTTAACCCCGCCTACACTTTACCAGCTTTGTGGTTGTACTGCTTTACACGGTGACATGACAAGATTCAGTCCTTAGTGGTATCTCGGCGGTCTACCACTAACCCACTTGTGCAATCACTGCACCACACACATACACACCATCGAACCAATCCGCCGAGATAATTCAGCAAGTTGGGGATCTTGGGAGTGTAAAATAATCATATCTAACATATACCACCATTATCACAATGATGCCAAACCAATTTCTCATGAATAAAAGTGATGCTTGGGACAATTTCTTACCCCGAGTTCCTAATCAATGCTAAGCATGGCATACGGTTACGGACTTATTTTCGAAATGCTACTAATATATTTTTGCTAGGGCGACAAGGTTCACACATTCAAATACTCAAAGGAGGGGTAATATTATTCAATGTAAACAATGGCATATAACTAGAATATCAAATCTAGCATGCATTTGCATAAAAATAACAGCAATGCAATTTGTTAATTTAAAACAAAGTAATTTGCAGAAATGTAGGTTCAACATGATCAAAGTATTGACTCGCCTTGCGCGGTTTACCGCGGACTTGAGCTCACACGATGCTTTCTCTTGAGCTTCTATTCTTTATCTTCACTTTGCTCTGACCACTCTTGATCCGTGGAATCTTCAGGACTCCAGTTTCTAATTACGCGATAAACAACTGAATCCAAATAAAAGCAAATAACTCAAGATCCAAATAAACTCAATTTAGTTTTATTATGAGTTAATGGGTGATTCGAGTGATTTGAGGCAAGGTTGGTGGTAGAATACGATGACTTGATCTTTTTATTAACAATTTCTTTTATTATTTTTATATTTATCAAGGAAGCTCCATGAGTTAGGATGAACCTAGGAGTAGGTATTATTTTATCGAACGTTACTTTTCCAGGCATTTGACTTACAGAATAAATTTCTGATCTAAGTGTATAGCATTTTATAGGGTGACATTTTATGTGCATTTAGTTGTTGCTAGACATATCTTATTATTTCATGCTCATCATTATTATGTATTAATCTAGTATTAGGATTTAATTAATGGTTCCTTTATTATGTTATCTCTGCTTTAATTATTATTATGCTTAACTTTATTTCTAATTTTAGTTTAAACTTAGCAATATGAGCAATGCTTGATATGTATCATTTTATGTGACCCTAATTACTCATGTTAATGGTTACATATATACTTTAGGGTATCTATATGCCTGTGAGATTATTTTGGTATTTGACGACCTAGGGCTATTACATTTTGGTAGCTGCATATTATTACAATCTTTTAATCTGAGTGCTCTTTGATAGTTACTAATACAGATATCTTATTCCTTAGCATTAGTCTCTTGCATATTTTAACTAATCTTCTATTTACATAGGATCGAGCTTGTTATACTCAAAACTTACTCCACTAAATTCATTTTGAGATTTATTTATCAGTTACGTGCTAATGGCGAGGTTTTATTAGGGTCGTCTAATCAAAATGTTTATGGTCACATCCTTTTGTTTAATTAATTTTATGTAAAGGCCTTATTTAATTAAACCTTCCATTGCGATCTACTCAATGACAGCATGCTAAAGGGTATCGCGTATTTTTAATTGTGGTCTAGGGTAACCTTTTAATTTATACTTGGTCGTTATAGCTAAACATGGTATCCAACATCTTTATGAAAGTTTTGAATCACTAACCCATATCATCTTTTATTAATACCTTTAATTAGAACTTTAGATTTGAGCTAAATGTTCTAAACAACATACATAACATCTAATATATTATTACAGCTCAAATAACCTTATTCTATATCCTAATTAAATTTATTATCTTCTCTAAATTATTCCCTAATTTATCATAATTTTTATTAATTAGAAAGAGCTACAAAAGTAGAGCAAAAATATATAGGGAAAAAGGTGTTGCCGGCCGGGTTTGATCCCAGGACCTCTCGGGTGCAAGTTCTCAACGCAAGTGCTACTAGCCAAGTGGGCGCTCGATGTTTCTCGGTGGAGAGAGGGAAAGTGGAGCTAATGCGGCAAGTAGGTTCTGGGGCTAACAGAAAGACTATCGGCCGGAGACAGAGGAGGGGAGGCGGCGCGAGTTAGGCGCCGGCGTCGCCGGTGAGGGAAGGCCGGGGAGGCTAGGAAAACCAGTGAAATGGATTCCCGGGGAAGTGAGGAAGCTAATGGGGTGGTGCCTCGGCTTGGAATGGCGGTGAGGCGGCTCGGGCAGGGATGGGAGCGGCTGGCGGTGGAGGTGGATCGAGGCCCCGTCGACTGGGAAGAAGGGAGAGAAATTGGGCGAGCGCGGAAGCACAAGGGAGGTAAGGGGAGGCTTACGGTGTGGTTGGTTAGGCCGGGAGGTGCCGAGGCGCGCCGGCGGCGTGAGGCGGGGTCGGGCGGCGGTGACACACGGTGCCGGCGGCGTGCAGGCGGCGGAGTCCTCGGCCGGCGATCGCGGATCTTCGGACGTCGCGTGATGCTCCCACAAGGAGGAATTAGAGCGAGTTCACCCGAGGACGAGTGGCGCGGCCGGTCGCGATTTCGGCGGAGTTGGAGAAGATGGCCGTCTGGCGAGCTTGGCACGAGGTTCTCCAATTAGGTCGAGGAAGGTAGAGGAGGAGCTGGCGCACGCCGTGACGCGTCCAACGCCATGGGTTGGCCGAGCAATGGGCGGCGTGAGGCACGGCGGCCGTGCTCGGGCGGCGCCCGAGCTTGGCTGAGCAAGGAAGGAAGGGGGAAAGGCCAGGGGAATGCAAGGGCGGTCGAGGCCTACTTGTAATCGCAGAGGAAGTGGAGACACAGCGACGTGGGCACGGCCGGGCGAGTGGCGCCGAGTAGGGCGCGCAGAGAGGTGGAGGCGGCGGCGATGCGATCGCGCGGCCGGCGGCGCGGAGCAGGTTGGCGCATGGGGAGGCAAAGCGGTGATCATGGCGAATCCTCAGGCATGACTCCTCCCTAGGGCGGCGCCATGCAGGGGAGAGGCCGTGTCGGCCGGCTTTTGCTGAGGTAGGGGTCGGCGCACGGCAAAAAGAGAGGAGAGGGAGGCAATGAGGAGAGGAGGAGGAGCAGTCCGCGTGGCAAGAATGGGGATGGGGCCCGCAGACAGAGAAGGAAAGAAAATGGAAAAAGGAAGTGGGTCCCACCTGCAAGAGAAAGAAGAAGAGAAAAGGGAAGAAAAAAAAGGGGGAAAAAAGAAGGCTCATTCAAACTATAGAATTTGAACTTCTAATTTACTTTTTAACTTTCAGTTATTGGATGTAAGTTGTAATATTCCTTTAACCATCTTGCTTTTACCAAAGTTAACCGGTATTCAATTCTTATTTCTATTATTATTTAGGTTTTATGTGTATATGTATATATATATACTTATTTCTTATATTGCTAAACTCTTCCTTGCGCAATTTGTATATACACATAAGTATATATATGTATATGTGTTTGTGTTATGTTCATCCACTTTTATTGCTATTTAGGCCATTATCTTCAAAATTAGATTCTATATTTTTAACGCAGATTCCTCTCTCCTCATGCTGGATCATCTTTTCAGATTCGTAATTGAAATTTTATCTTTCTATTATTTGCACATTTCCTTTTAGGGTATTGCTGATGTTTGTTTATTTTTGAGCTCCTTAAATTTTTGGAACCTCACAAAAATTCCAGAATAATGCTATAAAAATCCAAACTCAAATAGAATATATTGCAAAATCATTCAAGAAATTCATATTTTAAATTTTAGATTTTTTTCAGGATGTTACACTTAAGCTTCTCCCATTTATTTTTTAATTGTTTTCTCAAGTAAACTAGCCTTGTTCTCTCTTCAAACTTCTCAGCCACTTTACCATAACCAACGTTATTGAGATGGGTACTAGGTCAATTTCCAGCGTGTGCTTGCTCCGCAAAGAGTTCACACACAATTCTAGTGTTGTCATCGTTCCACTCAGCCATCTGCACATCACATGGATTAGCCATTTGATTCATCTAACCTACATTCCATTCCCATTTGACATGAAGAACCCACACACATCTGACATTGTTTGCAATAAGGAAACAATAAACACGCATGATCTACCACCACACTACTAGTCCAGCATAACCTACACTCAGTCAACAAGTATGATGGCTGCATAATGCTTACCCATGGTATTCTACTCACACATTGAACAAAAAGACATAATACTCAATCATAGACAACCTAGGTACATGTCCTATGATTTTGCACAAATTAGGCATCAACTCCACATGACCAAGAAGAGGGGATTCGGGACTAACCGTGCTTTGGAGTTAGGAGAACAGGGGGCGGCAGACTGGGGGGGGAATAGGAGGCACGACGAGGCGTCATCGGGGGACTAGGGGCCGAGTGGCTGCCGGTGTAGGGGGGCCAGGGCGCTAAAGAGGGGAGGGCCTGCAAGCTAGTGTCAGGGATAGGAGGGCATGCAGGTCGGGGTCGAGGAGGGCTGGCCAGGGGCATCGAGGCCGTGCCTACATAGGGGTGCCATTGTTGGTGTAACAGCCCATGTTTTTATAAAAGAAATAATAATAGTAAAAATAATATAAAATAAAAATAAGAGTTTTGGTTGCCTAAATTTTATTTTTGATTTGCCCTGATTTTTCTGCTTTTTAAAAAAGCTGGATTTGAAAAGTAATTTAGGTAAAAACATAAAAATATTATTAAATAAAATGATATTTTGATTTTCTAGAAAAATCATATTTCAAATTAATTATTTGGAAGCATTTGGTATTTATCTAGATTTTCTGTGTTTTTCTGGATTTTAAAAATCAATTTCAAAGCTAAAAAGTATTTTTGTAAAAATTAAAAGACCAACTTTAAGTTGAAAATATTTTTCCTAAGTCTAAATCATCTCCAAAAATTTCTATGAATTTTTCTAGAATTTTTAGACTTTATTTCCTATTTTCTAAGTGTTTTTTAAAGTTTGTGAAAATCTAAATCTAATTTTAAACCCGATTAAATATCAGCCCTCCATCTTCACTTTACCCACTCCATCTCCATCCGACGGCCTGGATTCAATCTGCACCGCCTGATTTGATCCCATCCCTGATCCATGAACCTAGTTCACCATGGACCCAGTCCGCAAAAGTCACCTATCAGCCAAATATAATTTTTTTTCCTTTTGAAAATAAATCAGCGGAAAAATCAATTTCCTTGCTTACGTCACCCTGACGTCATAAATCCCTTTTCTCGAAGAAAAATAATTCAATTCATTGCTGACGTCATAATCTTTTTTTCAGTACAAAAATAATTCAAAAAAAATCTCCTTTTTGCTTTTTCTTTAGTTTCAAACTTTCAGAAGCTCGTTGTCCTTCATCCTAGCTCCGATTAAGCCCGTTCAAAATTTTAAATTCTTAAAAAAATTCTAATCTATCTCTTTTATCCTCTTTTAAAATTTTTGGAGTCTATTTGAATTTATTTGAATTAAATTAAAGCTTAGAAAATGATAAAGTCTTCAACTATATTCTTGACTTCGGTGAGTCAAGAAGGATTATGAAATATTTTGAAATAAAATATAAAACATGTTTTAGACTTAGGCTAATAGTTAAGTGGTAGGTGCAGGCATGCGCTGTTGTTCGGATACACAGTGTTGATTGTCGGGCACAGGGGGTATGTGGTTGAGCCTAAGTCAATTAAGGACCGATCTGTGAGCTAGTGTTGCAAAGCCATATCGTACTACCACAAGGCTGGTATGGGACAGTCCTAGCTGAACAATCTGCGGGTCCCAACCTGAGTCATGCCGTAGGTTGAAAGTGAGCGTGGCGTAGGCCATGAGAAGTCTCACTTGGCTCAAGAGGGGGTCCCGGTCTGGTGAATTCCTTAATGGGGTGAAATCTTAGTGTTGGCTTGGCTAGGTTGAAGGTTTTGCATTGTAAAGGTCTTGTCATGATCTCCTCGCCACACACCAAAGGAAGTGTGTTAATCCGGTGGCAATATGGGATGATCATGTCTTGTGGGTAAAACTGTACAACCTCTTCAGATTGTATAATCTATCTTGGATAGCTGTGCCCACGATCATGGGCAAGCTGAGTAAAAGTTTTTCACGGATTAGACTTTGTTTTTCAAAATGGTTTATGAAAACCTTGTGGATGGATGGAATCTATGAGTGATTAGAAGCATGTGGATGGATGAAATCCATACGAGATCTTTTGGAAAAAGATGGTCCGGGTGGGATGCCCGTGGTTAGGTTAGTGTTTGGTCGAAGCCTGCACTAACGGTATTAATTTCATTTACAATTATTGTTTTTACTTACTTATTAAATTCAGCAATTTCAATTTATTTACTGTATTTCTTTAAATGTTGTTTTATGCTCAAACTAACCCTATATGCCTTCCTTTGTTGCCCTTATCATTATGATGTATTTCTCCGTGTGACTTGTGGAGTATAAGTTTGTACTCACCTTGCTATCTCCACATAGAGGAAGATGGCTTCGACTACGGTGAAGACTTGGACGAGTAGGCCGCGTCTACTGTCGTTTGCCTGTGGGCAGGCTCAGTGGGCTTCTTCTGCTTTGGTTTTTCTTCTGCTGCCTATATTTAATTTTGGCTTTATGTGCCATTGATGTAAACTTTGGCCATCAGACCCATATTAAGTTAAATAAAGTTTGCCATTGTGCTTGATATGTATTCCTGTTATCACTATGTGCACTAGCTGATCTTGGACTAGTGCGATTAACACAGAGGGTTTCGGAGCTGTTGCTCCGGGATCCGACAGTCGGGGAGGAGGATGGGTAGGGATGCCGGCGCCGGGACAGGCCTAGGCATCGATGTTGGCATTAGGGAGGGTGATGCGCAGGGGCGCCGCCTCCTCTGAGAAAACATAGCGGTGTCGGTGAGGGTTTTAGGAGGGCCTACACGGAATGAAGTGCTGGCTAGGGTTGCGCTCAGAAGGGGATCGACTAGTACACAAACCGGTGGTAAACATTTGTAATTATGTGATGAAAACTGTGGCTGTTTATAGACGCAAACAAGCAGGAGCCAGAGGAGCCTCACAAGTGCCGCTTCGCATGCCACGACCAAAACAAGCTCCACTCTAGCGTCGATTCCATGGAGCCGACTGTAGAGCCAGAACATTTGGCCCAAGCATTGGCTTCAAAACTGAAAAAGTGGCTTTTGAGGCCAGCCAAATGCCACCTTAATCAACTTCTCTACAAAGATTATGGCATGAAACCATTCCATGCTCCCATAGTCTTCATAGAACTTGGCACTCAAGGCCTTATGAAACCACATATTGGATCATTTCTTATTAGTTGTCACTTGAACCCCTAAAAGGCTTTGTAACACATTGCCCATGTGCCACGGTTTTGATTCAAGATAATTTCCATTACCAAAATGACATTCCTTGACCTGGTCACCATCAACCACTACAAGTATCGCCATGCTTGCCACGTGTAGGTGCACCACTAACTTGCCATGTGTCGTCAAGTCTCTCCCATCCTGATTCCATCGAATCATGGCTCACTTGGCCCGTGCAAGCCAATGGCACCATCCCGCCATTCGAACTCGCCTTAAATATTTCCCGCCTTTTTCATGCCATGCTCGCACTCACCGTCTCACCAGGCATCCTTGATTATTCTGGGTCTCAACTCCTCCATGAGCCTAACTCTGATCATCGCCGTTGACCACAGTAGTCTCCAAGTGACCCCGCACATCCATGACAAAGAAATCGTTTCTAGGCACAAGTTTTTCATAACTTGACCTACATTAGCTAAGACATGTATCATGCAATCTTAATCCAATGACCCAAGTCATCCTAACTCAATGTATGACTCAAATCCCAAAATCTTGTTTTTCTGGGAAGATCGGTAGTACCGCTCTTAACACATTGGTACTACCGCCTCCCAAAGCGGTATTTCCGCACGTTGAAAGCCCCACCTAGACCTCTATGGAAAAAATGTACCTCTATCCAACTTGGTACTTCCGCCGAGCGAAACTACCATACTTACACTTGCTTCCGCCCAGCACACATAAAAAAAAGCAAGTTCTTACCTGAAGTCAGAATTTGAAATAAAAGATTTGAGTAAAATCAAATACTGCTTAGGCCTACAGCTCGAGCATGTCCCTGAAGAAATATTAGTACATCAGTCAATCTACGCCTAGAAGGTGTTAGAAAGATTCGGCTTTGAGAAGGCATACCCATCAAAAGTACCGATGATCGGGAGATTTTTACAATAAGAAAAAGATCCATGCCGACCTAGGAAGAGAGGGAGAAAGTCCTGAGACTGGAATTCTCATACTTAAGTGCAGTAAGAGCACTTATGTATTTAGTGAACTGCACTAGACCGGATATTGGATTTGTTGTAAACCTATTAGTAAGGCATAGTGCAGAACCTACCAAAAGGCATTACCAGGGAATAAATGACATTTTCCAATACCTCCAAGGAAGTAATGATCTTGGGTTATTCTGCAGAAAGAATCGAGATTTGAATATAATTGGCTATGCAGATGTCGGGTACTTGTCGGACCTGCATACCGCAAGGTCACAAATAGGCTATGTATTCCTGTGTGGTGGAAATGCAATTTCATGAAAATTGTCTAAGCAAAATCTTGTAACGACTTCGACGAACTACTCAGAAATAATAGCACTATACGAAACCGCATGAGAATGTGCTTGGCTCCGACAATTATCTATGAAAATAATGTAGCTTGTGTTGCACAAGTACAGACGGGCTACGTGAAGAGTTATTTCACAAAGCATATCAACCCCAAGTTCTTCTATACTTATGAATTGCAAAAGATGGACGAAATTAAGGTATTGCATACTAAGTCATGTGAAAATCTTACATATTTATTCACTAAGTCACTCCAAGCATCTAGTTTTGAAAGATGCGTATGAGGAATTAGAATAATGAGACTTAGAGAAGTGCAGAATTCAGAGGGAGGTTTTCTCAAACTGTTCTTAAAACTTGATCATGAAGATCGAGTACCCAAAGAATAAATTCTGAAGATTAAATGAAATTGGGTGGATTGTACTCTTTTTCCTTTGACGAGTTTTTCTAAAGTTTCTCGGCTAAGGTTTTTAATGAGGCAATTCGTGCAATGCAGTATAACATGTATCATATATTTTTTCTCTAAATTTTTTCCACTGAATTTTTATGGAGTTTTGATGAGGTATGAATGTGTCGAATAAGTGTCCAAAGAGAGTGTTAGGGAACCTAGGCCTAGGCTGGCCTATGGTGGGCGCCTCACCACTAGGCTATAAATAGAGAGTTCCATTAGCTGTTTTGTACACGTATGAAAAAAGAAATCAATAAAAAAGATTAGAAATTCTCTCTATCTATAAATTATAATTTATTATTTCTGTTTTTACGTAGTAGAGAAATTAATTGGACTGATCCCAAGTGGGAAGCCCCGTGGGACGGACGCCCACTCGCGTGACGCCGACAGACCGCAGGTCGGTTCAGCCGGTCCGTCCGTTGGATCGGACCCCATCTAACTCCAAAGTACCCATCCCCTCCATTTCTATTTCCAAGCCACACTCGACAAGACCGACGAGGCCGATCCCCCGATCGCCACCACCCCTCGCCGTCGCCGGAAGGAGAAACCCTAGCCCGCCCTTCTTTCCCCCACCGCTCCTCGCCGCCACGATGGGGAGCGTGGACCTGGTGCTGAAGCCCGCGTGCGAGGGCTGCGGCTCGCCCTCGGACCTCTACGGCACGGGGTGCAAGCACACCACGCTCTGCAGCTCCTGCGGCAAGTCCATGGCGCTCTCCCGCGCCCGGTGCCTCGTATGCTCCGCCCCCATCACCAACCTCATCCGGGTATGGATCCGTCCGTTTCCTCGCGCGCGTGGGTGACCGGCGTTTGTGCGCTCGCCATCTAGGGTTTCGGCTGCATCGGTAGCTGGGTGTGGGTTGTTGCGGTTTGTGTCCGTAGGTCGAGAGTTGGGGAATTACGATGCTTGATGGTGCGATTTAGGGCTTCGATGCCCCCATGATCTGAATGCTCTTGTTCAGTATGCGACGGACCCAAATTAATGGAGTGGGGTTGGTGCGGACTAGGGATGGCGTTTTTATTAGCTTATTGCTGTGTCTGAGACCTTGATGGGATCAGAAATGTCCACGTTGAGTTTGTTTATTTGAGATGCTCGATGATTCAATTAACTCTTTGGTGGGTAAGATGGCACAAAAATCGTTTAACAATTCAAATTAGTTAGGAGTAATAAGATGATCAAATGAAGAGGGAGAGAAATTTGTCAGGGTCTACTTGTTGTTCATGTTTCCTGGACGGTGAGGTGACAAGCAATAACCACATTATGTGTTAAGATGGTTGTTTTTACTAGATGTTGGGTGCTGCTTAAGTTATGTATTAGAAGAGCAATCGCTTGTGTGACTTAACCAATATAACTTGGAGTTTGATGATTTTATCACTCAAATAAATATGACCTTCTTGAGAATACTTTTGGTTCCTCTGATTTTATACTAGTTTGAATCTATATGTACTTTATTAGTTACATTTCTATGTTGTTTATGCCAAAGTCCTTTAGAGATAAATTGGACTGGAAACTAGCTGTGAGCATGTGTTTTAGTGTGCCAGAGAAAGAAGTGCACTAGCCACTAGGGAAACTATGTGAATGCTAAGTGCTAACATGGAAGTCGATTGCTAACATTTCTTGAAGTGAGTTATAGTAAGTTGTAGTGGGATTCCCTAGTTTCACCGATATGGTCATGCAACCCTTGTACGTTGTGATAGGGAAATGAGACATCTTTTCAACTTTTATCGGAATTGTTGTGGATAGTATAATCATCCATAGTTTTATTTTGCATACCGGTTATGCAGAATTCAGCATGTTAAATTATTTACACAAATATTGCATTTTCTGTTCATGTAAATTACAAGCTAATAAACATATCAGAGAGTTGAAGATAGTAGTTGCCTTATGGAAACAATATATCGAATTGTTAGTTCTGTTATAGTGGAAAAATCACTTTGACATCACACCAACATACGTGCTGATAAATTGATGAGACTAACATGACATTGTTTTTTGTCAGCAAGTTTTGGGGCATGTTGTCAGCCTCGTTATGTGTCGTATATAGACATGCTACTGATTGACATCGTCACTGCAAGTAGGGGTGGGCATTTTTTTCACCAAACCAATTAAACTGAACCTAACCGAAATAACCAAAATTCTCGGTTTATTGGGTTTTCAGTATATGTTTTGGTATGAAGTTTATGCTATTCGGTGATTGGTAATTGGCTCGGTTTTCAGTTGTCAGAAACTGAATAGGCAAAAAAACCCGATTTATTCATTAGCGCATGTCTCTAGTGTCAGTCTCCACTCAAAGCCCAAAACACATCCTCTAGTCCACCTGACTTCCCAATCCCCATCCCGATTTCCCTAATCCATACTATGACCTGGCAAAGGTGACTGCCTCTATGAGGCGATGGTGTAGAGGGGGTGAGCGGTGAGCCAGAAGGGGTGGGCGATGGGAAACAGTCAACAGCGGCTACCCAAGTGTGGTGGCGTGCTCGGTGGGTGACTCGCGACTTGGTGGTGGTGGGGACAGTGTCGTGGGCCAGTGGAGTGCACGGCAGAGCGGCGGTGTGGGGTCCAGAATGGTGGTGGCTGCAGCAAAGCTTTGTTAGCCTCATTGAACTCAGGTTGGTTCAGTAGTGCATCTGGTGCTTGTCAGTTGTCGGTGGCTCGGTGCGGTTACTTGGGGTTTTCATCTAATTCCGAATTTCTGATTTGCAATCTTGTTCTTGTTTGTGACTTAGCGAGTAGCAACGTTGGTTGAGCAATCTTGTATTGGTACTGTGCTAGCCTGCTAATATGGTATCAATCGAAATACTGAAATACCGAACCGATATAATTCGGCTTATTAGGTTGTTTTTTTATTTTGGTTTGGTAAATTTGGCTCACTTGTGAAAAACCAAAATAATTTTTGAACAAATAAACTGAACCGAGTAAACTGAATGCCCACCCCTAACTGCAAGATAGATTACAATTCATGCTAGTTTCGCAATTTGTTGCAGGCTCATCATGTTGAATGTATTGTTAATGCTATGGTTGATCCCTTGCAAATTATTAAGCTAGGTTGTTATTTTTTTTGTGTACACAATGAATCACGTGGTTTGTCAGTTCTGGGCATTGTGTGGGTTCACTATTTGATTCATTGTTCACACTATGATGTCCTCAGCGTGAATCTTTCTCTTGCAGGAATACAATGTACGGGCAAATGCTACCACGGATAAGACCTTCTCTATTGGAAGATTTGTCACTGGTTTACCTCCTTTCTCAAAGAAGAGTGCTGAGAACAAATGGTCTCTTCATAAGGAGGGCTTACAAGGACGGCAGCTTACTGAAAATATGCGGGTATGTATTCACAGATCATCATTGTTCAATGCAACACTTTTTCAGTACAAAAGAGAATGTGAATCTGAGAATTCCTGCATGTCCTGGTGAAGTATTCTAATTATCAGATGTACCAATGTAACAATACATTCTCCATGTGCCAATGACTTGATATGAAAAAGAGGTGATGAAGCCATGCACTTATCATTTTGGAAAAAGGTGCAGTCTTGGTCGAACTTTTGATCTAGTCCCTGAAAAGTTCTAGGGTTTTCGGGTTAAGGATCACCTCCGATCCCTTCATGTTATATAGGCTGTAAACGCCATAGAATACAGGGTATACCGCAGGGATTGAGGAGTCCTGGTAAACCTCTAATAGCTGTTACAACAGATCAATCTATTCTATCTATAACCAGGACTTTCCAAAGTATCCCTGCGGCAGATTACAATCAGGGATATTCCCTTAACAGGCAGATCTCGGTCAGGTACTTACCTGAACCAGATATCAGCCTTATCTCTAGCCTTATCTCTAACATCCCCTCTCAATCACAGCTTTACTAAGTTGAGATTGTTTCTGAAGTTTTTGAGACATTGGATAGGCAAGGCTTTAGTGAAACCATCCGCTATCTGATCGCCTGTTGAGATAAACTTGATATCAAGCAATTTTTGATTCACCCTTTCTCGCACAAAATGATAGTCAACCTCAATGTGTTTAGTTCGAGCATGAAAGACTGGATTGGCAGATAACTAAGTTGCTCCAAGATTATCGCACCACAATCGAGCTGCAGGAGGACTAGAAATTCCCAATTCTTTTAGAAAAGTCTGAATCCACATTATTTCAAATTGCATAATTAGCCATTGCTTTGTACTCACTTCGTATAGATCTCGAAACTGAGGTTGTTTCTTTGCATTCCATGAGACAAGATTAGTCCCTAGAAAAACAAAGAAACCTCCTGTGGATTTTCTATCATCTAGACATCCATTGTCTGCATCGTAAAATCCTGAAACTAACATAGAAGGAGATTTAGTAATTTTCAGACCATATCCCATAGTGTATTGCAAGTACCGAGTATTCTTTTGGTCATTGTCCAATGAGCAGAGTTGGTGCATGAAGATATCGACAAACTTTATTTATCGAAAAGGAAATGTCCGGCCTTGTCAGAGTCAAATATTGCAAAGCTCCAACTATGCTTCTATATCTTGTGCTATCCTCAGGATTTAATTTCTCTCCTTCTAATGTCAGTTTTTCAACAGTAGACATAGGGGTATTCATTGGCTTGCATTCTTGCATTTGAACCCGCTTTAGCAAATCAGCAGTGTACTTTGCTTGTGTTAGGAGGATTCCATTATCTATCTTCTTCACTTCTATTCCAAGAAAATAATGTAAATCTCCTAGATCTTTTAGTGGAAACTCACCTTGAAGATCTTTGACAAGAGCTTGTGTAGCTTTAGCTGATGAGCTGGCTACAATTATATCATCCACATAAATGAGCATAAAGATGGTTACATCCCCTTTTTTATAGAGAAAGAGTGATGTATCAGCTCTTGAAGGCTGAAAACCAAGTTGTAGCAGCTTCTCACTTAGTCTTGAATACCAAGCTCTGGGAGCTTGTTTTAATCCATATAGTGATTTGTCTAACTTACACACATAATCTTTCTCTTTCTTATCTTCATACCCTGGCGGTTGCCTCATAAACACCTCCTCCTCAAGAACGCCATGAAGAAACACATTCTTAACATCAAGTTGGCGAAGATTCCATCCTCTTGAGATTGCAATAGACAAAACAAGTCTAATCGAAGCAGCTTTAACTACTGGACTAAAAGTATCTTCATAATCAATACCATACCTTTGTTTGAAGCCCTTGGCCACTAAGCGAGCCTTATATCTATCAATTGTTCCATCGACTTTCCTCTTCACTTTGTACACCCATTTGCAATCAATTAGATTCATCCCTTGCTTAGGAGGTACAAGATGCCATGTTTTGTTTTTCCAAAGCGCCATGTATTCTTCATCCATGGCTTTCTTCCGCTTTCGATTGCATGGCTTCCTCCAAATTACATGGTTCACCATTTTCAAGAAGAAAGCCATACTTGATTCTTCCATCGGTATACTTTATGCGACCATCCGTGAAAATCACGGTTTAGTAATACCTTGCTGAAGACGGGTAATAGGTCGGTGTTGGGGAGAAGAGACAACCCCTTGTATCATCACAGCACCGTCAGAGAGATCTTCCGAAGCTTGCTCATGCGCAGACATCATCTCAGGTGGTTGATGCAGATCCTCCAGTGAAGGCTGAGGGTCAGAAGGTAGATGTGAGGGCAACGTAATCTTAGAATACCGATCGTATACCGAGTGATGGGTGGTTTGGATATTGATGGATTGTGTCAGACAGTCGTTGTCGCAGCAGCTTTCGCATCGCGAGCGATTGTTCTCCGCCGCCGTTGTTCCGATGTGCGATTGCGCCGCATTGCACGTCGTTGTTGTCCAACCTCACAACAGAGTCTAAAATAGGAGCAGCGGAGAATCGTAATCATCGTGATTAGCGGGATAATCATCATATTGATCACTAATTGTGCACCCCGTGATCAATAGTTCCAAACAAGGAGGAAAAGGAGAACTTCGATCAAGGCGAGCACCAAAGATTGGGATGGAGTTGTGCAAAGGAAACACTTCTTCATCAAAGACTACATCGCGAGATATATAGATACGCCCACCAATGTCAAGACACTTGAATCCCTTGTGCATATTGCTATAGCCTAAGAAAGCACATTGTTTTGAGCGAAATTGAAGTTTGCGAGTGTTATAAGGACGCAAATTGGGCCAGCAAGCACAACCAAACACACGAAGAGTTTCATAATCAGGTTTGACCTTAAACACCGCTCCAAAGGAGTTGAGAATCGCAAGAGTTTGTTAGGTGTCCTGTTGATCAAATATGTGGTCAGAGCAAAAGCCTCATCCCGTAACTTAAGCGGCATAGATGCATGAGCTAAGAGGAGAGACCAATGTCAACGATGTGCCGATGTTTCCTTTCAAAGAAGACCGCTTTGTTGATGAGCATGAGGACAGGAGACCCTATGGGATATACCGATTTGCTTGAAGAAAGGATTGAGTTTTTCATATTCACCTCCCAATCTGTTTGTATAGAAATGATCTTTTGTCAAACAACCGCTCAACAAGTTCTTGGAATTCATGAAACTTTTGGAAAACTTCAGATTTGTAACGGCAAGTAAATCCACACAAATTTGCTATAATCATCAATAAAGGTGACATAGAACTTGTTTCTTCCTCTGATTCACATGTTTGGACCCCAAACATCCGAGAAAATTAACTCTAGAGGAGATTTGGAGACACTAGAGGACTTAGAATATGGCAATTGATGACTTTTTGCTTGTTGGCAAGCATCACAAACAGCTGCTTTATTGGACTCGAGTACAAGGAAGATTATTCAATCTAATGACTGTTGCACTATTGAAGATGCAGGGTGACCTAGGCGCTATGCCACTTTGAAGACGAAGGTTTTATTGCTCCAAAAATCGCTTGTGGGACCAAATAAGGAATGGATGAAAGGGGTAAAGACCTCCTCACATTTGCCTTTGAGAAGAACCTCTTCGTGATCCGATCCTTAATCAAGAAGAAAGAAGGTGAAACTCAAGGAAAACTTGATTATCAGAGGCAAGACGATGAACGGAAACTAAGTTTTTCTTGGCACTAGGAACATGAAGAATGTTATTGAGATAAAGATTATGAGAGGGGGCGCGAACAACAGTGTGACCAATGTGATGAATATCCATACCTGCTCCATTTGCCGTGTGGATTTGATCACCATTGGTATACTTCTCGCGAACTGCCAACTTGTCAAGTTCACTTGTGATGCGATCTGTTGCACCGGTGTCAGTGTACCAATTTGTGTCAATGCCATAAGAGTTTACCACTGCAGATGCACTCTTCTCTTCAGGTACATAATTCTCATCGAAGCGATGCCAGCAGGCTGGAGCAATATGCCCCTTTTTCTTGCAGAGTTGACAGGTAGGACGAGTATCAGCAGTACCTCGGTTGCCATTGCTAGAAGTTGTGCCACGGCCGCGACTTCCATTACTGCGGCCTCTTCCTCCATTGCGCCTCCACGACCGCTACCGGAATCCGTGATAAGATCCACGCATCGCAGAGTTGACAGAGGGTCGGTACCGATTGCCTCGCGAAGATTCAATCTCTCAAACCGAAGTTGAGAGTAAAGCTCACCGACGAAACCGGATCGACGCCCGGTGATATTGGTCACCACCGAGTTGTATTCCGATCAAGTCCGGCAAGAATGTAGGACACTAGTTCTTCTTCATTGAGTGGTTTTCCAGTGCGCGCCATCTCATCTCCAAGTGCCCTCATCTTTCCAAAGATACTCAAAGAATCGTCATGGACCCCTTCTTTGTTGTTGCGAGAGCAATGCGCGTGTTGACACCTGCGCTGGTTTGGGCACAAAACATCCGCTCAATAGCCTTCCGGACCTCTGCATCCGTCTTTTGGAGGCGACATGAGTCGATATCTCCGTGAGAGGAGGAGAATAAGTAGCCCAGACTTGTTGGTCCTTTTGAGCCACGCATCATACGCGGGTTGAAGGTTTTGGTTTCCTTCGCCGTCTTTGGTGGTGATCTCTTCACTGGAGCAACGCCGATCCATCAAGGTAGCCGACAAGTCTTGCGCCTCGGATTGCCGGGAGGATCTCGAGCTCTCCACAGCGTGTAGTTGGACTTGGTAAGTTTTTCACACAGGGATGACCTAGAGGCGGCGGCCAAAAGGAGGATGAACTCGCCATTGAGGAGTGGCTCGATACCATGAAAAGTTCTAGGTTTTCGGGTTAAGGATCACCTCCGATCCCTTCATGTTATATAGGTTGTAAACGCCATAGAATACAGGGTATACCGCAGGGATTGAGGAGTCCTGGTAAACCTCTAATAGCCGTTACAACAGATCAATCTATTCTATCTATAACCAGACTTTCCAAAGTATCCTGCAGACACAATCGTGATATTCTCTAACAGCAGATCTCGGTCAGGTACTTACCTGAACCAGATACCAGCCTTATCTCTAGCCTTATCTCTAACAGTCCCCATTTTGGTCCTCTAGTTAAATGAAATCTAAATTTTGGTGTCATTGACACCTATGTAGCACGGACACGGATAGTCGGATACATCGACACGACACGACACCGACATGGGAATTCGCCGTTTTCCCAAAAAGACCGATACGGCGACACGGCTATATATATTTAATAATAAATAAATTATATATATATATATGTATGTATTATTTTCTATGTTTCCACATGCTTATTAAACTGCAATAATGTAAATTATAAACATGTAATTTGTAAAGTGTATACTCGGAATATGTACCTCATGAATTGTTTTGTTAATCCTGACGATAATTGTTGATGTGAATACCATTTACAGAAATAAAAATTCCATTAACCTGGGAAAAAGTAACATGATCAAATCGGCAAGACTACAAAGATAAAATATTAACATGTATATTTGATTCTTAAACAATTAAAGCAATGGACTAATAGAGCAACAAGCCAACAACAATTGATAATTGATAAGGATAAGCGACAAATATTAAGAAATAGCCAAGTTTAAACATAGAAACTTAAATGTAGAGTACTAGAGTTCAACCATTCAACCAAAAGCAAATATCCACTATCCAACATAGGAATATAGGATAGGAGTGGTTCAAGTTAAGATACATCATAAACTCAAATTCTAATAGCAAGGCTAGTTTAAAGACAACATGAGACTCTTAGACTTCAACTTCGTCCTCATTTTCTTCTTGGATCATTGCAATAGGCTCATCTTCAAACAGCACACACTGCAACTCTGGTTCATCAAGAGAGAGCTGAGCAATCTCTAGAATGCCAACACCAGTTAGAGATTCAAAACTATCTCCTACATCCCACATTCTAGTTGTCCCTGTTTTATATGATTCTGTTCTTCTTGAGAGAAGTCTTAAATTGTTATGCACAAATACCAAATCTTCAGCATGCTCAGGAGTTAATTTATTTCTTCTTATGCTGTTGATGAAGCTATATGTGCTCCAGTTTCTTTCACAACAAGAAGATGAGGCCGGTTGGTTAACCAATTTGAGAGCCAAATTTTGTAGCACAGGAACGGATTATCCATGATTTGCCTACCACTTCATTGGATCAAGGATAAGTTTGCTAAATGCCAGCCTAACCCTAAATGCATATATTGCTGGCTTACTGCAGTGCATCTCAACCCTAAATGCTGAACAGAGAAAGCGGAGATGATACCTCGGTGGGTGGCGCGTTGGGAGTTCTGGCGGCGAGTGGGGAAGAAGCCGGCGACGCTTGGGGAGGAAGTCGACGGGCGGCGCTTGGGGAAGAAGCCGGTAGCGCTTGGCGACGAATCTGGCGGCGCGCGGGGAGGAAGCCGACGGGCGGCGCTTGGGGAAGAAGCCGACGGCGCTTGGTGACGAATCCGGCGGCGCGCGGGGATGAATCCGGCGGCGAGTGGCGAAGAAGCCGGCAGCGCTTGGGGAGGAAGCCGATGGGCTGCGGCGAGGTGCGGGAGCCGGCGGAGCGGCGCGCGAGCGATCGCGGCGGCGGCGGGAATAACACGCCGCCGCCGTGCGCGCGCGATGCGTCGCGTTAGGTTAGGCACGCCGTGCGTGCGTTATGGCTAATGGGCCGGCCGTGTCCTGGGCCATTTCTGGGCCGGCTGTGTCCAGGCCGTGTCTGATTCATATATTTAGTGTGTCCGACACGTGTTGAGAATTTTACTAATTAAAATTAATTCTAAAATCGGCCGATACGTCTCCGACATGCGTCGAAGACGTGTCCGACACGGTGCCGGACACGGATACGGTTGTTTTGCCAAGTGTCCGTGCTACATAATTTGACACATTGGGCCAGGGCCGACATGCCACTGACACAAGATGCCCAAAATAGAACCTGGACTAATTGTCGAGGGACAAAAAAAGATCTTTGAAAAGTTTTGGTCGAAAGTTCGTAAGGATCAAAGTTAGAAAATCAAATTAGGTGTTCTCCCTTTCATTTCATTGCTTTCTTGTGATATTCATAGTTTCTTTGTCAAATTTTGTGAAAGTTTACTGGGGACATCTAGGACAAACTGATATCTAGGTGCTGTCAGGCAAATTTCTAATGTGGGCCATTGAATGACATTTGGATGGACCAGATATAAGTGTACTTGAGGACCACATAAATGAGCATTTTGCAAATTGCAGATTGAAAAATTATATACGAGGGATCCCACCACTTAAAGTCTATCTGTCTTTGTAAATCCAATGCATCCAAATCTTGTCCACTGGTTCACATGTAAGTTTGCATGATAGCACCTAGCTATTGGTTTACACCAGATGCTCCCCCTAGTTTATTTTATTTTGCTTGAATCAAATGTCACTGTTTTCTGCACCATGTTCTGGATAAAATTTATTCTACAGTGCCTTGTTTTGAGCCTTAGCAATTCTGAAAGTTTGTGCAAAGAATGTGTGGTTTGCTCTGTTAACTATGTGCATGTATATTTGGAAATGACAGGAGAAATACAACAGGAAACCATGGACTTTGGAAGATGAAACTGGCCAATATCAGTATCAAGGTCAAATGGAGGGATCACAGTCATCAACAGCTACATACTATTTGTTAATGTTGCATGGCAGGGAATTTCATGCATTTCCCGCTGGTTCCTGGTAACACACTTGTTGAACCTTTTGTTTTGCTTGCTATTGTGTTAACTAGAATCAGCATCCACATACCGCTGGTTGCTAAAAAAGTCATTTTTGACTTTTCAAAGTCCCATGGATGCAACTTTGACTATTGGATTTTGTTGTCATATACTTGAAAATATCCACAAAACATACAATGTTATGAAAGTATTTTCTATATAACATTTAGTCAAATCATTTTCATATGTCTAAATAAGTTATTATGGGTCAAAAGTTAAAATGATTTTATCATACGCATTATATGACAACACTTCTTGTGACTTGAATGCACAACGTTAGCAGCAGGAGTCAAGTTTCACAAAGGTGTTCAGTATTACAGAAATTTCAATGCAAGGATTAACAATGGTTATAGTGGTTGTTCAGTATTACAGAAATTTCAATGAAAGGATTAACAATGGTTATAGTGGTAATTATTTTATGTTGGAGAGTTAATGCTAGAAGCTTATGATTTTTTGCTGCGGCTTGTAGCTTTTGAGCTGTTCGTGCGAGAGATTACAGAGTAACAGAAACTCACATGTGGTTTTTGCCGATATAAATGAAGTCGATACAGTATGTACTACAATTAACTAGTAGACTTTATCTTGTAAAGCTAGTTCATTTAAAAGTTAGTTACTGTAGAAAAGCTGAAAAACAGCTTTTAGAAGCTGAAAAGAACAGGCCCAGAATTATGCCTTGCTGAATTAATGTTCTGTTTGTTCCTTGGCTCGATCCTTATTTCAGGTATAACTTCAGTAAAATTGCTCAGTACAAACAACTGACGCTGGAAGAGGCTGAAGAGAAGATGAATAAGAGAAAGACCAGTGCAACTGGTTATGAACGTTGGATGATGAAAGCAGCTACGAATGGGCCAGCTGCCTTTGGTTCAGACGTCAAGAAAGTTGAGGCTACAAATGGTGCAGAAAAAGAAAGCGCTCGTCCCAAGAAAGGGAAAAATAACGAGGAAGGTAGTAATTCTGATAAAGGTGAGGAGGATGAAGAAGAGGAAGCCTCACGCAAAAACAGGCTTGGGCTCACTAAAAATGGTATGGATGACGACGGGGAAGGTGGAAAAGATCTAGACTTTGATTTGGATGATGAAATTGAGAAAGGTCTGCTTCTCAACTTTGCTCGTACTAGAATTATTGAGAATACTTCTGCAGCTGACCTACACATCTCTATTTCATACTCTATCGCTGCATAATACCTTGAAATATTTGCCCTTATTTTGCTGTACATGCAAGTTCTGTTTGATATTCTTTCTTTTGTCCGCGTGCTATAATTGTTATTCGCTTATTATGTAATGTCTTGTCTCAGGTGATTGAGGGCCTAATATCTTTCAAATTAGAAATGCATTTTGTACTGTCAATCAGATTACTTGAGAGATACTTATGTATTAGAGTTTAGGATACTGAGAATATATATTTTTATGATTTTTTTGCAAGAACAATATATTTTTGTAAACTATGAGGCATATGCTTGTGATAGTTATGAGTGGCTGTTATCTTCTTTACACAGTACATACCATATTTTCATTAGATGACCTTCAACAAGGATGCCACATTTTGCTTTTGTTCAGATGTGCTAATAGCCTGCTATGTCGTAGCAACTATGCCTAACATCAGACCATCATATCGAGATTCATTTGCTCTATTGCAGCATAGCTATCAAAATGTTTGCATTGCACAGGAGATATTAATAATGCCTATATATCATGAGCAAATTTGTAAGCCCCAGATTGCTATCTTTGAGGGGAATTGCCTTTATCAGGTGATGACTGGGAGCATGAAGAAACATTCACTGACGACGATGAGGCTGTGGATATCAACCCAGAGGAACGGGCTGATTTAGCTCCTGAGATTCCTGCTCCACCTGAAATTAAGCAGGTAGATAGTAACTAGTATTTTATAGAAATATTTATGGGTTTAAACTAGTAACTATTATTTTATAGAAATATTTATGGGTTTAAACTTGTATCTATTATCATAATCTTTTGTCTCATAAACGCCCTCAATCAGTACTAAAAATTGATACGATGAATTTCAAATTAAATGGGAATGTGTATGAGATGGTTCACAAAAGGCAACAAATGTAACTAGCATATTCCTCTTTTAGTATGTTTATAAATGTGTTATTAGTATTTGCTATATTCGCAAATGTACCATTCTCTTGTTAGGCTCTGTTTGCACGCTTCTATAAATGCAAGTTATGAGCATTTGTAAATAAATATCTATATGGGGAAGATATTTTCCATACACACTTTTATCCAAGTTTCTTCCCACTGTTAGCATGCATCCTGATAATGCATGCCAGGTGTGTGGCTTCATGACATGAAGTGATAAGTGGGATGCTTTCTTACCATTAAATAGTAGGATTCAGTTATGGAAAGTTTCTGTGCTTTTTGAATTAAAAAAAGATTTGAGTATCATCTCTAGCAAATGTGTTGCTAGAGCCACAAGAACAGGTATATAAGAATGTTCTTATGTGAAGCTTATTTGAAACAAATATGCTGCTCAAGTGCTCATTTTTCCCCTCCCCCTTTTGGGTTATTGCTTGGTACTTGCACCTTTTCTTGGGTGATAAATCATGGATCAGTAGCAAAATGTCAATATCCATTATGATATTTCCAGGATGATGAAGAGAATGAAGAAGAAGGTGGTCTGAGCAAGTCTGGCAAGGAATTAAAAAAGCTGCTTGGGCGTGCTGCTGGGTTAAATGAGTCAGATGCCGATGAGGATGATGAAGACGACGATGTAATAATTTATTCTCTTGGAATTTCAATATTTTATTTTTGCCATGCGTTAGGAGTGTATAGTTCGCAGGAAAGCATGCCTTTTTTTGGGATAAGGAGTATGTTTGTCTTTTCTACATCCAACAGGAAGACGAGTCATCTCCAGTGCTTGCTCCAAAACAGAAAGATCAACCCAAAGATGAACCTGTAGATAACAGCCCAGCTAAACAAACACCTTCTTCAGGACATGCTCGTAGCACACCTCCTACATCCAAATCCAAGCAAAAGAGGAAATCGGGCCTTGATGATGCGAAAGCATCTGGCGGTGCAGCTTCAAAGAAAGCAAAGGTGGAATCTGTAAGTCATCTGTTCACTTGAAATATGTGAAAAAGATGAACCTTAACATTCTTACAAGTACGTTCTTCTTTTGATTGATTAACTAGCTGAAATTTTTTGTTGTTTTATAGGATACCAAAGCTACAGGCGTCAAAGAAGAGGCACCATCTTCCTCAAAACCCACATCGAAGGCATCCACTTCATCAAAAAGTGGCACGAACGTATCTCCTGTCACAGAGGATGAAATCAGGAGTGTTCTTCTGGCAGTGGCTCCAGTCACTACACAAGATTTAGTATCCAGATTTAAGTCTAGACTACGAGGTCCAGAGGTAGGCTTCTTCAGCTTCACATTAGTAATTTGTAAGTCTTGTTTTTGTCATAAATTAATAATAGTTTTTTTCAAGGATTTAGTTTGAAGCTAACTTGGTTTCTTGAACCTCATCGGTGGTGGGGCTTTTGGTATAGTTCTATTGGAAAGTATGCTTGTTACTTCGATATTTGCTATGCTGACCTCCTAAAATCATATGATTTCAGCATATAAATCTCAAAATAGGGTCGCATCTTTTACTTATGTAGGCAGTAGGCTGTTATTCCATTTCTACGATGTACTAAAACTGTGAAATATGAATCTCTTTCTAGCAGCTGTGTGACTTTCCTTCAGCTCAATGCGTACTTTGATGTTAGTTCGTCTTGTATTGCAGGACAAGAATGCCTTTGCTGAAATTCTGAAGAAAATTTCGAAGATACAGAAGACTAATGGCCACAACTATGTCGTCCTTAGAGAGGACAAGAAGTGAAGAGGCAAACATTGGTGGTGCTTCCCTTCAGTGCAACCTTTTGTTGCCGTGTCTTTTGGAGATGAGATGTTTGTAGCATATGTCTGACGAATCTGTCCTCTTGTATGTAGCATTTTCACTACGGCCACAGATCTCTGATCGTTGCGGTGCTTTTATACATCCTACTGGAAATCAAAATCCTAAGAGTAATATTGCGATTCTCTGCAAGAGTTCTTTTATGTTAGATCATTATGGAACATATTTGCCGTTTGCCTTAAGTGTAAGAAGGCGAATTCTAGACTAGTATGTGTTGTCTTTGGTCTTTTCCTGCATCGTAGCAAACTGTGTGCAGATGTGCAATGAAATACTCGCTTCAGGACGAACCATGGCTACTACTGTGCCGAAGATCATCACATGCCTGGTCCCAATCCTGTAATTCGGTCTAGGCCCAAAACAAGGAAGCCTAGGTCAAGTCTAATAAGCCGAAAGAAAGGCGTGGGCAGACAGGATCCCAGAGGAATGAGCCGAGTGCAAAAACGGCTGCAATCGCAGGCCTTGAGACTTGTATTGCCTCACATTCTATAGGGTACTGAGAGGGATCGGAGCCACGAGTACCAACATCGGCCGAGATCTTTGAGCGTCAATATATACCTTTGATCAATAGGTTGGATTCAAATAAGTGAGATGTGAAAAAACCTTGTAGAAATCCAGAGATCTAGCTAGCGGCGTGGAGGACGGGGGTCAGGGTCAGCAGTGTTGGAGGTGGAGAAGGGGGAGCTAAGAAGGCGCACAGGTGTGTTGAAAAACCTAAGTGTTCGGCGTAGTAATGAGTTAGGTTTTTGCCCTAGTATATATAGGAGAATATTATCACAGACGGTTCTTAATAATTATTGTTAATGATAAGTCACAACACAAACAACAATAACAACAAAGTTTTTTGTCCCAACAAGTTAGGGTAGACTAGGAATGAAACCTCCTTAAATTTAAAAAGATGAGAGCCTTGAAATGAAATCTACAATTCTAACATCTTACCATCTGAGTCGAGAGCCTAAAACACTGTCCCTAAACTTTCTTATGGTTTTGTTACATGGATCGCTGACTTCCAAGTGGTCCTATCCAAAACTAATTCTTTAGATACATTCCAATCCCTGAAGTCTTTTTTAACTGCTTTCTGCCATGTTAGTCTTGGTCAACTTCTGCTTCTTCTTATATTTTCAATACATCTTAAAATTTCATTATGTACCAGTGCTTCAGGAAGCCTCCGTTGGAGATATCCAAACCATCTCAAGCGATGTTGAACAAGCTTCTTTTCAATTGGTGCTACCCCCACCTTATCATGTATATCATCATTGAGGATATGATCCCATTTTGGGTGACCACAAATCCACCACATCATCCTCATCTCCGCTACACTCATCTTCTATATATGTTGTCTTTCAGTCACCCAACATTCTGCTCCATATAGCATTGCGAGTCTGATCGCTGTCATATAGAACTTACCTATTAATTTTTAAGGGACTTTTTTTATCACACTAGACACAAGATGCTTGGCACCATTCATCCACCCCGCTCTTATCCTATGGCTCACGTCTTCATCAATCTCACTGTCCCACTGTAGCCTAACCAAACATATACCCTAGCACCACTAAAATCACACCTTATATAGTCAGTTTTAGTCCTACTAAGTCTAAAATCCTTCAATTCTAAGGTCTTCATTCACAACTCCAGATTTCTATCAACACATGTCCTACTCTCATCAATTAGCACCACATCATCCGCGAAAAGTATACATCAAGAGATACCTCCTTGTATGTCTCGTGTGACCTCGTCCATCACTAGAGCAAAAATGTATGGGCTCAACGCTGACCCTTGGTGTAGTCCTATCTTAATAGGAAAGATGTTTTTTAAAAATAATCTACTGTGGTATGCATGTATCACAGATGGCTAGTACAAAAAAACTATATGTGATGTGTACGTATCATAGACGACTAGTACAACACACCGCCTGTGATATGTATGTATCACAGACTACACATCATAGATAGCTAACATAAAAAACCATTTGTGATATGTACGTATCGCAGACGGCTAACACAAAAATCGTCTGTGATAGTTTTTGGTATAGCTAGCGATTTACAACTCAAACTAAATTACAACTTAAAGTGATTTAAGTACATCTCAAAGTGACTTAATTACAACTCAAAGTGATTTACAACTCAAAATTCTGCTTGGCTATTTCCTTTGAAGAAATAGCCCTTCACGATGATCGATGCACATATAGCTAGCTTCCTCACTACGTTTTTGCTTGGGCCTGATGCCGTCTCCAAATGGAGACAGCTTGTCAAATTGATTATATTATTCCTCATCTATGACATTCTCAACTTCGACAATCTTTCTTTTTCCATGAATAACTATGTGGTGGTTCTTATTTGCCAAAACACTTGAACAACTTGCTTAGCGAGTATAAATGGTTCGTCTTTGTATTTGGCACGTTCGAGGTCCACAGTAGTAACGCCATACTTTTCAACCTTCAGACCATGATGTTGCCCTCCGGCAGAGATTGATACCGTACATTGGACTTCAGAATTCCCATGTACCTCTTGAACGGGTACATATGATGTAGGAACACATGTTCGCATATTTTTTTATCTCTTTCACAAAGTGAACAATAAAATGGACAATGATATAAAAAATAACAGAGGAAAATACATCTCAAAATGACATAGAGCCATCACCACCTTGGCCTGCATAGCATCTAGTCCATTAGGATCGATGACCTTCTGAGAATTGAGTTAAAGAAATAACATAGTCTCATGATTGCCACTCATACCTTGTTTGGCAAAATATTTCTAATTGCAATAGGAAGTATTTGTGCCATTAGCACATGACAATCGTGTGACTTCATACCAATTAATTTTAAATCTTCTATAGAAACAAGTTTCTTCATACTGGTGGAGTAACCGGATGGAACTTTCACGCCATGCAAGCTCTGGTACAGTTCATTTCTCTCAGCCTTGGATAGAGTGTAACAAGCTAGGGGAAGGTACGTTTGGCCTTTATTGGTCTCTTCCGGTGCTAGCTTGGTCCTTATGTTCATATAACCAAGTCACGTCGTGCGTTGACAACATCCTTTATTTTATCATGAATGTTCGATAAGAGATCAATCAAGCTATCACATATATTCTTTTCTGCGTGCATGATGTCGATGCAATAACAAAATTCTAAGTGCTTCTAATAAGATAAGTCCCGAAAAGTTGATTTCTTCTTCCAAATATTCTTCTGACAGATCCTCAATTTACGTCCCTTTCTAAGCACAATATCGATATCCTTAACTATATCATAAATCTCTTTCCTGTTAAAAGGCCTTGGAGCTGAGTTGTCATCCTTTTTCTGTTGAATTGTTTCTTCATCTTGCGGTATGTGTGATACTTGGGAAGAAACTTGCGGTGATGCATGTACACAGTTTTACACGAGTTGTTTAATCATGCACTCTCAATATCATCTAAGCAGTGCGGACATGTTTTGGCTCCTTTTTTACTCAACGCTGATAGATTACCAAGGGTAGAAAAATCATTGATCTTTCAGCATCCCATACCTTTACCTATTCATTCCAGTGTCACAAGATCTTTAAGCATTGGTGCTAAGTACACATTAATGTCATTCCCAGATTGCTTCAGCCCTTGGATAAGTAGTAACATCAAAATGTACTTTTACTTCATACACAGTCAAGGAGGACAGTTGTACATACCTAGATTCACAGGTCAGGTGCTTTGTCAGCTGCTCATATTATTGAAAGGATCCATTCCATCTGTAATCAACCCAAACCTTATATTCCACAACAAAGTCTTCGTAGGTCCTATCGAAGTTTCTCCACTGGGTAGAATCAGCAGGTGTCTTAGTTTTCCACCTTTCTTACACTCCTCCCAGTGCTGATGTAGCAATCTTGTCTCCTTTCGGTTCGCAAATAAACGCTTTAAACGGGGAATTACAGGCAGAGATCACAACACCTTAGCAGAAGATCTTTGCTTTACCTTGATGCCCTCGCCATCATCGGAGTGATTTTTATACTTGTATCGGGATACTTTGTACGCTGGACATACATGCATGTTTGCATACTCTTTACAGTAGAGAATACAATCGTTCGGATATGTATGTATTCTTTTTACTTCCATTCCCAATGGGCAAACAACCTTTTGGCATGATAGGTGGTCCTACGCAACACGTTTCCCCCAGAAGGATATCCACTAGGAGACCTAACAACGTCGTGAAACTCTTGTCGAACTAACCATTGCTTGCCTTCAATTTCAACAGTTCAAGCATGGATGACAATCTTGTGTATTCGGGCTTACATCCTAGGAACAAATGTTTCTCCAAGTCCTCCATCAAACCCTCGAACTTACCAAACTCTCTCTCACTATAGTTCCCTTCTGCATCGCGTAGCATCTGATGCAAATTGTAATTGTGCGACCTATCCTCATCGAACTTTTGAATCTAATGGTGTTTCTCTAAATCTTGGTTGAGGTTCCAAAAATTGAAGAAATTTATGAAAAATAAAACAAATATTAATAAGCCATAAAGGAAATATGGAAATAATTGAAATCTATAATTTTAAAATCGAATCTGAAAAGATGATCCATCAAAAGGAGGGTGAAACTTGAATTAAAAATTTAAGACTTCACTTTGGGCATAGTAGTAAAAATAATAATAAAGGTAAATGAATAAAATACAAATACATGTATATATATAATATAAATAACAGGGGCACCATGGTGTCCAAACTCCATGATTGAGACTTTCCATCTATGATTAAGACTTTCTATCCATAATTGAGGCTTTCCATCCATGATGAAGACTTTCCATCCTTATATATTATATATCATTGCATTTGCACGCATCTAAAAGCAATCCAAAGGCAGGAAGCCTTGGTGCCCAGACACCATGGTGTCCCATTTCAGCGTCTTATATATATGTATGTGTGTGTGTGCATAAACAATGATGAGCTTAGCGATGAGGAAATAAAAGTATGAAAAATAAGCAAGCAAAGGAACAAAAATATGAAAATATAAATGTATATATATATACACACATAAGTGAAAATGTAATTAAAAAATAATGAAATGTGCATTCGACCGGCCGAAATGGCCCGGCCCATCTCCATCTTCCTCCTCCTTTCTTCTGCTTCGGCAAGGCCGAAACTTCGTCGTCGTCGTCGTTTGCCACGGCTTGCTGCCAAACCTCGCCGCACCATCGTCGCCCATGGATTCCACTGCCTCACCCATAGTTTCACTACGTCGTCACGTCGCCCTCGGCCGGCGCATCAACGAAAACCACTGCCGCCCACAGCTCCACCGCCACCGCCCACAGAAACGCAGCGTCGCCACCCACTATTCCTCGCCCCGTCATGTCGCCTAGTCTGAGCGACACAAAAGTTCTGCCACCTCTGCAATGATCAGTCATGCGGGTCACGGGTGCTACAGTGCGCCACCCTGATGCCACCGCCTGCCACCGATGCGACCGCACGGTTGCTCGCCCGTAGCCAACCCATACCCACCGGCTATAAAAGCCCGTACAGACTTCAATTCATTCCACACTACTCTCTTCCGTCTCCCATGCTCCCGAATCAGGTTCCCGTGCCCCATAGCTCGCCGGCGTCGCTTTCTCCCCCAACTCCGGCTGAAGTGAAATCTGCCGCCTCACGCCGCCGCAGACCAATTCCTTCTCACCAGAGCACCCTTAGGAGATCGCGAAGCCACCCCCACCCTCGGCCGAGCTTCTCTCTAGCTCCTCTTCGCCGGCACCGTGCGCCTCCTGTGCTCTTCGCCGTCGCATGCCGCCAGACCGCCACAACCATACCCGAGCTTCTCTGACCCCCCAAGGTAGCTTCCTGAGCTCACCGTGATGCTCTCCTATGAGTTAATTGGACTCTCATGCTGTGCACCGCCGTATTTCCTTCTCCCCTGTTCTGCCACCGCCCTCGGTCGCCGCTGGCCGCCGCCGCCAAATTGGGCCGTGGGACCGAGCCCAGGCGTGCACGCGGGCATGAGCATCCCATTTTTGAATGCTCATGGCTGGCCGCCGCTCCCTTCGCCGACGACGAGCTCGCCGTTCTTCGGCCGAAGGAAGAAGCTACTGTAGTGGCAGTTAGGACCTTACAGTAATAATGATTTAAACGAATCATTAATGATAAATGTGATTAGTTAAAACAAATCATTCACTGACATGTGGGCCATACCCTTTAATCTAAATCGTACACGGCCCCACCTGTCATAGACACAGAGGAAAAGAAATAAAAACAAAAGAAAACTGGAATTTGTACTGTGGGTCCCACCTGTCAGATTTTTATTATTTTCGTATTTATTTACACCGAGAACTTAAAAAGGGCATAACTTATTCATTTTAATTCCAAATTGAGTAAAACAAATTTATAAATTCATCTAAATTCAACCTCTACCCAATGGAACCAAAACCATAATTTTTGAAGCTCATTTGAATTTTGGTGAGGATTTATTTGATTTACTAATTTTTATCTAAATTTTCGTGCATCGTAAAAATAGCGTACGAGGCCTAGGAGGTAGAAGACGAAGCTAAATCAAACATCGACGATCAAGACCAAGACACCTGTGACAAAGGCGAGTCAATACTTTGATCATGTTGAACCTACATTTCTGCAAATTAATTCTATTAAAATTATCAAATTGCATGATGTTATTTTATGTGCAAATTTATATTCGATTTCAAGCCGCTAGTTATATACCCAATAATGATCTTGTAGTATTACTCTCATTTGAAACCTTTGAATGTCTAAGCCTTGTCACCTTAGCGAAAACTATAATGTTAGAACTTTCGAAAATAAGTCTATAGCTATTCGTCATGCTTAGTTTTGCTTAGATATTCGGGGCAGCAAAAATGCCCCAAAACATTACTTTAAAATCATGAGAAGCTGATTTGGGAAGTTATTGAGCAAATGATTGGTATATTTTGGACATGGATATTTATGTTTCCAAAAATCCCAACTTGCTTAAATATCTGGGCGGATGGATCGGGGGTGTGGTGCAGTGGTGCACGAAAGTGTGGTTGTGGTAGAACCGCCCAGATAGCCCTAAGGACCAAACTAGTGATAACCTCCCACGGTACAACAGTACAACTACAAGCTAGCAAATTGTAGGCAGGGCTAACTAATTTGAATCGACTTAGTATAGGTTGCGCCAGTGTGACCACGGGCGAGTAAAGGATGGCCACATCCTCCGTCGTGACGGCGCAAGAGGGGGCTCCTAGAAGGGTCGTCATATCCCAAAGGGAGTGAAACCTTAGCGGACGTGACTTTGTTAGCAAAAATGCATTGTAACAACCCTGTGATGATCCACTCAACCACGTGACTAAGGAATCGTGTGGGGGCAATAAGCAGATAGTCTCTTGTGGGTAAAGTGTGCAAGCTCTGCAGAGTGAAAATTATTCGAATAGTTATGCCCACGATTAAGGGCGGACATGGGAACTGTTGTAGGGGTGGCCCAACCTAAGCCCAGCAGGCCTGTTAGAAGGTTGTAAGGCCCAAAATGGGACATGTATAATGACATAAGTGCCCTTGAGGGAATACTCAAATGTAAGGGTACTATTGTAAAAACACTCCCCATGTGTATATATATATACGATACCGGCCATGGGGGAAACCCTAAACACTTGCTCACATAACTCTCCGCTACCATACTCTCTCTCTCTGCTTGGTCGGTAACCACAACAGGAACCTTACTAGATATAGTTCTATTTCAAAATATTTGTGGGTGGAAATGGAAAAGTGGAGGGTAGAGAAAGGCCCTGATTTGTGTTGCCCTAGGTATCGTTCCAGTGATAATGTAACCGGCAATAACGCTAAAAGATTAGTCTATGGTGTAGAAGCCATGTAACGGTGGATGGTATTTGGATCACTATCACTGTTGCCTTAACTCACACATTATGCTCTAAGTTCAAACAGTTAGGTCTTAGAAAATTTATATGTAGTATATTTAAAAGCAATTTATGGCAAAATAAAATAACCCGAGCCTTCCTTTGATAAGCCATGCATGTTATCTATTGCATACTGTGTGTTGGCTCACTGAGCACGGTGGATTTGTGCTCACACTCGCATTACCAACTCAGAAACAGGAACACATGACCATTACGCGTATGAAGATGTACCTATCGCCGATGGAGAGAACAACGAAGTAAATTAGGGCGGCTTCTACGTTTTTGGGTCCTAGACAAGTAGGCTTGAAGGAGATTGTGCACACATATATTACCTAGGAATAGATAGTATATGTTGCTCACATTACCCCTCAGTCGCTTGCCTGTGGATTATGGTCTTACTTTTGCTTTTGCTTCCGCTGTTATCATTGTGATGTAGACATTTGGCCGGATAGACCCCTTATGTAAACTACCACCCGACACAGTGTATTTCATACTTGGTTATGTAATATTATGATTTGTTATGTTTTATGCGATGTATGAAATGATGCAGCAATGTACCTGTGGGCACTATCTACTGATCCGGAGAATAGTGTAGTAAATCACAGGGGATTCTAGATTGAAAAATCTGGATCCGACAATAATTATGTATCACAGACGGTTCTAGCCATTGCTAGTAGCATAGACGGTCGTGCTTGTAAAACCGTCTGTGATAATTACATCACAAATGGATTCTAAAGAACCATCTATGATGAAGTGTCCAGTAAAAACTTGAAAAGTCCCCAAAAAGTTCAACCAAATTTTCATTTATTTTTGTGGTTTTTGGGTGTTTTTCGGAAAACTTTCCCTTTTTGGAAAGTCTTCCCCCGCAGTCACTTTCCTTTCTGGGCGCAGCCATTTCCCTCTGCTGCTGGCGCCCTCCCTCTCCCCGTTTTCCTTCCCCTTCGGCGCCTCCGCTCCTCTTTTCCCCGCTGGCGCCCCGCACCCTCCCCGCCTCCTCCCTCGCGCACGCGTGCGCGCCGTGCCCGCTCCCGCACCGCCTCTGTGCTCGCACCGCGTCCCCAGTTTTGGACCACCCCGCCGTCCCCTGGTCCGAAGTCGACACTGCCCGCGCCACACGTCGCCCCCTCCTCCCGTTGGACCCCACCTGCCAGCCTCCCCCTCGTTCCCTTCCTCCGCAAGGCCCGCCGCTGCCCATGCCGCTCCGGCCACCTGCTCCCCTCTCCCGTCGCCTTGCCTTTACGCCTGTGCAGCTTTCCTTCTGCGCCAAGGCGTTGCCCTACCCACTCCTGTTGACTGCCGTGGCCGAGCCATTCCTTCCCCTCCACGGTTCCTTCTCTCCCCGCCGGGGGTATAAAACCCCATCCTCCGCTCCCTTGCTTCCACTTGCTTCCCAGTCTCCCCAAACACCCCCATTCACTTCCTACCCCTCCCAGCTCCCTCCCCAAGCGGCCGATTGGAACCTCTCCACTCCGAGCGCCGCCCTTCCTCTCCCTTGCGCCGGCGACCCCGTAAACCGGTTCTCCCTCTCCTCTCCCCCATTTCTCAATTGCTTCCGCCCAGAGCATCTGCACCCTCCCCTAAACTCCTTGCCATTCTCCTCTGGCCAGGTGAATCACCGAGGGATCCCAGCGTCGAAGCTCCCTCTCCGGCCGTCGCACCTCACCGTGGCCAGCTCTCCCAAGGATTTCCCCACCGATTCCGCCACTGCATTTGTGAGCCCCAAGGTCCCTTGTCCGTGAAATTGTACCCCATTGGAATGGATCGTCACCGGAGAGCTCCCACGCCGCCGCGAACCCGAAACCACCCCTTCTGCCTCCAGGCACCCCCACTGATGCCCTTGCCTCCCAAACTCCAAAAATGAGCTCCCTGTGTTGAGGCGCACCCGGTGGAACCCTCCCCGGCCACCAGGGGCCATTGCCGTCGCCGGAGTGTAGCCGCTCCGCCGCTCCACCTCTCTGTCGCAAGCTCACGGCGAGAGGTAGACGAAGGGGAACGTGGCCCCATCCCCTCCGCCCATTCCTCTCGTCACCGTATAACGTCGGCCGTCGGATGTCGCCTAACCACCGCCGACCGATCTTCATAACCCCGCCTCCCCTCAGCCACCCGATCCAGCCCCTCCGCTCCGCCCGCCTTCCCCACTCCGCATCCGTCCGATCTCCACCCCGTTGCATCTCATCCACCCACTCCCGTCCCATCTCGGCTGTCCGCCAGCGCCATGCGTCGGTCATCCCGACCGAAAGCGCGCCGCGCGAGTGGGCGCGCGCCTTGCTGCTGGCGTGGCAGCGCGCCGCGCGCGTGGGTGCGCCGCGCCCGCCGCGCGCAGCGTGCACAAATCTTTGGCTGCGTGTGGCTTTGGGCCGGCCTAGCATCGTTCACCGATTTTTCCGGATGGTTTATCTTTTCCAAAAATCCCAGAAAATCTAAATAAATCCTAGAAAATCATAGAAAATCCCAAAAATTCCCAAATTTCACCACTTTGCTCCAAATAATGTCCTGAACCCATTTTTGACCTCCACTTTCCCAAATTCATCCCAGATAAATTCCTAAAATTCCAATCTGAGGATTTATGCATTTTACTCCCTTTTAAATAGTTTATTTTTCCTCGTTTGATTAGTCTCAAGCTGGACTTAATTATTTTATGTGTTTGCACTAGTGTCGGAGATTCCGGAGGTTCAAGTGCAAGCTCAGGATCCAGGTGTTTCTTCGTTTGAGCTAGCTGAGATCATCCGGATTGACGGCAAGTCCCAAATCCTTTGATCATGTTGCAACCCATGTTATTTAATTATGTTATTATGCTATTTGCATTAAGCTAGTTCTGAAATGTTAGTTTAAAGTAAAATAAAATGTTTAGAATGACATGATATGTAGTTAAACCTACCACCGATAAATGCCATGTTACACTTGTAGCCATGCCTTTGTAACCCTAGAAATAATTATTTGTTAATCTAGATAATCGTAGGTTATTATTATCATGCAATGTCTTACACTAATAAGGTTGTGGCTGCGGGCCAATAGAAATTGGAAAACCCGACTCTAGGGCAGGGTGGTATGGGACACCGTGCCCTAGGGCGGAGATTGTTGACGTGCAGAATAGGGTAAGGGTTGGGGAAGGAGCCGCAAGACGGTCTTCGCCCACCTCTTTTCCTAGGTTGTAAGGTCGCGGACCTGACCGGGGTTGCGGACTCCGAAGGAAAAATATAAGGATCAGACCCTTACGCTGAGCAAATGACATGGTGACCGCTTAACCACAGGAGTTGACTTATCAACACTGGTTTAGTAGCTGCTCAACTCGATTGAAACTCTACAGGTGTTGAGAAGTAGGTGATTGAGTAATTAGGTTAGGTATGCCGTGCTGCGGGTACCTAACAACGGTAGCGTTCACTCGAAGCGGAGGGGAATTTTCATGTGCCAGACCCGAGTGGATTCTACCGGGTAGAGCCTATATAAAGAATTGAGCAGTGAAACGACCTGGCTTTCTTAACTCTGTCACGGGAGTTAAGAAATCGTGTGGGCAAAGCTGAGCAAACTCTGCAGAGTCAAATAAATGGTATTCGAATACGCCATGCTCCCGGTTAATGGAGCTGTGTCACTTGGATGATTCCAGTAGCGAAGCTTAAGTAGTTTTGTATATGCTTTAACTTGATTAATTGGTTAATTAAATTTTTATGAAAAACCCCTGAGATCTTAAGGAGTAGTTTTGGGTCCGTTTTATCAAAAAGTTTGCAAATAAAACTGCATCCACTCAGAGTTAATAAACCAAATATACTCCCTTCCTTTGTTAATCCGTGCATGTAGTAAGTTAGAGTCCCTTTGGGGCTTGCTGAGCTGGTTGTTGGCTCACGGCTTGCTAATTCCCCTCTTTAGAGGATCAAGACGAAAGTGAAGGTCTCCCCGTCGAGGACGCCCCTGAGGATCGCTTCTTCGACGAGGACCCGTGGCTTTAGGTCTTCACCGCGCTCAAGCGGATCTTGGAGCTTTTGTAATGTAAATATACTTTGGGCTTGCACGCCCCGCTGTTGAAAACTGGATGTTATTCCGTATGTGAAATATATGCTGAACTTTTGTTGTAAGCATGCAATGGTATACTCTTGCACGACACTCCATAACTGTTCATGCGTGAATAGTTACGGAATAACGTGTCCGTACGCGCCCCTGGAAACGGGGGCGTTACAAAACTTCTCTATCATAGTGATCTAGTCTATGAAAACTAAATAATGGTCTAGATTGACTGAGATCCACCTGGTAGAGTTTGAGGCAACTCCAGGGATCTGCACCCGAATAGAAACATTTCCAAACAATGTGCATAACGGTAAAAAGAAATTCTTTGATACATTTCCAATTTGTAAGTTCAAACTAACTCATATTCAAAGCACTGGCATCAAACATCTCGATCAGTCTACTGAAAAATCAATAAGATCTCATTGTAACAAGCAATGTATCCGCCTAGCTAGCTTTGCAATCACGCACGTTCACCTCAGCCATTCAACGAAAAAATCGGTCCACCCAGCACCACTACAAATTTCCACTTTTAGCATTTCCGCCAACGAAACATCCCATTATCCTAGGCACGCAACTCGGCCGCTAAATATATCCATACAACCCATATATATGTGCACACACGCGCTATTCTGTGCATCCATGCGAGTCTCAACAATGGCGCCTGGTACGACCACCACCTCCCTCCTCGTCTTCGTCCTCGTTGCCGCGGTTGCTGCATCAACATCTTTAGCCGACGCGGCCGCCACCTCCCAGTCGTCGCCAAGGGCACCGCCGCCGCCGTGCGCAGTGCCGCAGTCGGTGGTGGCGTTCCTCCGCGCGCGCTGCGCCACCACGCTGTACCGGGTAACCTGCTACGACTCCCTCATTCCCTACGGGTGCACGTTCCAGACGAGCCATGTCAAGCTCGCGCGGGCCGCCGCGGACGTAAACGCGGCCCAGCTTCGCGCCTTCTCCTCACGCGTCAAGGAGCTCGTCGCCCGTGGTGGCCCGGGCGAGGCTCCAGCGGCCGCTGCCGCGCTGCGCGACTGCGCGAGCACGGTGTCTTCGGCAGCCGGCCTGGCCAAGCAGTCGGCAGCAGAGCTGGCAAAGCTCGATGCGGCGGGAGCCACCGCGACCGAGAGGCAGGCGAGATGGGCGATTTCGAACGCGCAGACGTGGCTCAGCGCGGCGATGACGAACGAGGCGACATGCGCGGACGGGCTCGGGGCCTCAGGTGCAGCCGCGTCGCCGGCAACGAAGGAGCTGGTTGCTGGGGTGGTGACCGCGAAACAGCACACGAGCGTAGCCCTCGCGCTCGTCAATGGCATACCGTTGAAATGAGCAATGACGAAGTGTTTGCCATTTTGTTCGTTCTTTCTATATTTGACACGACATATGGACGACGACGGTTGGATATCGCTAATTTGAAATGTAGTTCCAAAAATTAGGGACAGTTTACTATCAGTGTGTTTTGCCGTGGAAGTACCGCAATAGATTTATTCGATATGTATTTGTTTTTCAATCCTAGTAAATATTTCTTTCTGTGCGACCTTTGGATCTTGATCCAAAGGGCACATGTCTCCTGAATTTTTTTAAATAATCTTTTTTATTCAAAAATATAAAAATATACCAGTGTTTTTATTTATTACAAAAGTAATCTCCTGTAGCCCAACTGTTGGGCAACTAGATCATGTCCCTCAATGGCCAAGCGACACGAAGGCAGTAGGTGTAATGTTGGGCGATAGGGATGCGGTCGCCCAATGGTCGGACGACAGATGCTGTTACCCAACCACTGGGCGACAGAATATCCTGTCATGCAACAATTGGGCGACTAGAGCCCACTGCATATTTTGAGAGAATTATGCCACTACGGAGTGACCAAGTTGGACAAACTATCGTCGGTGAAAGTCGTAACTGCTGAATGCCACTGAGTTTGAGATTAGTTCCATTATATACCACTGCCGTTAGTTGACCATTACGGGAGTCCATTATCTTTTAAAAAAACCAAAATGCGTCTACGAAAAGATTGAAGACCTGATTTATTTAAAATAGCAAGTAATCTCCAAAAATTATGAAAATTCGTAGTGGTGTTGTTCAACATGTTAGTGAGGTAGAAAAAAATTTGAAGGCACTATTTAAAGGAAATTTTCTGATTTTTAATTTAAATGCTAATAAAGGCTAATATTTACAAACAGTGAGTAAATGAGGTATAAAAATTGTGGGAAAATTCCCATGGTTCAGAATTATTGGATGGAAAAAATATAATACATATAAATCCTATTATACAATGCGGATAAAGCAGAAGGTATAAGAGTCATGAAAGGTTCAGACCAAAGATAAGTTGGCAGACAAGGAACATGTAATATATTGGAGTCCCTGAACCGACACACATACGATGCGGATACATGGCATAGTGCTTCCAGTAATTGCTTAAGCAAACATTGATACTACTAGGGCACACTATGACGAAAGCATGCGAATAATGCCAGAATACATGTATGTGCATAAAGGAACAACATAGCCGGCAGGGAGTTGCTACAAAATATCTCGAACTACTGTATGGATTGTGGCCATTTACTCTTCTTTGCGAGGTTGGCATTGTACTCTTCGCCTGCAGCCCTTGCCTTGGCTGCTAGTTCGCAATTTCTCTCGTGCTCCTCCTCATGAGCCTCGTGCTCCCTACACCTGCATGCCTCAAGATGAGCATGCGTCTCCCGCGCAGATACGGTCATTGCACTCTTCATTGCGGTGATGCTCCTCCATTCTCTCGCAATGGGTCTTGGCGTCCCACTCCTCGTAGTCAAGACACCATTGGTCGTGCGGGTGGATCGCTTGATTGATCCAACTGTAGTAAGCACATAGCGGATCCATAGTAAGCACTTGCAGAGAGAAATGTTACGGAATAAGTTGTAGCAGGTCCTTACCAGTTGCCTGTAGTGGCTCATGTCCCACGGTGATCGGGATACTCCCATGCATAGTTTGCACAACCCTAGTAGCACATGCTGAGGCTGGGCCGTTGCTTAGACTTGAAGAACTTGCATCTGTCCCTACACCACTAGAGGGGTGGCATCTTCCCCTCAGGCGATTCTTGCGGTGAGTGCTCGGTTGGAATGTTGAGGCAGGGGTTGCCGCTACAGGGGGCCGTCGTTGCAAGGTGTTGTCCTTCTGGCACGCTCCCATTTTTATCACGGGCTGCAGCAGCCCTTGCAAGCCTGCAGATCTCATCCCACTAGTTCTGCATTTGAGCGAGTATTGTTGTAGCTATAATGTAGGAGTACCCCATTGGGGTAGTGCTTAAGTAGTGATGCGGATCGATAGACGTAGTTGGAACGCAATTCAGTTGAAGCAAATTTGGCGTCCGCGATGTAGCGGACCTAGTGAGGAACTGTACTGCAGCCTTGCGTTGCATTGCTGTGCAAAGTTATGTCGCTAGGTCACACCGTATCGCAAAGCTGCCTCGTTGAGTCATGTCATGTGTTACGTCCGATGCAAAGCTGGCAGGTTGGGTCATGTCAGACGCAAAGCTAGTAGGTTGGTTCATGCCTGATTGAAAGCTAGCAGGTTGGGTCATGTCGCAGACAAAGCTGCTTGGCCGAGTCACATCCTGGGGAAAGCTAGCTCTATGGGTCCTTGTGGAAAGCTAGCTCGATGGGTCACATCATATGCAGATCTGCCTCATTATATCATGTCGGTGCAAAAAGCCGCCTTGAGACGAGAGGGAGGTCACATGCTACCGTGATGATGGAGGCAACATCATTGCCCTGCAAGGTAACACATGACCCGTTGTGTTAGAAAGCATGCTACGTCCCCCTGCGAGCTATAAAAGGCACACCCCACCCCCATGAAATTAGGACCACTTGACCCTCTCAACCATAGAAAGAAGAACCTTCTCTATCTTACAATAACATACCATGGGAGACGGCGAGGGGCCAATCCAACCGGAGTCTCCTACACAAGACCTTCCCCTCAAAAGGGGAGAGGACTTTAGCCCTAACTACCACTTGATACCAAACAAGCGAGCTCAACCTGTATAGCCGCAATGCAGACACAGGGAGGATGCAGTCGTGTAGGTCACAAATGGCCATTTCAATGGCAGACGATGTTCTTCCGGTGCCCATACTCTGGAGTACAAGTAGCAAATAGTTTATTTTCTGTTACTGGTAATAGAGCTTGCGTGGTAACCCTCCTTTGCAGCAAATGGCAAAATGCATCTTTGTCCACTAGATCGATCATCCCCATTAATACCATATTGTGATGTACATCAATATGTTGTGGAACCGAATCCTAGAGTTGGAGGAGCGGATTGACAATATCAATGAGCAAAATGATGACCTCTGCCAATAGATGCAGTGTGAGAGGGGCAACAAGGAGGTCGTCAACATAAAAAGTTCATATGATCCCACATGCTGATGCGCGAACTCTAGCTGCATTTGTACATGCCACTACAATGATGGCCAGCCATGTCCGAGGCACCCCCTCTAGAACACTCCATGTGAGTAGCGTGAGGCACCTTCTACTTGTAGGCACACCCGGAGAAGCTTGTACTATGGTACTCTCCCCTGTTGTACACAGTTATGCTCAATCTCCTAAAGCATGTAACTAAATGGTAGACGCATAATTGTGGTTGCCATTTATTGAGTGAACTATTGCATCGCTGTATCGCGTGCATTAAGCTAGAGCCATCGAAATGCATTGAACATACATATATTGTACAAACGAATACAAATAAGAACGCAATAGTATTACAAATGGCCCCTACTAGGCCCCCAACAGCACCCCTAGCATCCCCTCCCACGTCACCATGGCCCACTCCAACTCCACGTCCTCCCATACGGCCTCGCTTGGGCCTCCTCCTTTGTGCTGGGTGTCAGGGCCTCAGCCATGAGAGGGAAAGATGGTCAAGAGCCCTGGTCTGACAACCTCTAAAAGCCAAAGGGGTGGACAGCATGGCGCCTATGTGGGTACTGGCGCACCAATGAGCTATGACCCAGAGAGAACCTCAAGGGGTGTGGGCTGAGGTGCTAGGTCCAGGTCCGCAAGGAAGTCATGCATGTCTGTGTCACCTGGGAAGGCCCCAAATCCGTCAGGGGGCATAAGACCTGTAGTGCAAATATTGTTAGTTGATCAAGTAAGGCGATGCGAGCAAACAAATGGAAACACGACGTACCCTTAGCTAGCTCCATGGTGCATGAATAGTCATCCGGAGTGAAATACAATAGGTCGTACCCTGCGTGGGCAAGACAAAGGAGTCCAGAGGACCCACATACTACAACGCTGACAGTGTACAAAGCTATGCACAGGCTAACCCTTCGGCCTTGTTAGGCCACAGAGGTGTCAGATGTGGCCTAGTCAAGCCTTCAGCCTCATCAGGGTGTGCCACATGTGGCCACGCTGACCCTCCCGCCTGTTGTGCTACTGGACAGGACGGAGCCAGCGGATGTACCGACTGTCAACCAGGCATCAGCGTGTCAACCTTCAGGAGCCTAGTGCATGATAATAGGCCAACAAGATGTGTGGCTTGAACTGCCACATGACAGAAAGCCTGGGCCTCCTCCTCACGTGTGACCTCTGCACCACCGATGATCCTCTGAAGCACAGAGCGGGAGTCCCTCGCAATCTCAACATCGATGCCCACCTTCAACGAAAAAACAACAAGGTGAAACCTATAAATGGGGTTGCCAGAAGCAAAGTTTTGAAAATATGATATCATGTACCACATGGTGCACGTTCTACATGATGTGCATAAGGCATGTGTTGGTCGGTGCTGGGACACGTGGTGCGAGCGAGTCGGCAGCAAGTACTAGCCTAGTACATGTCCAAGGAGTGTACCAGCAAAGGTACTCAATGTGCATGTTGTGGTCATAGGGATGTCCTCCTGCACACAGTCCTGCAGCGCACCCTCCCACTGGTCTACCCACATGTCCATCCCAGTCACCCAGTCTATGCCATGGTGGACTCCCTTCCTACTATGCCTGTAAGACGTAACATGTAGTTAGAAGTCGTGGCTATGAGATGGTAGTAAAATGAGAGACATCTATGCTGCTAACTCACGTGTGGATGTTCCCAAGCAGAGGCCGCCTAGCTGGAACTGGAACCACCTGGCATAGGCCAAACTAGCGCATTACACAATGCGGTATGTAGTCCTCGATGAAGACATCAAAGACAAGCTTCCTCCGCATCAACTAGAAAGCCCGGTCGTGCCAACACAGCGAGGGCAGCCTGTGAGGAGTGTGGGCCTCTAACTCCTCAGGGGTGTACGGCTCTCAGCTCACATCATCACATGCGAGGCAGTCGAGCTGTTCCACAAAGGGCCCATACGCTCATGTGGCCTGCACGTGCGTGAACTGTACCTATAAGGAACACCAGCTATTACATAAGAGGATCAGTAATATGAAGAAATTATTCACAAGATAGAGTACATACCCATCGCTGGCACTAGACAGAGCCCATAGTCAGCCGGTCCACCTCGTCCCCGTGATACATCTCCAGCCTATACAGAGTGGTGTCATCCAACAGGGGTCGTCCGAGGCTAAAGTGCTCGAACGACCACAGCTAAAGTAGGAGCGGACACCCATGAGGACTGAGTTCGTCCTCGACCTGCAACACGGGTTGCACAAGCCGTGATAGATGGTGGCAAGTAAGGCCGAAATCCAACTGATCTGGGATCCTCCCCATCGGCGATGGCCCTAGCATAGGTGACGAGGTGCGTGTTGACAGTGTCACTATGGCTACTAGTGAATAGCACCCAACTGAATAGCCACAATAAGTAGGGCTCGAGGTGGCGTGACACCAGGTGCTTGTTGGTGGCCGGGTCCATCCCTTCGACCTGAGTACAAGCAAAATGTTAGTAAGACCGTAGTACAGAAAGGAGAGTGCAGTGCTCACAATGGGAAGAGTGTTGAACATGTACCTAGAACTGTGAGAGCCACCGCAAGGGTGGGTCATGCATCCGTGTCTACGGGAAGATGTAGTACCCCTCTGCGGCCACTAGCAGAAGGACTACGTGAAACCTGGTCAGAAGGTCATCGCGCTAGTTGGCCAGGGCGTCCTCCAAGAAGGCAGCACCTCACCTCTCGCGGTTGGGAGGCCAAGCAGTAACGAGACATCCTGTAGAGTAGGTGCCATCTCTCCGAATGGGATGTGGAAAGTGTGAGTCTCCGGTCACCACCAGTCCACGAGAGGAGCGGTCAAACTGGAAGTGTCGTGATCACTCCGCCCAGGCCTAGACATCTTCATTGTTGCCGACCGCAGGTGGTGCTGGCTCATCCTTGTCTGTCGCCCACATCATCTAGGTGAGAGGTAGTAGACCGGCAGCACTGAGTCTACAAGGCAAAAAATGTTAGTATGAAAGGTACGTGCGATGAGAAGATAGCGCCACTGAGATGCAAACCTTTGTGTCCAATGTGGGTCTAGCCTCCAAGTGACCTGAAGTGTCCGCGTTCGAATCACCCCCAACTCAGTCATGTTGCATGCGCCCGCAGGATGCAAGACACGACGTGATGCATGATGTAGCCAGTCGATGCACTCCTCCAAGAGGTTGAAAGGCCAGTTGGATCTGCGAGGGTCATGAGCTATACCTACAAAACAACTTTAAGTTAGCATATACACGCAAAAAAACAACAACGAATGTAAAGCAGGAGTTAATTTAAGATGTAAACAAACAAACAAAATAGCACTAGGCCAGCATGGCACTAGTTTCGATAGTAATAAAACTGGGATAGTACCACAACAGTTACATAAACAGTATGTGCAATGTACGATACATGTGCTACGGCACTACGTACATCAATTGTAGCAACTAATGAAGTACAGATAACAATGTACACTAATTTTCAATATTGGTCCCACTTTGCACACTCGAAGAAGTGGTACTGCAAACCATGTCTGTGCCTACTCCTCAGCATGTGCCTTGCATCATCTGGCTATGTGGCCCTCCTGGCCGCAGCACCCGCAACATCTACCCAACACCTGGCTTGCGCTTCGTCTATATCATTGGTAATACGATGGCTCTACCGATGACCCTTTCCACCCTTTAGCATGTCAACATCTGAAATCTAGGTCCTCTATGCGATATCCAAGGTGGTAAAGTTACCCACAACCCTGAACCACCTAAGCTCGCCACGCCATACTTGTGCCACCCTCTCCTTCAAGAAGTACTCAGACATGAAGGTCGAAGGGTCCATGTGCACAATCCTTCATGCAGGATATGAGAGTATGGCTTGTGTAAGAGATTCGACTTGTTGCACGTACAGCTAGGTTCATTCATATAATCTTCAAGGCATACCTCGTGGGTGACAAGAGAACGAGCCATCCCAAATCCGGCTCTATCCCAGAGGAGCACATCGAAATGATACTCCCTATTGCCTATCACATACACTGTGTGCGACTGGCCCTTATCTACCTTTGCCTACATGTATGCGGTAATCTTTGAGCAGTATGGTGTTGTGGGTTGGCGGCATGAGGTGCGGCATTTGCGTGCCTCTCCCTAAAATAGCCGATTGTGCCATGCAAAACACCTTCCACGATGGCAACGAGGGGCTAAGAACGAAGGCCCCTAAAAACTCAGTTGTACACCTCCGCAAGGTTAGTGGTCATTATATCGTACCTTGTGCCATCCATGTCATGCAGTAGGAACCACTTCTCCAATGACTCGGTCTCGATCCAGTGGAAGAAGCACTTAATGTTCTTCGAGGTCCTCCTCCTCAGACCAATAGGTTTAGGCTCTAGTAGTGGTGTGAGGCGTTCGGGTTGTGCTACCCTAACAATGGCTAGTCCCTTGTTCCCCTCATCCACGTGCTTCCTGCTGTGCTCATCCAACAACACCCATAAAGCATCAAACTTGCGCTACTAGTTCATCATAGCCAACCTCTTGAATAGCTTCACCAACAGTGGCGAATGCACCATCTACTCCTCATATTCGGTAAAGGGAACAACAACTCATCGGGGTCTTGCTAAAGTTTTCTTATGGCCTTCAGCATCCTGGTGTGGCAATCATGGATTACGAACACACCAAGACGAGCTCCAACAACTCCCACCCTCAATGTTGAAGGAACCACAACCAACTATCGTAATTCTCACTTTCGACAAATGCAATGGCCAACAGTAAAATTTGATTGTTCCCGTCAACACCAATGGCCGTAAGGATCTGCCCCTTGTATTTTCTGATTAGAAAGGTCCCGTCAACTGAGATCATGGGCAGCATATGCCTGATAGCCTCGATGCATACACCGAAGACTAAGAAGGTTCTCTGCAATACCGTAAAACCTGGTGGTATTATAGATGGCTTGTCCTTCAAAGTAGTGTACATGCTCGGGTTTATGTCCTATAGCACCCAATGCATACAAGGAAGATTGTCGTACACCACCTCGAAAGACCTGAACCGTCTTGTCAAGGCCTTCTGCTTCGCACGCCACTCCTTCATGTAGCTAATCTTGTACTTGAATTTCTTATTGATTCTTCTCCACATCTCTCCATACATCAAATTGACTATAAAGGTGGATGTTAGGTTATGATGCCTTGATAAATACTGCTAAGCATGCAGGAGTATGGCTCCACCTTCGAGACAATCTAGTGAGTCTCATATTTTGGTCTATGTGCATGCACTCGCCAAGGACAACCGGTCTTCTCGCACTTGACGGTGTACTGCTCCTAACTAGATTTGATGACCCGAAATGCCTACTACATGGACATGGCCCATAGCTTAATGGCATCCTATAAGGATGTCTTATCGATGAACATTGAGTGCAACCGAACCTCTGTGGCGTGGTACTCCCACGGTGATTCATGCTCGTCATGCGCAACTACACCCTCAGCGTCAAACCTGTTCCATTCTTGGGGAATGGGAGTTTCGTCCTCATTGGAACTATCCTCGTCATTCTTCTGTACAATTTCTTCCTCAACCGAGGCCATCCGGTCATCGCTCTCCATTTGACACACTATGTACTCCATATGTTCTCCTTCATTAGCCTGTCCTGTAGGCTCAGTATGTGGTGACCGATCTTGCTCTTCTACATCTACCGTGTCGGTTTCATCACAAGCAACATTCTTCACACGCTCCATAACACCGGCCTCTGGGTCCTCTTCTTCACCAACATGCTGGACGCCTGAGTTGCTCCCATCTTCTTTTTGGTATGGTTGCACGAGCAGCACATGCTTGTATCCACGACGCCGGCAGCCTTCTAGAAAGCCCTTCCACATAGTCATACACATCAGTCTTCTCAACCCCTATCTAATCTACGTGGGAGACCGGATCCAAAGCCCTTGTATGATGACACTACACACCTCAGGGTCCAACGAGAAGCTGTAGGTGAGCCAGTACATCACATCTGCGATTCATGCATTCTCGTCGTCTGGGTATTCCAGAGTGGCTTGCGAAAAATTGCTTAAGTCAACACCGTATGGAACTTCATGAACGGTGCCAACACCATAATGCACTTTTAGTGTAGTGGGTACCGGCATGACTGATGTCTGCCTGTAAATATTTTCAAAATTACACCTAGTCAAATTAGTCATTTCTGCAAGCCACTAGTCATTTCTTCAAATTAAAATATTCAATTTTAATTTATGGAAATGCTACACCGGCCCATTAGTCTAGGCCCACTACCAGCCCACTCACTCTCTCTCTCTTCCCATTCATCTTTCTCAATCCCTCATTGACATGTGTCATATTTACATATATTTACTTGTCATTTTACCCTCATTTTTTCGCATTTTGGGACCATTTATCATCATTTACACGCTTTTCTATAATTAATTGCTCAATTAGGATCATTTTACATTTTTCTATATTTTTCTGCAGGTCGGCGCGATCAAGGCGCATGAACGACAAATCTGGACTTTCGGGACTGCTACATACAAATGTGCGCATCGTCACGGACGCGTAGGATCTTTTCGCGAAGAAATTGGACTTCCGGAGGACCAGAACAGAAGAAATGAGATGGGGGAAGGACTTGATTGCAATTCCTGAAAACCTGGAGGGCTAACTCGCAAAAATGCCAAAATTTCCCACTCCTAAACCCTAGCCGCCGCCCAGATCCAACTTGAGCCGGCATTTGCTTCTTCCTTCAACCCCACTTTGCTCTCTCCCCCTTTTCTCTTCCCTACCGGCGCCGGCGAGGGTCGCGCCAGACTCGCCGGCGGCCAACCGCTCCTCCGCACCACCGTCTCTTCCCCACCTCAACGCCTCCCCTTCCGCGCCGCCTTCTCCGGTGCGCCCAACCTCTCTCCTCCTTCTCCATCACCTCTCAATCACCGCCGCCAACTCCTCCGCACCTCCCAACTCCGGCTCGCCACCGCGTCGCTCTTCCACCTCTTCTCCATCCACCTGCCTTCTCCGCCTCCCATCGCCGCCTCCTATCTCAGCCGCCCATCTACTCGTCCACCCCAGCTCTGCGCCGCCATTTCCACATCGCCTACAGCGCCCCCGCTGCTCCTCCACCGCGCCTTCTCCGCCGCCTCTCGGCACCATCCACCGCACCGCCACTTCCCACGCGCCGCCGCCTTGCACACCTCCCTTATCTCAACCATCTCCGGGTGCCACCGTCTCTCCTCCACTTCTCCACCTTCTCCATCAACTCCGGCCGCTCCTTCCTACCTCCTCCCGTCCCCTCCCCTTTCTTCTCCACCGCCGCGACTCCACCTCCGCGCCTCCTCCCGTGCGTCGCCACCTTGCTCTCCCTCTGCGTTGCCTCACCTCGCCGCTCTTCACCGACACCTCCGACGATTTCTCCACCGCCGCCTACTTCCTCTTCTTCGACACCGACTGCTGCTACTCCACGGCGCCGCCAACACCTCTCCTTTGCTGCTTCTAGTCCCTTCGGTTGAATCAACTCCCCCTCTCCATTTACTGCTCACTTTACTGCTCATTTTTGTATGTTGATTTGTGAACTGTGATGTATGATCTGTGGTTATGTTATTGTTACCTGTTAATCTGAGTTCTGATATTGTGATATATGTTCTATTATTGTGCCCTATTCTGTACTTTTGTTATTGTGATAACTGTGCAATTTGTGATCTGTTAGTAGTTTGGTCAGTGTGTGTGCTTCCTGCGTATTGATGTCCTGTTGTCAGTGTTAGTATTTGTGTATGCTTGGGAGTTGCGCGATTTAGCTAGCCGGCGACCGTTCCCTTCTCCTCGCGCTATCTCGACTCCCCCTTGCTTCTCGACCTCCCTATTTTCTCCCTTCCACGGTCGATTGGTAGTTAAGTTGTGCAGTCGTTCGTAGTTTTGTGCTTGTGTTGTCCTGCCGTCGTCGTCTAGTTAGCTGTTGACCGTCTTCTCTCTCTTTCTCTCTCGACCACCCCTTGCTTCTAGACTCCCTCCGTGCTTCTTGACTTCCTCCTGCTTTCTCGCGGTCGGTAGTTAGTTAGATCGTCGATCTGTAGCTGTGTTCATTCGTTTAGTCGTTGTGTCGTACGTGTCGTCGTTCGTGCGTCTTTTATTAGTCGTCGTTTTGTTCGTTCGGTCGTAGAACGTCTATTTGTACGGTCATTTGTCCCGTCGTCGTTGGTTCGTTTGTTTAGTTAGTTCGTTCGATCGTTTTAGTCATTTTAGTTTAGTTTTCTCCCCCGTTTCGTTTGACCTAGCTTTAGCTGAGCATCGGTAGCCTCAGTCTAGTCCCTGTGGAGAACACGACACTCGCCGCTATTTCAGTGGCAACCCGTGCACTTGCGGGTGTGCTATTTCGCACGATCACTCATTCGCACTAACACCGCTCCCTTTCCTCTGCCCAATACGCATCGACTCCCTATCTGCTCCCACACAAACCAACGCCACTCTTCTTTTTCTCCTTGACCTCTCTCCTACTCTTAATAATTCCTAATAGGTTTGGAGAATTTACATAACAGTGACATAACTAATTAAGTATGTGACATACTGATTTAAATGGCAATATACCAGTTTTAACGGAACACGCAAATTATTCATAAATGTCGTCTACTAATGTTTTGCATTTAACATGACTACCAAAATTCTTCACAGTTCTCTAACATGCCACAAGATCCTCATAGTAAATATTCACAATGAAATAAACTAATTATATGTGCGAGCTTCTCCTACCTTTTTTATTTCTCCTCTCTTCTTGCCTTTCTTTCTAGCCATCTAAATGAAAGTGTACTATTTTTTCTCTAACTACAATTTTCTACGGATGCTAGTTAGATTATACTATAAACTAAACAAACAATTTACTTACTACAAAAAATGCACTAAAAGATAAAAAAATTTACCTCACGGACGAATCGTTCCTCCTCTTCTTCTTCTCCTTCTCGGTCTCCTCTTCTCCTTGTCCCTCTCCCTCTCTTCTTTTTTTCCTTTATTTCCTCTCCCCTCTTCTCTTCCTTCCTTTTTTCTTTCCTCACACGAGTGAACAGCCGGTGCAGTTGCTTGGGTACTCGGGTGACTGCCTGGCCTTTATATAGGCCATTTAGTCTCCCAACCATTCGGCAACTGGACGGTCCTGTCGCCTAACGGTTGGGCGATAGCACCCATCGTTCAACTGTTGGGCGACTGTATTTATATGGCCCAACGGTTGGGCGACTGCCTACCTATCACTCGGCCATTAGGCGACAGGGGCCAGTCGTCCAACGGTTCAGTGACAGGATGTTACTTTTGCAAAAAAATCATGTGTATAATTTTGTATTTCTGAATAAAAAATGGATTATTTTTTAAAAAAATCCATGTCTCCTTACTTTTGTTGTTGGTGTTGCTAATGAGCCCACAATTTTGAATGTTCGACCCATTAAGGTAGTTTGGGATTTAGCAAGATTTCAGCTGGGCTGAAGTTTGAATGTTGAACAAGTTAAGTTGGTTTGGCCCTTAGCTATCTTTCGGCTCTGTTTTCTTTTTTTTCTATTTAGTTGGCCCACCCAAAAACCTATAAATGGGCTCCATACATCGGATGAAGAAGAAAGATACATCAGAATTATTATCCCGATCCCAGTAATTGTACAACCCATCTGCTTTATAGAGGAACGAAACCAAGAAACTACGTAGGCGAGAAGACCATCTCAAGGAGATCAAATGTTTAAAATCAAATCAAACCTTTCAATTCTTCTACCAAATGAGTCCTCTGGCTCTGAACCTTTCCTCCCTCCATTGCCTGGTTCCCAAGTTCTTCTTTCCTCGTCCTTTGGCACACAAGAATCATCTTTATGAGTTTTCTGAATTCAACAAAATTCAGAGAAAATATTTTATCCTAAACCTAGAATAAGTATAAAGACAAAAACTAGATCCTTGTGCATCAGTTAATTACCCATACTAGGTTAATTACCGATTTGCACTGGCGTAATTCAAAAACTCGTTGAATGCCCGTGCGTTGCTACAGATTTTTAAAATTTATCATACTACGTGTTTTAAAACTCTCATGTGGTGAAAATTTTTAGAATATGCATACAAACATGTTCTAAAAGTTTTAAAATTCATCAAGTAAGTTGAAAGCCGTCGATCACACCTCGTGGTCATAAGTCGGAAAACATTGACCACACCTTGTGGTCGTAGGTCGGGAGCCCTCGAGCACACTTCGTCAATCATCACGCGTGATCGTAGGTCGGGAGCGGTCGACCATCGTTGGTGGTCGTAAGTTGGTAGCGGTCAACGATCGATCATGGTCCTAAATCGGGAGCCTTCGATAATGACTCATGGTTGTACATCGGAAGCCGACGACCATCGTTCGTGGTCGTAAGTCAGAAGCCATCGCGGATACCTTGTGGTCATAAGTCGGAACACATCGACCAGCGCTCGTAGTCGTAAGTTGGAAGACATCAACCACACCTCGTAATCGTAAGTCGAAACACATCGACCAGTGCTCATGGTCGTAAATTAGAAGCTGTCGATCACACCTCGTGGGTGTATGTTAAAAGCCATCGACCATCGCGTGTGATCGTAGGTCAGGAGCGGTCGACCATCGCTGGTGATCGTACGTTGGCAGGCCCCCGGTGTGCTTGTGCCCTATCACCCGACTGCTGGCACCAACCTGCTCGGCCCCTACTTTGACCACTGCTCCCTTCTACAACTGTCCCCGTCGACCATGACCCTTCGACATCGACCACTTCCCCCTTCAACCACGGTCACCTTCGACCATGGCTTCGACTTCTTCCACCTTGTGAGTCTTACTGTCGAGGGTGGGGAGCTCGATCTCGGAGGTGACTTAGGGGTAGGCGATGGAGATGTCCAATTGGAGGGGGAACTCGTAGCGGTGGAGGTTGTGGACGAACCAGTAGGTCCCTCTGGGTTGGCGCTACGACTATGACCATGACTGCTACGACCACGTCCATAGGCGCTACAACTATGACCATGACCGCGACTTCGACTACTGGCCCCTTCAACTTCAATCACTGCCCCCTTCAACCACTGTCCCCTTCGACCATGGCCCTTCGACACCGACTACTTCCCTCTTTGACCACTACTTTGATGATGACCACGGATCTTCGACTTCGACCACTGTCCCTATCGACCACTGTCCCCTTCGACCACGACCCTTCGATGACCACGACCCTTCAACGCTGACCACTTCCCCCTTCGATCACGGCCCCCTTCGACCACGGTTTTGACTTCGACCAAGAATCTTCGACTTTGACCACGGATCTTCAACTTCAACCACTGCCCCTTCAACCACTATTCCCTTCAACCACGGCTCTTCGACGTCGACCACTTCCCCTTTCGACCACGTCCCCATTTGACCACAGATCTTCGACTTCAACCACGGATCTGCGACTTCGACCACTACCACCTTCAACCACTATCCCCTTCGACCACGGCCCTTCGACGACCATGGCCCTTCAACATCGACCACTTCCCCCTTCGACCACCGCTCTCTTTAACCACTGTCTCCTTTAACCACAGCCCTTCAACGTCGACCACTTTCCCTTTCGACCATAGCCCCTTTCGTCCACAGCTTCAACTTTGACCATGGATCTTCAACTTCGACCATTGTCCCCTTCAACCACTGCCCTTCGACAACTATAGCCCTTCGACGTCGACCACTTCCCCCTTTGACCACCGCCCCCTTCGACCACTGCTCCTTCGACCATGGCCCTTCGACGTCGACCACTGTCCCCTTCGACCACGACCCTTCGACGTCGACCACGGCTTCGACTTCGACCACTGTCTCCTTCGATGATCATAGCCCTTCGACGTTGACCACTTCCCCCTTCGACCACATCGACTTTAGCCACGGTCCCTCAACCATGACCCCCTTTGACCATGGCCCCAACGTCGACCATGGCCCTTCAATTTCGGCTATGGACTGACTTTGTCCATGGCCCTTCGACTTCGACCACTGCCCCTTCGACCACGTCTTGGACTTCGACCATGACCCTTCGACTTCGACCACAGCCCTTCGACTTCAATCGTGGACCGACTTTATCCACGGCCCTTTGACTTCGACCATAGTTTGGACTTCAACCATGACCCTTCGAGTTCGAACATGGCCTGACTTTGACTATAACCCTTTGACTTTGACCGCGAACCGACTTCATCCACGGCCCTTTGACTTTGACCACTACCCCCTTGGACCATGTCCCCTTTGACCACAGCTTGGACTTTGATCACGACTCTTCGACTTCGACAACGGCCTGACTTCGACCATGGCCCTTCGACTTCAACCACCACCCTTTCGACCACAGCTTCCACATCGACCACGGATCTATGACTTCAGCCATGGCCCCCTTCAACCATGGCTTCAACTTCAACCACGGCTTCGACTTCGACAACCAGCTTGGGACACCAAAATCGCCAGGCTGCTGTTGGGCTCCGAGCGAAGAGCAGGAGGAGGTAGAGAGGCTCACCGGGCGAGCGACCACTGGGCGATGGTGGCAGGGGAGAGCCACGTGGGCGGGCATAGTAATTCTCTTCAATCCACCGGTCGTTATCGCTGAGCGTCATGCTGCTAGTTAGAGGGGCGATGGGAGATGGAATTGGTGGCGACGCCCTGGGGAAAGTTAGGGTACTGCGACCAGATGCTGCCGCGCAGGGAAGGAATTAGTGGCAGCGCCGAGGAGGAGGAGGCATGGCATGAGGGTTCAGGGGAGAAGGAGACTGCGGTTACGGGAGGTGGAGATAGGGAGCCAGCAGCGGTCAAATGCATTAAGGAGGTGGCGACGAGGGGATGCGACGCTACTGTGGGGAAGTTAGGGGACTGCAACCAGACGCTACCATACGGGGAAGGAATTGGTGGTGGCGTTGAGGAGGAAGAGGCGCGGCACGAGGGTTCAGGGAGATAAGGAGGCAGCGGTTGCAGGGATGGAGTGGTTGCGGGAGGCGGAGGATGCTGGGAAGAGAAGAGGAGCGCAGCCCACGTGTTCGACGTCGACCACGGCTTCGACTTCGACCACTGTCTCCTTCGATGATCACATCCCTTCGACGTCGACCACTTCCCCCTTCGACCACTGCCCCCTTAAACCACATCGACTTTGGCCAGGCCCCTCAACCATGACCCCCTTTGACCATGGCCTCAATGTCGACCACGGCCCTTCAACTTCGGCTACGGACCGACTTTGTCCATGGCCCTTCGACTTCAACCACTGCCCCTTCGACCACTGTCCCCTTCGACCACGTCTTGGACTTCAACCACAACCCTTCGACTTCGACCACGGCACTTCGACTTCAACCGCGGACCGACTTCATCCATGGCCCTTTGACTTCGACCATGGTTTGGACTTCAACCATGACCCTTCGACTTAGACCACGGCCTGACTTCGACCACAACCCTTTGGCTTTGACCACAAACCGACTTCATCCACGGCCCTTCAACTTCGACCACTGCCCCTTGGACCATGTCCCCTTTGACCACAGCTTGGACTTCGATCACGGCTCTTTAACTTCGACCACGGCCTGACTTCAACCATGGCCCTTCGACTTCGACCACCACCCTTTCGACCACAGCTTCGACATCGACCACGGATCTATGACTTCGGTCATGGCCCCCTTCAACCACGGCTTCGACTTCGACCACGGCCCCATTCGACCATAGCACTAACTTCGACGACCAGCTTGGGAGACCAAAATCGCCAGGCAGTGTGATGGGCTCCGAGTGAAGAGCAGGAGGAGGTAGAGAGGTTCACCGAGCGAGCGAACGCTGGGCGGTGGTGGTAGGGGAGAGCCATGTGGGCGGGCATAGTAATAGGAAGCCGCCATCATTGTCGAGTGCCCTTCTCTCTGATCCATCGGCCGCTGTCGCCAAGTGTTATTCTCTCTGATCCACCGGCTGCTGTCACTGAGCGTCGTGCTGCTAGTTGGAGGGGCGATGGGAGATGGAATTGGTGGCGACGCCCTGGGGAAAGTTGGGGTACTGCGAACAGATGCTGCCGTGTGGGAAAGGAATTAGTGGCAGCGCCGAGGAGAAGGAGGAGGCATGGCATGAGGGTTCAGGGGAGAAGGAGACCGCGGTTGCGAGAGGTGGAGGTGGGGAGGCGGTGACGAGGGGATGTGACGCTGCTGGGGGGAAGTTGGGGGACTGCGATCAAACGCTGCCATACGGGGAAAGAATTGGTGGCGGCGTTAAGAAGGAGGAAGCGCGGCACGAGGGTTTAGGGGAGAGAAGGATGTAGCGGTTGCAGGGGTGGAGTGGTTGCGGGAGGCGGAGAATGCTGGGGAAGAGAAGAGGAGCGCGGCCCACGTGTCGGCCCGACTTTTTTCTGCAAGGAGCGGATGAACTACCTACATGCGGATTTGGACGGCTGATCTTTGATCGGACAGCTGAGAAGAGAGGAGGGAGAACGGATCGACGACCACCAACTCACATTTTTATTATAGTAAAGATAATTCCAGTTCTCCGTCAGTCAGTGTAACTGTCTAAGAACCAGAAGCAAACTGAAATCCTAGTGCTTATGACTAACCAGCTAAACTCTACTTAGCGATTTGAAAATCTCTTCCAAAAACTATTTACAAGAATGAATCTGGTTGACGGACCACCTTGTCAATTACCCTACAGGTGAAAATCACCGAAATAATGAAAAGTTCATAGTTCTTACAGGTTAAAATTCAAAAACAAGATACAAGACACAAACAAGATTTCTAAAACGTTAACTTTGATTGAGGTGTCAGTAGGGGTATCAAATGGATCTGGATTACCCGTTTTATCCAGCATTCATATTCGAATTATAGCAAATGTGGTAAGCAAAAATGCATTCGTATTGTAAAACGAATCTGAATCCAGATAGTATCCGGATTTTTTTTGTCAAATATAAGTAGAAATAAGATATTTAAAATAGGTGTCAAATCAAATATGAATATGGATAATATCCAGATTTGGCAGATATAATAGCAGCAGCTAGGTAATACGTATTTTTTTGCGTTTGACCTCTAAATTGGACATATTGTATATGCATTTCGATCATCTTGATGAGCCCATTGTCATGGTTAACTCTAATTTGGTATTTCATTTTTTATTTTGGCACATCCTCAATAAAGCTTTTTGCATGCTTTTTTTAGCTAAATTTGATATGTTTATAAGTGATTCATTTGTAATATATCTCGAATTAGTTGGAATTAGTGCCAAAATGACACCAATGATTAATGATTACGTGATAAACTAGAGAAAATGAATATAAATATTACTATTAAACTGGTGTTAATTTGCTAAACTTAATTATGCCTTAGGGTATTTGCATCTGACCGAATTGAGTAGGTATTCGATTCATATTCATATTCAAGTATATTCAAATTTATATATGTATTCATTTAAAAATACAACTATGAATATGAGAAGACCACTATTCAATTCTTATTCAATCCATTGACACCCCTAGCTATCAGCCCATCAACATCAACAACTTCCTCTCGAAAAGCCTATCAACAAGAAGTTTGAGCTGTGTACAAACACGTGAGCTCAAGTCTTATAAGGCAAACCCCTAAGCATTTCACATGTATTATGGGAAAATCCCAATTAATAGAACATAGGCTTGCTAAAATAACAGATCAAAGTGTTAAGGGTATTTAGGTCTTTTTCTGTTTTCTAGGGTTTGTGTCCATTGTACAATATAAGCCCAATGGGCTATTACAATATATTTGTGCTTCAAAGTTTCTTACATGGTATTAGAGCAAGGTTAGCCACTGCAGCTGCCACCGGCCGACTCGGTTCTGCCGTGCTGCCCCTGGGAGGAGCATGTCCACTCCCGGAGGCAGCTATCTCCCTACTGCCGACCGTCTCGTTTGCGTGCCACCACCGTGGCCCCTGCCTTCGCTCGCGTTTTCCTCGAATCTGGCCGCCACCGAACTTCCTCCACTCAGATTCGGCCTCCTCTAACCTCCTTCGCACTCCATGCCATCGAACTACGCTAGATCCAACCGCCTGTGGCCCACGTTGCGGCCCGCGCCGAATCCAGCCTCCTCTGGCCCTGCCGCGTGGATCTAGCGACCGCTGCTACTACCACCGCTGGATCCCGCCGCCGCCACCCGCCTGGATCAGGCCGTCGCCGCCTCGGATCTGGCGATCACCGCTTCGGTTCTGGCCACCGTCGCCACGGATCCAATGACCACCGCCTCAAATCTAGCCGCTACCGCCACAAATCCAGCCACCATCGCCGCCACAGATCCGACACCCCCCAGTCACCCAGGCCACGCCACAATGCCTTCCAGCCGCCTCTCGCACAGATTCAGGGCAGCGCCTCTGGCTCCTCGCCCTACGTGTGCCCATCCGTCATCATCTCGCCCAGGTGGACTAGGATCCAGCAGCCGCAGCCATCGGTGTCCACCGTCTGCCCGGTGCACTGCCACCCGTGCATGGCCCGTCTCCATGCGCGTGCGCCCATCCGTCGTCGCCTCTCCTAGCCGCCTCGGATCCAGCTACCACAGCCGGTGTCCATCCGTGCCTTCGATTGACATCGTGCATACCCCTGCTCCGCGCCGCCGTCAGGCTCTCTTTCAGTCGCCACCTCCATCCGCCTCTAGCAAAGAGAGAGACCGGAGGGAGGGAGGGAGTGAGGGGAGAAGAGAGAGAGGGGAATACATGAGAGGCCATGTGGAGGTGACCACATGCTTGTGATGAGTAATTGACGAGTATTTTGGAAAGATTGAGTTTGGATTGTGCGTTTCGTGCCATGACGGTATTTGGCTAAGTCGGGTGTGTTAGTCGGACTTGAGGTGTATTCTTCTTCCCGTTTGAGTTTTTGGGTCATTTTATGCTTGAGATCGATTTATTGATGCTAATTGTGATTACATGTTTCAACCGGTGCTATGTGATGTGTTTCTTGTCTGTGATGGCTGCAGGACGTCGAGGCGGAGTCGTGGCGAGGCACGGAGGACCAGACTAGGCGCAGGTGGTGCCGAGGTCAGAACGGTCGAGGTGTGCCAAAGACGACGTGGACTCGAGGGGTTGCGAGGCTTGAGCGACAAAAAAGGAGGAAGTTTCCCGAAAGGTGCAGGAGGGGCGTTTTGGCGAATACGCAAAGCTGCATTAAAGGAGGCGGATTATGGATAAAGCACTAGAGTTGGTGGAGGCTTAGTGGGTAAAGAGAGGATCAAACCCATTAGTGGGAGGCTATAAAAGGAGGGTGTCTCCTGCATGGTCTTTATGGCTTGAGTGAGTGGTTAGGGCTTTTGCTTTTGTGTCTTCTCTTTGTGCTATAGTTTTGGAGAGAGCAGAGGTTCTGTTGGCTTCAAAAAGGCTCTGAAAATCAGGATGTTACAAACCTCCCCCCCTTAAACGGAATCTCGACCCCGAGATTCAGGCTTACTAAAAGAATAGGTTACCAGGTGCGACGTTGGAGACGACGTGGTTCAAGCTTCCCCTTGCAACGTTCTGAGGTATCTGGGCTCCCTGACTTGACGATGTTCCACGGCTTGCTCCTGGAGAAAAGGTCTTGGCAGGTGCACTCCCAAGTTTGAAAGGAATGGGCGAGATTGCTCGATGCTTCTGCGGGGTTCCTGGGTCCAACCATCTTGCTGCTGCTCTGAAGAGAAACACTACTGACTGCTCCAGGCGAAAAGGTAAGGGGGAAAAGCATAGGTAAGACTTGAGGTTGAACTTGGACAACTTTATTCCGGGTTAGTTGCTCTGACACTTCCAAAACTCTGACCGGGTTTTAAAGATAAGTGGGAAAAGCATAGATGAGAGGTAAACTCGTCTAAGGGAATAACTAATGGCATCCTAAACTAAGCGGACACTTAGCCTGTAAGGCTAACAAAAGAAGCGATAAACTCCACAAAAGATTTTGACATGATCGCATCATAATGCTAGAAGCAAAGCTGCAGCTCACATCCCACCAACGGCAAATAAGAAGCAAGACGATCTATACGATGCTAAAACTATAACAGGGTTCAAATCTAATGGCTCCTAATCTTCACGAAAGTCTTCAATCTTTTCTTGACATATTGGGCGCTTCCTTGAGCCAAACTTCACAGCACAGCTTGAAGAATTCTGGGTTGACCTCCTTTCTGATCTTGGGACACTCGAGGCATCTATAGATATTGTAGAGATAAGAAGTTATCTTTAGTTTCGAAAACAATATTTCAGAGGAGGCAAGGAGTAAGAATCCTAAGAATGAGGTAAGAATTAAGAATTACTAAACAATCATTTGGTTGATTTGATTTAGAAAATAATTTTGAAAACTTTACTAATTCGACCATTCTATTTAGGGCTTCGTCCTACAGCCGATATAGCTCTGATACCATCTCTGTCGAGACCCGAATATGCAAATCCGGACTCTCCTGTGTATTCTGCACTAGTCCAGGATCACGCTAGTGCACACAGTATAAACAAAGATGAAATATCGAACATATCACGATTCACTAAGAAAAGACTCAAATATTATTAATAATCATCAGAGTACGACCTTATGGTCAAGCTTACAATAGACTAGCCCGAAGGGCTTAACAAAAACTAGCAGCGGAAATCCAAAAGAAAGCGTAGCAGCCAATCGACACGCCCACAGGCTATCGAGTGGAGAACGAAGCCTAATCCGCGAAGACGCCAAGTACTCTCATTCGGAACCTCCTGCTGGTGATACTCCTCCTCCTCAATCGAGCAACATAGGCGTAAAGCCGTGAGTACATTGGTACTCAGCAAGCCGTTTGTAACAAATGAATGCAATATAATATGCAAGGCTTACCAATGGATGGCTGAAAGGTTAATTTGCATAAAACAGCATTTTAGAGTAAATATGATAAATAGATTGAAAAGCAAATTTAACAACACACTAAGTAAATAAATCAAAGGAATTGAGTAGACCACAAGTGAACTAACCATTCACTTCCCATCTCAAGCCAACCAAAATTTCATAAAGACTCTACCCTCGTGTGAAATCACCGAGCATTGTCCATGACCGAGGACACGGCTATTCGAATAGTTTTACACTCTGCAGAGGTTGCACAACTGTACCCACACGATGTGATTAGCCTCACTTAAGGAAATCACAACAAGGCTTTTACAATGGTCCATCTCCACCGATCCCACTCGCTAAGGATTCGCGTCGAGTAGGGTAACCCCTAGTCGATAATTGCCCCTCTTGCGCCACACAACATCGTAGTAAAACCAAAGTGGAGACTTCACAAATTATTATGCCAGTCTATCCCATACTAGACATGTGGTTTGCACGATTAAGCTCGGATCAATGGCGCACAAAGTTAAGTCCTAACAATTACCCGGCGAAGCATCCACATCCCAATGTGCATCCAAGACCCCCTTTCTCGCACGATCATTCGCCAAGTGAAAGCCAAGTTTGTATAACCAATGCCCATGACACTACCCATGTCATGACATACAATTTTATAATCGTGGTTAACCACCACGTTCAAGTAAATCATTAAGTCAAGATTAATTAACCACATGTGATGATAGATCCCAACGAACTAATGATAAGCATGGCTAAGCGATTTAGACGTCAACCCATGTGACAACTAATATTGTATCACTAAATAATTTCCCATCCTATGGTGACAATAGAATCATGGTATTCAAATTATCAAGGAGGAAATAATCAATTAGGTCATTAACTACCAATACAAGGGTTTGATAATAAAATAGCGATGCATGATAATTTAAAGCAAAATAATACATAATAGATTGAAAACTAGGTTCAACATGATCAAAGGACACGACTTGCCTTGGCCTTGCTCGATGAGGGCTCTTGGTCTTCAAATCCAACTTCCGCTCCCTCGAACACGCGATCTAACGAGAGAAAACGAGACGAAAAGAGAAAATAAATTCAAATAAAATTCAAATGAACTCCAAAAACTTTCAAACCTGAACCAAAAGGTAGAGCTCAATTTTAGATGAATTTAGAAAAAGAACGGGTCAATCGGAGCTAGGATGAGGAGAACGGGCTCTTGGAAAATTGGATTTTCTGAAAATCGGAAAATTGGAAAAGTGCATCGTCTTTGTGGACCGGCGCACGGAGGCTGAGTCTCACGGTGAACCCGCGCACGAAACAAAGGCGGGCGGCGGCTCTTGACGCGGCGACTAGGGCCGAGGTGGCACTGGCGTGGCGTACACGCAAGCGTTAGGGCGACGTGGCCCGGCTTGCGTGGCGCTTCGGGAGCACGCGGCGGGCGGTCGGACGGCGTAGTGCGGCGGCGTGGGCGCATCCGGGCCGCCGCCCAGACGGCTCACGGGTCACGGCTCGGGCGACGGCGGGACCCACAAGGCGCCGCACGGCTCATGGACCGGCGCGACGGAAGGCGAAGGACGCGGCGCGGGCGTCGATCTGCGGCGTCGCGGCGTGCAGACGGCGCGAGGCGGCGCGGCGCGTCACGGCGCGCGGCGGCGGGTTCGCGGCGGCGGCGGCGTCGGGTGACGGCGGCGATCGAGGTGGCGGGGACGACGACGGCGGCGGGCTCACCGGCGGTGGCGAACAGCGCAGACGGCGGCGGCGAAGCTCGCGACGACGGCCGCGCAAAAGATGACGAGGGCGACGGCGCCGCGCGGCTCGGCGCGGCGGCGGCGAGCGGCGGCTCGGGATGCGAAGCGAGGCGGCCGGCTTTTATACGGACCGAGGTGTCCGCGACGGGACGGCAGCGGCGGCGAAGTCCGCTTCGAGACGGAAGACGAGTCCGGTCGGGGACGACTGACAGTGGGCCCACCTGCCGGTGGCGCGGTGAGCAGCGGCCGGATGCGGGCGCGGCGCTGGCGCAGCGGATGACGGCCACGTGGCGATCATCGGGAGGCTAAGGCGAGCGGCGCGGCGCGGATGCTCGACGCGTGGCACGCGCGCGGCGCCATTGGTCAAGCGAGCCGAGGCGGGTTGGGCGGCTGGTGGGTTTCGCCCATCGGCGGTTGGGGATTTTTGGTATTTTTCTTTTTCATAAATTCATTTAAATCCTTTTGAGCTCTAGAAAATAGCAAATAAATCCAGAAAAATCCAGAAAAATACCAATAAATTCCTTGGGACACAAGGAACTCAAATAAAATAACTTTGGCAAATGTTCATGTTCAGATTAATCATATTAAATCCTTTTAACTCATAAAAATTCATTTAAGCTTTTAATTAAATCCAGAAAAATTCAAATGGTGAATTTTATTTTAAAAGCTTCAAAAAGGCTCTGAAAATCAGGATGTTACAGCATACCATGAAGGCACCGCCCAGATCAAGATAGTTTGACAGGACCAGTTCAAGCGAGATTACAACAAGTTTGAAATGCTCACTGGTGAGTCCCTCAATGAGTGTTTTGCGAGGTTTCACAAGATTCTAAGCAATCTCTGAGCGGTCGGTCTCACATACCCCGACTCGGATAATGCTCGACAGATGCTCGCGGCTCTCGACTTGCGTGTTTGGGAGATGAAGGTGACTACCATCAAGGACACCACCGATCTTTTGACCCTGACTCTTGACGCGTTGTACTCACGCCTCAAGACTCACGAGATTGACATAGTCTCTCGTAGGTCGAAGTCGCAGTCGATGGCCTTAGTCACCGATCCCACTTCTGGATCTTCTTCCGAGTCGCTTTGTGGATTCTCTCTTGCTACTCTCTGTGACGTAACTGATGATCAGTTAGAGCAGCTTGCAGATGTGCAGTTAGCCCTCTTAGCTAGAAAGATTTCTCATGCTTACAAGAGAAGGAGGGACAGAAAGAGAGGAGGACCCATGATCTGCTTCGAGTGTGGTGGCCCCAACCACATTCGGGCAAACTGCCCCAAGCTGGAGAAAGGCAAGAGCGACTACGACGGCGTGAGCAAGAACGGCTACATCGATAAGAACTGCAACAAGAAGCCCCCAGCTCACGCCCAAGGCAAGAAAAGGTTCTGCGACCTTGGCAAAGCCAAGAAGTTCTTCCACCGCGTCCTCACCGCCTTCGACAACCTCGACCTCAGCGAGGTGGAGGGGTGGAGCGACGACGATGGAACGGACGAGCAAGACCCCAAGGCGGCGACGACCTCTCCGGCATGTGCTTCATGGCCCTTAAGGATGAGATCAGTGACAGCGAGCTATACTTCGACTCCGACGAGGTATACCCTTCATACGACCAGCTTAATGATGCTTTTCTTAAGTTAGGAAAATTCCATGCTAGATCTAGAGCTAGGGTTAGCGAGCTGGAGAAAGAAGTAGAAAGTTTGTCACGGGAGCTTACTTCACTTAGATCTGCTCCCTCCCGTGACGATTGTGATGTATGTACTGCTCTGCTTGGTGACATGGAAAAATTAAGGACCTCTCATGATAGTTTGTCTTCTGAGCTTGACAAGCTTAAGGTGGAGAATGTTAGTCTTTTGGCTGAACTAGAGATGAGTAGGATTGTTACTCCTGCATCTACTGTTGTTGAGACTACATCTTGCACCTCATGTGAGGATAAGGACAATGCGTTTAGATGTCTTTATACTATGTTGCTCGATCTGCCCGAGACTTATGAAAGTTGTAATAATTTGAAGATGAACTTAAAACAGGCAGATCATAAAATTGCTGAATTACAAGCTTTTCTACTTGAGCCTGTTACTTCATGTGTGAATTGTCCCAAGCTTACTGCTGAACTTGAATCTGTCTCCAAACAGTTTCAAGAATTAGTTGATGATAATAACAGATTGACTCAATATGCTTCTAAGGACCCTGTTAGCTCACCATGCATTAATTGTAACCAACTAAAATCTGACTTAATTACATTGGATAAAAAATGTGTGAAGCTAACTAAGGACCTTCTAGATAAGCCACCTTCTGCTTGTAATGTGTGTGCTGCTGTGGGAGAGAAGCCCAAGGGTAAGGTAGAGACGCCTAGCGACGTGAACCACTTGACTAGCAGTAGGACTGTCCACTCTGAGTCGGCTGTGCGTGCACAAGCCATTCATTCCTCTACTGTTACTACTCCCTTACCTTCTGCTGTCTCTTCTTCCCCTGCTCTTCTTGCACCTCTCTCTTTCGGGAATGTCAGTATCTTATGAACACTCTTGAGAGATTTGTAGGAGGCAAGTAGAAGCTGAATCTTATTCTAGACCAGTCCAAGATTTGCATGTTCAATCAAGGTCTAGGATATGATTTTCTTGAGGATGTTAGGAAGCATCCACCTGTCGTGCTTAGACCCATAGCCGCAGGTGTGATCGAGGTCAAGCCCAGGACTGAGAAAGTTCAATTTAAGTCAGTGGGCTTTGTCCAAGGGATTTTTGACAGCAAGGTGATTCCACCTGTTGCTTCGGCCTCTCAGAAGGCGAAGCCTCATCATGCTACTTATACCTCTCAGAAGGTGAAGTATCATTGCACCTTCTGTCAGAAGGATGGACACTTGATCGAGCGATGCTTCAGGCACGCCAAGATCACGCGTAGAGACCGTGTTGAGGCTCTTAGGCGTATTCAGGGTCAGCCCCAGACCCTGAGTGCACCTAAGACCAACACGAGGTCTAGGCTTGCTTCTGTTGATGGGTTTGGGCAGCATCGAGGGCTTGGTTTTTCTGAGTTTTCTGATTTTCGTCCTCATGCTCCCTTTGGTCGTGACTTCTGCCGTTCTAAGGATAGATCTTGTGTCCCCCGTCGAGAGGGCTACCCGCGGCGAGATCAGCGTGTTGCCGGTGCTCCGACTCGCTCTCCCATAGCAGTTGGACCCAGCAACAGCTTCAGGTCTGCTCACAGACCTTCTGCTTCTTTGAGCAACAGAGAGCATAGGGTAGTTAGAGGTCAGTCGTGTTTGACTACTTCTTCTGCTCAACGTGTTACTCAGTATTGGGTGCCAAAATCACTCTTGATTTATCCCAGTACTGAGCCTTTACTCTCTGTTTGACTCAGGTTCACCGGGCAAGGAAGGGAGAGGTTTGGCTCGTAGACTCTGGTTGTTCTTCTCATATGACCGGATATTCACGTTGGTTCTCTTCCTTAGTCCGCGCTCCAGGTGATGAGACGATCACCTTCGGAGACGCTTCGTCTGGGCGCGTCATCGCCAAAGGTACAGTGCGCGTTAATGAGCCTTTTATTTTAAAAGATGTTGCCTTGGTTAGTAAGCTGCGATATAATTTGCTTTCTGTTTCTCAGCTTACCGATGATGGTTTCGAGGTGAGCTTTAAGAAAAACGCTTGCAAAATTCTTGATTCTTCTGTAGTCCGGTTTACTGATTTTCGTTATGGGAGGATCTTTCGTGCTGATTTTTCTGAGTCTTCTGGTGATCCTCTCCGGTGTTTAGTTGCTTCTGAGTCCTGTGACCTTACTTTCTGGCATAAGAGACTTGGTCATATTGGATTTGACCATTTGACCCGAGTTAGCGGCCATGATCTCATTCGTGGTTTGCCGAAACTCAAGATGGTCAAAGATATTGTTTGTGCTCCATACCGGCACAGCAAGATAGTTGCCGCTTCTCATCCTTCGGTCACAGTGACTATGACCGATGCACTAGGATAGCTGCTCCATATGGACACAGTTGGACCAGCTCGAGTGCAGTCAGCAGGAGGGAAGTGGTATGTCCTTGTCGTGGTCGATGACTTCTCGAGGTTTTCTTGGGTGTTTTTCTTAGCCTCGAAGGATGAGACGTTTACCCACTTTCGAGGTCTGTTTAGTATGCTTTCTATTGAGCTCCCGGGTGCCTTACGAGTGATCCGCAGTGACAATGGCACGGAGTTTAAGAATTTGGACTTTGAGAGGTTTTGCGATGAGACATGTGTAGAATACCAGTTCTCTTCTCCGCACGTCCCACAGCAGAATGGCGTCGTGGAGAGGAAGAACCGTACCGTGGTCGAGATGGCCAGAATGATGCTTGATGAGTATTCTACACCTAGGAAGTTTTGGGCTGAGGCTATAGCAACCGCGTGCCATGTCTTGAACAGAGTTTTTCTTCGGGCACACTTGCATCGCACTTCCTATGAGCTGAGATACGAGCAGAAGCCCAGTGTCTCTCATTTTCGTGTGTTTGGTTGCAAGTGTTTTATTTTGAAGTCCGGGAACCTAGATAAGTTCGAGTCATGCTCTTGTGATGGTATCTTTCTAGGCTACTCGACTTCCTCGCGGGCGTATAGGGTTTGGAACTGTGAGTCTAGTAAGTTGGTAGAGACCTGTGAGGTGACTTTCGACGAGGCCAGTCCGGGGACTAGGCCCGATATCTCAGGTTCTTTAGAGCAGTCCGAGCCCATCTTTGTGGACGATGAGGAGGATGGAGATGAGCGTTGTCTACCCGATCCAGGTCCTCATCCTCCCCTTGAGGTGCCTTCTTCCACTGCACCTCCAGGTGATCAGCCCATGCCTTCTGCTTCCCCAAAGCTAGTGGCTCTGTTCCTACTTTATCAGCTCATGAGGTAGAGGCCACTTCTTCATCTCATCCTGGACCTCCCCGACATATCCAGAAAGACCATCCTTCCGAGCAGATTATTGGAGATATCTTTGAGCGCGCCACTCGCTCAAAGTCTGGCATGTCATATTTCTGTCTCCATTCTACCTTTGTTGCCACCTTTGAGCCCAAGGATGTTAGTCATGCTCTATCTGATGAGTCTTGGGTCAATGCCATGCATGAGGAGTTAGAGAATTTCGAGAGAAACAAGGTCTGGTCGCTTGTTGAGCCCCCTCGAGATCACAATGTCATTGGAACTAAGTGGGTGTTCAAGAACAAGCAGAGTGAGGATGGGGTGGTTATTCGAAACAAGGCTAGACTGGTAGCTCAAGGGTTCTCCCAGGTTGAGGGTCTAGATTTTGAGAAGACCTTTGCCCCTGTAGCTAGACTTGAGGCCATTAGAATCCTACTTGCTTTTGCAGCTTCTAAGGGTTTAAAGCTCTACCAGATGGATGTCAAGAGTGCCTTCCTCAATGGGTTTATTGAGGAAGAAGTCTATGTGAGACAGCCTCCAGGTTTCGAGAACCCCAAATACCCAAACCATGTCTACAAGCTTTCCAAAGCATTGTATGGACTTAAGCAGGCCCTAGAGCTTGGTATGAGAGGCTTAAGTCCTATTTGTTGAGTCATGGTTTCGAGATGGGTAAGGTAGATAAGACCTTGTTCATTCGCCAGTATGGGACTGACCTTCTGCTCGTCCAGATTTGTGTGGATGACATCATCTTTGGCGGCTCCTCTCATGCTCTTGCTTCACAGTTCTCGGATGTCATGAGCACCGAGTTTGAGATGAGCATGATGAGTGAGTTGACCTGCTTCCTTGGCTTCCAGATCAAGCAGACTCGGGAGGGTACCTTCTTGCATCAGGGCAAGTACACTCGTGACCTCCTGAGACGCTTTGACATGAGTGATGGTAAGCCCGTGTCAACTCCCATGGCGTCCACAGCTTCACTTGACCCAGACGAGGACGGCGAGCCAGTTGATCAGAAGGAGTATCGTAGCATGATTGGCTCCCTCTTGTACCTCACTGCCTCTAGACCGGACATATACTTCTCCGTGTGTCTGTGTGCTCGCTTTCAGGCTTCTCCTCACATATCTCACCGCCAGGTGGTGAAGTGCATTCTTCGATACTTTCGAGCTACCATTGACTATGGTATCTAGTACTCTTCCTTGTCATGTCTTTCCTTGAGAGCCTACTCGGACACAGACTTTGCTGGTTGTAGGATAGATAGGGAGAGCACTTCTGGCACCTGCCAATTCATTGGCACTTCTCTTGTTTCCTGGTCTTCAAGGAAGCAGTCCGGTGTTGCACAGTCCACCGCAGAGGCCGAGTATGTTGTTGCTGCTGCCAGTTGTTGCAGCCAAGTGCTTTGGATGGTCTCGACCCTGCAGGACTTTGGGTTAGTTATCGACAGTGTTCCACTCTTTTGTGATAACACTTCTGCGATTAACATTGCTAAGAACCCAGTGCAGCATTCTCGGACCAAGCATATTGATATCATATATCACTTCCTTCGAGACCATGTGGAGAAGGGTGACATAGTGCTTCAGTTTGTGGAGAGTAACCACCAGTTGGCGGATATATTTACCAAGCCATTGGATAGCTCTAGGTTTTCAACCTTGCGGGGAGAACTTGGGGTGGTTTGTCCTTATGGACTGTTGTGAGGGAGAGTCTTGTGCTTCATGCTTTATCTTGCTTATTATGCTCTTACTCCTTTCTATTGCATTGCATAGGGGTGCATTGGGTTAGTCCTTCTAGCATAGGTTAGTGTGCTTTTATTGCCTAGCTGTTTAGACTTCTTACTCTTATCTTGTGATTCTAGGATGTTGCTTGTTAGCTGTTTCTCTTCTCACTAGGTTGAGCTCACTCACTTCTTATAGGTTCTAGCAAGGGTTGGGCCACCCTTGGGTAGACAGGGTACGTGTTTGCTCCTTAGTGTGTTAGATGATCAGTTGATAGTCCTCGAGTCATATGGGGTAGATGAGAGTCAGTCTGAGCCATAGTATCCTCTATATCTTATTTATGCTTTAAGGACTGCCTTTTCTGTTTTCTTCTCAGCTTCTCGATTTTATTGCTTTGGTTCAGGGGGAGTTCATTGGGAGCTTCTAGATCTTAATATTGTCTTAACTCAACTTGAACTAAAGTTGCATCACATATTGAGGGGGAGCTGGACTTTCTTGCATTTCAGCATTTCAGCATTGTATTATAATTACATGGAGCCTTGATTAGTATCCGTTTATGACATGTTCACAATGCATTACATCTTGCCATGATTTGTGCTTCATTGCTAGATTGATCATGATTTTATGTGTAGTCCAGTCTTTGCCATGATAAGTTGATTAAAATGCACAACTTGAATTAATTCATGTCATGTTAGGTTTTGAGACTAGTCTGCCTTTAGTTATCCTCTTATGATTCATGTCATGTCAAATAGGCTGAGTTGAGTGTTGAATCTTTGCTGAGCTTTAGATTGAGCTATGCTAGTTTCTTGATGAAGTATGAGTTAGTACAACATTTTAAGTAAGCAAAAAGATCTCTTTTGTGCGAAAAAAAACTGATCTCACCAACTCTTTCTTATGAGACGGCTTGCCATTGCACTAGGCATGAACTCAGTGGGAGTTTTGGATGACCAAGACCATGTTCTTAAGCTTCTTGCTTGGAGTGGTCGCATAAGGCTTGAGATCTAGCACATGACTAAACAAAAATCTGGTTGGAAATAATCATGAGATTTCTTAAGTCAAACATGTCAATTGTGCCAAATTTGCTAAAACTACAAGACTTACAAGTACTTTAACAAATGTCTCATTCTTAAACTTGTAGCACTCTAAAATGACTCAATACTAACTTCTCGGTTCCACTTAGATTATTGATATGGCCTGCATCATCTTTGGATACCTCTAGCTAGACTATAATCATGGTTGACTTGACATGCTAAGAAATTCGACTAATTTTCAGATTGTGACTTATTTGGCTTAGCTTGATTATACATGTCTTGTCATGATCTTGATAGCATACATATGTGTTATGGCTTGATGTAATTCTCATATGATCATTTTGGATAATCTTCATGGCTCTAAATGCTTAAAATAAACATATTTCAGCCATTTCATCCATCATCATACTTTACTCTCTCTTTTGCTTCCTTGATGATTTTATTGTCAAAAGGGGAAGAATAGCGGAAAAGGCCATTTTTTAGGCAAGTTTGGAGCTTTTGAGGGAAAGAGCAAGTTTCCTTGTGTCAACATGGTCATTAGCTTCATTTTGTTCCTTTGGACCATGTTTGACTCTCTTTTTCATTTTCAAACAAACTCAACTTTACGCTTTTTCTGGGTTTGTTAATATACTCATCAAGGGGGGAGATTGAGAGGCCATGTGGAGGTGACCACATGCTTGTGATGAGTAATTGATGAGTATTTTGGAAAGATTGAGTTTGGATTGTGCGTTTCGTGCCATGACGGTATTTGGCTCAGTCGGGTGTGTTAGTCGGACTTGAGGTGTATTCTTCTTCCCGTTTGAGCTTTTGGGTCATTTTATGCTTGAGATTGATTCATTGATGCTAATTGTGATTACATGTTTTGAGCGGTGCTATGTGATGTGTTTCTTGTCTGTGATGGTTGCAGAACGTCGAGGCGGAGTCGTGGCGAGGCACGGAGGACCGGACTATGCGTAGGTGGTGCCGAGGTCCGAATGGTCGAGGTCTGCCAAAAACGACGTGGACTCGAGGGGTTGCAAGGCTTGAGCGACAAGAATGAGGGAAGTTTCCCGAAAGGTGCAGGAGGGACGTTTTGGTGAATACGCAAAGTTGCACTAAAGGAGGCGACTTATGGATAAAGCGCTAGAGTTGGTGGAGGCTTAGTGGGTAAAGAGAGGATCAAACCCATTAGTGGGAGGCTATAAAAGGAGGGTGTCTCCTGCATGGTCTTTATGGCTTGAGTGAGTGGTTAGGGCTTTTGCTTTTGTGTCTTCTCTTTGTGCTTTAGTTGTTGGAGAGAGCAGAGGTTATGTTGGCTGTTGTCTCCTTCGTGTGTTTTTGAGAGACAAAGAGAGGAGTTCTTGAGTTTGGGAGGGATGAAATGAGTTGAGATACCATGTAATCATTCCTCTGTATTCAATCGCGTATCGGGACTCCTCTGTATTCATCTTGTTTCAATTTGAGGAGAATCTCTTGCTCTATGTGATGGATTTGAATTTCTGAAATTTTCTTTTTTTGCTTGGTTTTCTTGAGTTCTTGAGTTGAATCCTTGATCCTCTTACTGATTCTTGATCTCTCTGTGATGGGAAAGACTCAAGGCCATTTGGCCATTCCATTTTTGAGATCAAACTGAGGATCCAATGTCTTTTGTGATCTCTCAATCCCTCGTCATGTCTCCTCTGTACTTTCCTGTTCTATGGTTTTAGAGGCAAGGGGCTCATGAATCTCTTGATTCCCTTTGGGAGATGGCCTGAGATTTGGTCTGGAAAGTCCTTAGATCATTGCTAATCTAATTGCAAAAGGACTTAAGCAAAGAATGAATGTGTAGGGAGAAATCTGAACTTTTACCTTTCTCTCGTGTCACTTTTCAGTTTTTGGATCAAATCTTGATTCTCTCCTTCCTAGGTGTATTCCTTCGAGTTTTGGTGTCTCTCTGCTATTTAGTTTATGTTCTTGACCTTTTGGCTTGAGAAGAAAAGAAGAAAGATCACAATTTTCAAGTTTGAGAAGATTTCAGTGCTTGCTGAAAAAGTTTCAGGCTGCTGTGCCCGAGGACCGATCTGACTGGAGTTATAAAAGCGGTCTGACCGGACTTATAAGGGCGGTCTGACCGGAGGTATAAGGGCGGTCTGACCGGAGGTATAAGTGCGGTCTGACCGGACTTGTAAAGGCGGTCTGACCGGACTTATAAGGGCAGTCTGACCGGCGTTATAAGAGAGGTCCGACCTCCCTTTGAACTATGGTCAGACCGGCCCCTCAAGAAAATGTTGTTTGAGCTGATTTTCTTCATTGCTTCTTTCTCGTGTGTGTTTAGCAAGAAGTTCCAAAGAGCATGAGTATTCCTCTTCATAGTTTTTCGTAGCTATTGGAGAGGAAACTCGCATGTGGATATTTTTGAGGGGCGATCTTTAAAAGGGCATCATTCACGCCCCCCCCCCTGATGAGTCGATGGGGTCCCGATCTTCCGATAGGATGATAAATATCGATTTCGGTGGAGATGACTCTTGCGATCCGACTACAACCGTACGAGACGTCACTTGTGCCTTAGCAATCGCTGAACCAACCCCAAGATGTTATCAACCGTGCCAAGAACACGGTTGACCTGACCACGAAGGTCTATTCCTGCATGCAACCGAAGAACACGCAAGAACAAGGATAGTGAGCAACCTGAAACTTGCTAGATATAAAAGTCGCACAAGGATAGTTGAGGTTACAGAACACGAATCTGTTGGTCTAGCCGACACAAGAGAATGTGGAGTTTGCACAAGGGGCTAAACTGATCTAAACAAAACCTAACCCTAAAAGCTATGAATAACAGGCTTATATAACCCCTTGGGACGTCCACAAGGTCCCCAAACTGAGTACAACTCAACCCAACATTGTATTAGACTCAAACTCATACAAAAAGGAAACCCTGATTTTTCCACCGTCACATTATTTTGGATATTGCGGCGCGACCAGAAGGGTTCTGAAGCTGGGGCCTTACCCATTGGATGGGCCTTGGAATAAGCTTTCCAACAAGCACAAGAACGCCTAAATCGGACTCCGTTTGTAGAAAGTTATGGCCGTTTATTAAAGGCCTGTCTGGCTGTCCCGAACCGAGTCCGAATTGAGTTCTGAGTTGATTCCGAGTTTGATTTCGGTTGGGCTTGTGGAAATTCCGAATTGGGCTTGGAAACCTCATCCAAAACATGGGCTTTTAAGTTCTTGGACCTCTCCCCTTTTGCTCTCCCACTGTATGGCTTCTCCTTGGCTTTATTCTTCCTTGTTTTCTCCATTGCTTTGACGCCGCCTCCTTCGTCCTCTCGGTTCAAAAGTTTTCCATTTGTCAAACCTAAGAATGTACAAAGTAGTGACATGAGGTAGTACCTCATTCTCATGAATAACATTAGTAGGAATAGATAGAAACGAATTCACCTTTTGTTCAATCTTGATATTAGGTGCTATGGTCGTATACGTTTGTGACATGGTTACATCATCCTCCCTTCTTGACAGAAAACCGTCCTCGGTTTTAACATATGTGTAGGCTCACGTATTGCATGGTCTTGATCATAAATCTTGGTACATGATAATAAACGCAACAAACTCTCATTATGTAATATCATAAGTTCTTTATCAAACAAAGTGAAACCTGTTTGAAACGAACTCACCTGAAAATTTAAGTGATGCATTCTTGTAATTGAAACAACAAGCATAGCAAATGTGGTTGTATCCATAGGGTACATGTTCTCATCATTCTCCCTTCTTGAAAATAAAGCCATCCTCGGCTTTGATAAGCTGAAAGTATGGTAACAAAGAAGCCAAGGTGTATGCATGGTATATGTATATGTCATCCGTTTTAACGGTTCTTCGTTGTTGCACAATTAATGCTATAACACAGCAGCAATCATAAAAGCTCATTGTATTATTAACCCAAAAGTAATCATATATGTTAATGAGCAAATCAAAATTTCTCACATAGCAATTATTGCAACTAGTTTTGCAAATGTAAGTGAAGCATTTATGCAATTCAAATCTCTGAAGTTGTAAACTTGTAGTGGTGGCACATATGGGCAAAGCTACAACTTTTGGAATCAAGCAAAGTTTATCCATATAATCATATCCCAATGGAGCAATAGCAAATTTATCCAAAGAAGGGTGAAGAGATTTGTGTGTTCTTCCATAATTCATCATCTTTATTCAGATTGTCCATACTAGATGATGCAAAAGAGATGAACACATAGGCATTGGATGCATACTAAATTTTACTTCCTCTCATATTGAACAAGATTCAACACACAAGAATTGTTGTCTAAAACAGCAAGCTTCAATTCATCCATGTGATCACAAGTTATGCATATTCGATATACAAAAATTGATTGTCTACACCATAATCTCCAATCAAATTAAACTTATACCCGTGGGTGTAGGCGCTAAACAAGAATTTCGAACATGCAAGTTCAGAAACTTTCTCCATAGCACAATCCAAACTAACGGACTCATTAAGCATGATATAGCACAATGCATCAGCAGGAGATATTCTATCAAATACTTCCTTATGTGTAATTAATTCGACATGTGCAAAATTATGAGCATTTAGATCAGCACATGGTTCGCTCAAGTCAACACAAGGAATATCAAAAGATTGCACTACAGCAGGTATATACTCACAAGGTTGATCTATGTCTTGTTGTAGCACCAAATCAGTACCTTTGTCATTATCGTCCTCATCGATAGTGTAGGTACCTCAAACTTCTCCTCTAATGGCATAAGATGCACCAGATCATCCTTCACCTCTTCAAGTATCTCGGTGGTATCTGTAGATGGAGTAGGAACCAAAACAATATCAACATTTTCAATTACCTCAGGTTCCACCTCGCTTGACCGTGGGTGCTGGAGGTACAAAACGATGTCGCAATTTCTTTTCATCTCCTCCCATGTGTATATATAGTGGAACTCGAGATTTGACCACCAATGTTGAACATCACCAATCAGCGCCGCCCTTGCCAAGCTCATCTTCTCATAAGGATCAAGATCTTGTCTTTCAAAGTAGCTATCCATCATAGTAACCCACAAGAAGTAGTCCGACGACGTACTCTCGCGGTGAGTGGCAAGATATATACCGTAATTGTTTCCCTTCAAGTTCAAATCTGCCCGCGATGACATCATAATCTACCAATTTTCTCAAGCCTGTCATTGTTAGTAGAAAACAAGGAAACAAATCACAAGTAAATGTTCCTATCAACTACTAGGTTATGGAGGCTCAAATCAAGTCACGCATCTCTCAAGCTCTTACCAAATTCTTACAAGTTCTTACCAAAACAAACAGGTGGTGCAACCGGTGGCTGGTTCGTGATAAATCTAACTCAAGTGATGAGTAAAGCGATTGCAAGGTACAGCGAGACCTGTTCGGTTAGTAGAAAAGTGGAGCTTGGATAGGCTATAGCAAAGGAAAACAATCAATTAATTTCAGAAATTGCACAGAATTGAATTATAGTTCGTATCTAGCACTTAGCCTATGTTGCTGATCAACCAAGGATGGAAGAAGGCTAAAATATGTGTATGGTAATGTATAGGAGTGGTAATGCAAGATAATTCAATCGAATGCAATCTGGAATTGAAGAACACAAGGATTGACCCAAAACTTGAAATCTGGAGATTTCTGTCCACTGGACAGCACGTCGGTATTTTGGCCGTAACTTTTTGTCAGTTGCCTTTTTTTCAATGATTCTTTTTTTCTCTGTTTTCGGACGGCTTTTTCTACAACTTTTGTTTTGGGGCCAAGTTCTAGAAACCGACAGATAAAATCGCACAAAAATCACAAGCGCAGACTGTTACAGATTCAGTCCGGAAATTTGGGTCAACTTGCACCGCAGATATCTTTAACTGCCCTAATGGAATGAAGCGAAATTTTAGGGCAGTTATATAAGGAAGTTATGGATCTAGTGGCGGTGGTCTCACTCAAAAAAATATCGGAAACAAAAGATATGGCATTTTTGGTGGCGGCTGCACAAGAGAGAGTCTTCTGGCCGAAATTGAAAATTAGGGTTTGATGTGTTTTTTATGGTTTTGGACGTGGGGATTTTTTGGGAGTTTTATGGAACCAAATATATGACCAGCAACAAGACAATGCTAAGACGGACACAAACTCAATTTAGCAAACCAAAACTAATAGATTGAAAGGCGCAACAGGGTTTGGACAACGGAATTAACTCTTTTGTGGGGCAATTTTTCTGGACTATAGGAAATAAAAACCAATCTACTAACTAGGATACAAGAAATTCCTACCGGTCAACTGAAGCTCGATACCAACCGATGAGTCGATGGGGTCCCGATCTTCCGATAGGATGATAAATATCGATTTCGGTGGAGATGACTCTTGCGATCCGACTACAACCGTGACGAGACGTCACTTGTGCCTTAGCAATCGCTGAACCAACCCCAAGATGTTATCAACCGTGCCAAGAACACGTTGACCTGACCACGAAGGTCTATTCCTGCATGCAACCGAAGAACACGCAAGAACAAGGATAGTGAGCAACCTGAAACTTGCTAGATATAAAAGTCGCACAAGGATAGTTGAGGTTCTCAGAACACTAATCTGTTGGTCTAGCCGACACAAGAGAACGTGGAGTTTGCACAAGGGCTAAACTGATCTAAACAAAACCTAACCCTAAAAGCTATGAATAACAGGCTTATATAACCCCTTGGGACGTCCACAAGGTCCCCAAACTGAGTACAACTCAACCCAACATTGTATTAGACTCAAACTCATACAAAAAGGAAACCCTGATTTTTCCACCGTCACATTATTTTGGATATTGCGGCGCGACCAGAAGGGTTCTGAAGCTGGGGCCTTACCCATTGATGGGCCTTGGAATAAGCTTTCCAACAAGCACAAGAACGCCTAAATCGGACTCCGCTTGTGAAAGTTATGGCCGTTTTATTAAAGGCCTGTCTGGCTGTCCCGAACCGAGTCCGAATTGAGTTCTGAGTTGATTCCGAGTTTGATTTCGGTTGGGCTTGTGGAAATTCCGAATTGGGCTTGAAACCTCATCCAAAACATGGGCTTTTAAGTTCTTGGACCTCTCCCTTTTGCTCTCCCACTGTATGGCTTCTCCTTGGCTTTATTCTTCCTTGTTTTTCTCCATTGCTTTGACGCCGCCTCCTTCGTCCTCTCGGTTCAAAAGTCTTCCATTTGTCAAACCTAAGAATGTACAAAGTAGTGACATGAGGTAGTACCTCATTCTCATGAATAACATTAGTAGGAATAGATAGAAACGAATTCACCTTTTGTTCAATCTTGATATTAGGTGCTATGGCCGTATACGTTTGTGACATGGTTACATCATCCTCCCCTTCTTGACAGAAAACCGTCCTCGATTTTAACATATGTGTAGGCTCACGTATTGCATGGTCTTGATCATAAATCTTGGTACATGATAATAAACGCAACAAACTCTCATTATGTAATATCATAAGTTCTTTATCAAACAAAGTGAAACCTGTTTGAAACGAACTCACCTGAAAATTTAAGTGATGCATTCTTGTAATTGAAACAACAAGCATAGCAAATGTGGTTGTATCCATAGGGTACATGTTCTCATCACCCCCTCTGTTGCCATTTCCGATCCTACAATACAAAGCATAGTACTATTGCTGCTGCTAGTATCTATTGTCTTTTATATTTTGCGTCTTCCGTTATGTCATTCCAATTCCGTTGCCATATCTCTATCAGTTCGTTAAAGCCGTGTGAGTCCACAAATTTCTTGTCAGTCAGTCGATTGCTTTGCTAACCACGTTCCATCCTTTTGGATGATTGTGGCCCTCTTCTTCCTTTAGCATAGTTGCAACCGCCGCTCTTCTCTTTGAGCCGCTGCAGATCATAGAAGTCTTTATGATGCCGCCACTTCTCTTTGAGCCACCGCCCCAAGCTTGTAAGGCCGTCGTGCTTATTCTGCACTGTACCTCCATTGCACTTCTTATGCACTGCACCGTCGCTGTCTCTAGCTTTGATCTGTGCCGCTATGCTTCTATCTCCCTTTTTGGCTTGATTTGACAACTCTCTCTATTTGTGTCACCTTCCAAATTCTCTTCATTGTGCTACCGCGGTTGACTTGTTCCTGCTTATTTCTACCTTGTCGGCCCCTATACTTTGTGCTTTATGGGCTGCTGTATGATTTCGGATAGGAGTCGATCTTTCCGACACAAGTTTCCAAGAGTTGCATGCTTTGATGACATTTTCAAGGTATGGATTTTGGATTTTCTCTATTTTAGTGTCAACCCTTTTCAAATGTAATGCTATTACATACACCTTACATTTGAGAGAGGGTGTTAAGAGTATTTTGGTCTTTTCCTGTTTTAAGGTTTCTTACACAAAGCACCCAAATGAATCCTTTGTGTAAGAAACCTTAAAGTACAAATTTATTGCAATAGCCCATGGGGCTTATATAGTACAATGGACACAAAATACCACCAAACCGAGGTCTCATATATCACAGGAATAAAACAGATCTGCAAGTAGACAACTCAACAGATAGCGCATTCAAAAGTCACAAACTATTCTACAGATCATACAAAATAATACAACCAAATACTATCAACCTTGGATCCTATAAATCACTTGGGCGCAAAAAAATCACAGGAATAACCTTACAAAGTAAAAGCGGCGGTAGCTTAGAGTCAAAAATCGTGTGCAATTTGAATCAAATAAACACAATAACAGAGGACTCCATCAGGGGCGGAGCCAGGAATTATATATAGTGGGGGCCGAACAATTAAATACATATAGTATAGTATAAATTTCTATATATATATATATATAGGGTTCGATCATATATTGAAACACCAAAATCTCTATTAAATCATTAATTATGTCTAAACCGATGGACATAAAAAATTAGAACATACCTGAAGTCCTGAACGGTGAACGGATGAATAGATGATGATGCCTGGACCTGGACGTGCAGTCTCAGGGACGATCGGAGAGCCTCGGACGGAGGTGCCTTTCAGCCTTTGCGTGGACGTGGTTGCGCCCTTACGGCCGGGCGACGTAGCCGCAGCGGCGCGCCGCGGCCGCCGGCGTGGGTGTGGCGGCGCGCAGGAATCGCAAGGCGGGATCGTGAATCGACGCCCTCGTGTTGGATGGCCAGGCTCACGTGCGCGATGCGCCTGCATTCCGAACTCCACGCTGGTACATGGGCTTGGCCGCTTGGGCCATATGCACATAACTGAAGTAAGTTTTTTCCCCTCCCTCCGCCACTGGACTCCATATCAAAATCAGAGCACACAAAACATATGGTCCAACTAGCACACGCAACCTTGGGCAGCAAAGTAGACACATGATTTCTCTCATTAGAACCCCACACAAATAATAGAAATTAAAATTTTATGGTATCTGTGAACCATAACAAAATAAATGGACATGAACATGAACTAAATTTGGAAAATATCAATTGGAAGTATATAGATGATTTCTCTCAATAGAACCCTACAAAAAAAGACAAACAAATTTAAATTTCTAAGGTAGACAGAACAAAACTATTTGTTTCTAAACCCTTACAAAAATAAAATAACATAAATATAAACTACAAAATGAACATGAGTTTTTATGAACAAATATATGTCAAATTGCATAGACTTTGAGCTAAAATTGCTCATTACCTAACACTGAAAGTTTGGTTAAAAATCTTTGCAAGTTTCTATACTAACCAAGCAAGTTACTTTCCATGCTATGACAAGGATAAATAATGTATTAATGAACCCCTAGCAGTATACAAAATGTTAACCTAAACAAATCAAACTTAAATACCACTAGGATGCAAAAAAAATATTTAGATAGATTCCCACTAGGATACAAAAAAGATATTTAGATAGATTCCCACTAGGATACAAGAAATATTTAGATTCAATGAAGATTGGGACTCTGTGGAAATTTTTAAAAAAGTCCAACAATGCATATATAGTGAATTTGAAAATAATTGTATTAATTTTAAGAATTTTAGAATGTTACAGTGTCCTTTTTGTACGCAGGCCAGCACCTCCTAGCGCCTGGCGACGACATTATGGTGTTGGGCCACACCAGGCTAGCATGGGGCCATGTTGGACTTGGACTCTTAAGAGTCCTAAGGTGGTTTGATTCTCCATATACTTCCATATTTGTATGTGAGAACTGTCTAGTTGAGGTCGCTTTGACTTGCAAAATTCGCATCGGTTTCCAAAAATTACGAAAAGTCCATTTCTTCACATGCAAGTAGATCCTTTCCCCAGTTGATGTGAACTCATGATTTTGAGGGACTTCCAGAAAGTTCCTCATGGGAGAAAACAAAGCGAAGAGGCCGCATACCATGGGTGTCGACCGTGCCAGCCTAGCACTAGGCTGTGTCAGTAAGCTAGAGGCTTGGTTGTAGGTGGGCTTGGCCCATGTGAGCCCACAACATTATTTTAGTGTTTTCCTTGTGATATCGGTCAATTTCTACAAAATAAGTTCCAAAAATACAACTTCCTGTTTCTGATTAGGTTAGCAGCAACAATCCATAATTTCGGTATATTCTTACCAATTTACCAAGAATTTAGGATATGACAGATGCATAAAATAAGTGCCAATAGTGGTGCTAACCGGCTAGCCTCGTTGGCACAACCACCACCGGCGAGACGGTGCAGAGTGGAGGGATGGGAGCGGTAGGGCTGGTGATGGGGTAAGGTGAGAGTTGAGATTAATGTTAGGGTTAGAAGGATAGGTTTATATATGACGTGAGGACAGTTATCTGAGTAGTTGGATAAAGATCTAATGGCTAAGAATATTGATTGAAAGTTAAGAAATTTTTAACAACTGTGCAATAGTCGGCCTCTAAAAGTATTCATGATTAATGTTTGTTCTAAACCTTATGTTCGCTGCTCAATTTACCTGATACTTCTTGGTACTGCGTGCGAACCTGGTAGTGAGAATAATCTACCTCCTCCACGCAGGCATCGATTTAGACAAGCAATCCGATCGATGGCATCTAATTAACAACATTCTAATCGTCGCACCATAATCTCCTGAAGATTGGGACTCACGTGGTGCTTGTTCGTTTCTTCTTTATTCCTATCTCAACAACCGAAGCGTACGTACTGCAGCAAATCAACGTCTCATCATCATCATTCATATTCTCTCTCTCTCTCTTTATATATATATATATATATATATATATATATATATATATATATATATATATATATATATATATATATATATATATATATATATATATATATATATATATATATATATATATATATATATATATATAACTGTCTAATCTAAATTATGTGGCTCGAATAGAGGTAGGTGGAGACACATTCCATTTAAACACTTTTACATAAAATTTATGCACTTTTAACAAAAACCCATCAGGTGAGATGGGGTTCCCACCCACCTCTATCCGAGCCACATCATCTTTAGCACTAGATATGTCCCATATATATACACACATACATGCACACACACATATACATACATACGTACTTCCGCTTCCAATACACCACTTAAATAAACATGTTATACCTCTTTATCACTGTCAGTATATTTAAATACTAATTCTAAGATACTATAATGTGACTTGGTTAAAACAACTTTATCGGAAACTTTTATTTTCACTATATAACATTTTCTATATGTGAAAGGAGTATATACACAAATTATGCCATAAAAAGTGAAATTTAATGGAAATTTTCATATAACTCACTTTAGAGTATCTTATAATTACTATTAGAGTATGCTCAAATAAATAAATATAACAATACTATTTAAACGGTGTCTGTGTGTATAGAGAGAGAGAGGGGTTTTTATAAGGCGTATTTTGATCTAACACTGGGATTAACAAGGACAAAAAACAAAGAGAATGGCAGAGGGAAACAATCTTCATATCCGTGATGTTAAGGCCTTGTAAATAAGCGAAAGAACAGATATTTATATATCTTGTATTTTCAAAAGAAGGAAGTAGTAAACAAGGACTATCATTGTAATGGCCTGGCTATGTTTCACTTATTCCTATGTCTCTGGAGTTGTGTATGGATAGCGCTGTTGCTAGAACACATGAATGTAAGTCCAATATGTGGATAAGAAATTATAACAGAAAATTACATGAGAATATTATTTCATGCTATCATTAATAAAAAATTTTCAGTTGTGTAAGTATATCATTAATAAAAAAAATTCGGTTGTGTAAGTATAACCTAGACGTACACCATCATATCCTTCCCGGTGATACATGATGGCTACAACCTAGCAAATGGCCTCGTCGATGCTAAAGAAATGTCAAGCAGACAAGCGTACAGTGCACAAACTCCTATTTAAGCCGCCTCATTTCACGTCAAAGTTGTCAACTCCAACGCAAAATTAGCATCTAGTTGAACTCATGGCATTACCACGGTCACCTCACGCCATTTCCCTCCACCTCCTACTCTACCTTGTGGCCATGGCCGCCGCAACAACACGAATAGCCACCGCCGACACAGCCTCTGCAGATGCAGCCGCGCCGAGTACTGCCGCCGGGACTCAGTCGGCGACGTCGGCGCCCGTGTTCCTCCGCGCCCGCTGCGCGACCACGCTGTACCCGGCCGTCTGCTACGACTCCCTCCTCCCCTACGCCGCCACGTTCCAGACCAGCCACGTTAGGCTCGCCCGAGCCGCCGCCGACGTCGCCACGGCCCACCTCCGCGCCTTCTCAGCCCGCGTCAAGGACCTCCTCCACCGCTGCTCCGACGAGGGTGGTGGACCTCGCACGGCCGCCGCGCTGCACGACTGCGCGAGCACGATCTCGGCCGCGGCCAGCCTTGCCAAGCAGTCGTCGGCCGAGCTCACCCGTCTGGACGCAGACAGATCGACATCGGACGCGGCGACCTCGGCGGGCGGGAGCAGGCAGGCGCGGTGGAAGGTCTCGAACGCGCAGACGTGGCTCAGCGCGGCGATGACGAACGAGGGGACGTGCGCCGACGGGTTTGCGGACGCCGGCGCAACCGCGACGGAGTCACCAGCAGGGAAGGAGGTCGCCGCCGGCGTGGCGGGCGTGAGGCAGTACACCAGCAACGCCCTTGCGCTCGTCAATGGCATCCCGTTGTGAACTCGACGAATTAATTACTTTTCGGTACCAGAGAACTAGCTAGTAAGTGTGACTTGTGAATTGTGATATGTGCTTTTCCAGTTGTATAGTCTGAAATGTGAAGAAAGTGGTACGAAAATTTCGCATCCTTGTGTTTCGTTTCGATTGCGTGCGGAAATCGAGGATATATACAGTGTGCTGAGCTTGGTTTCTATTTTGTATTCCGTGAAAGAAGATGGAGCTGAAGCTGAAGATAGCTAATGCTAGGGCAAGTAAGCCATGAGGTGTAATTTCTATATGTCTATCTGAACTTGACCATACAACATATCGAGAGAGAGAACCGAGGCCAACGCACGCAAAGAACATACCAACATCGCAGCACCAAAAATTGAGTTAGTTGACACTTGACAGCAGTGGTGAATCCGGATCTATGACCACACTTCCACATAGCCTTACAACAGAGGAGCATGGACACAAACACGAGCGTAAGAATCCCAACCAGTGATCTATTGGCATCTGATCTGCCGGATCCTGCAAATATTATACTAGCAGATCATGTTCCGTCTTCTGGCAACTAGCAATTTATTACGACTCAAGAGGTACTTGCATGCTGGAATATTGACCTGGCTGTCGTTAGCTTGGTTCTGATTGTTTATACCACGCCAGCTAAATGTACAAATGTTCGTACTACTGGTGTATTAGAAAACCTTACGAGAGTATGGCGTGTATAATATCTTAAATGTTAATGATTAAGCTCGCGTATGGTGATTAAATTATAAAACGTTCCAACAAACTTCTTTCGCAACAAAAGTTTGTTTGTCGAGTATATATTGTACTTCAGGCACAGGAATAATGTAGAGCCGTCGGAGGGCGATATGCCCAACCTCAGTAGCATAGTAGTAGTCCTTTATGATAACCTAACTGCCTTCAATTTTCCTTCTTTTGGTTAACTTCGCATAATACCGATCACTCTGTATGTCTCGAGAGTTTTATAATGTCGTACCGCTGTTCAAAAATATTTTGCAAATGTGAAGCACAACACATATGCTCATCTTCCTGGTACGCTCTTGTTAGCTCAACCCAAGCAATCAAAACAATATACAATCGGCAAAATTGTCTATACGACATCGTAAACTGCCAAATTTGTCCTGAGCCACTCCAGAATCGTGGTTTGGTTAGAAGATACTCTAAAATTATGACAGTTACCACAACACATGGTGTCCATTAAAAGGATATTATCTTAGCAAGCAGGTCAGGGAAGGTGCCCAAAATACCTAATTTGCTTGGCAAAAACCTGCTAAAAAAATAAAAGCTCTCTCATCCTCGTCCTCGTCCTCCCTTCTTCTAGTGAAGTCCCAAGATTTCCATTTTTTTTGCTAAGATTAATTTAGAATATCATTTCTGAAATTATAAGAATCTTCCATAATTATTATTCTGATTAATTAGAGGTTAATCAAGAGCGAAAACTAATTTACTTGAATTCAAAATTTTTTATTTGGAATATGTTATTTTCTTGAAATTATTTAGTTAATTTGTTGTTTTTTCAATGAAGAACAAAAGGAGCAATTTAGGCATTTGTGTGATATTCTCTCTCCAAAACAGGAAAATATTTTCTTTAATAGATCCAATGTGTTGTGGTAAATGAACACCATTTTGGAGTGTATTCTAATCAAATCACGATTTTGGAGTGTGCCTAAGAAAATACCAGCATTTTCCAATGTTCTGTAGCTAATTGTGCCTGCAATCTTATCTGCAAGCTAGAAGCAATTAGGGGCATACGAAAAAGGATTAGAGATTAGTTTGTTCTTTAGCACTATATTGTTGTATGGGGCTAGGGTTTTGGTTATCAGCCATAACCACCGGTAATCGGAAATCTATATGGGGGCTAGTATATTTTTAACCAAACAAAAAAATCGGATATTTTTAAGTCAAAAAATTTTGGCCAAGATTATCAAGATTTCCAAGATTTTATTGAGATCTCAGCCAGTAAAAAAAATAGAATTAAAAATTTTTAAATATTGGCAGAGATTTCTGGTTACCACACCTTCGATATTTTTTCTCTTATTATTATTTTAGTTCTCTCTACAAGATTTATCTAATTTGTTCAAACTTATGAGGCTACTGGACATAATAAGGGGCATCAGAGTACAACAACTCTTCATATTATATATTTTTAGAATGCGTAGGAGAGGTTATATGCATCATTTCATTAAGTTGAAGAAAACAGAGTTTTACAATCATGCTCTAAGAGCAGGGGCAGCGACAAGAACTAGAAAACGAACGACAAAACAAAACAAACGAAAGAAAGAAAGAAAGAAATTACAGATGGACATGCGCCACAGAGAGATGCATCCTAGCTGCAGCCCGAACAAGCTGAAACTAGGTAAATTACCACTCACTGGGAGAATCGCCAGCCTCCATAAGTGCACCTCATCCTTGTACTGCCGAACTAGCTGAGCTTCATTTTTGTGCTGTCCGGTCAACAATCTTGCGTCCCATTCTCTCCAGATTAGCCGTAATGCGTTCTCTCGATGTATACCATTGCCACCAATCTTCAAATCCCAGGGGCTCCTGAAGGAGTCAGAACTACACAAGCTATCAAAAGGAGGATTTTGTTACCAGATTTGCCTAGAGAAAACGCAAGCTGTGAGGAGGTGATCCATTGTCTCATATTCCTGTAAGCAAAGTTTACAAATGCAGTTTGCTTGCAGCTCACGACGATGCAATCATCAGCGGTCCAACTTCTCTTTTTACTGCTAGCTATGCAACAGTTTGCATCTTAGTGCCACCAATCTTCGAAAAAGATTGGGAGGGAAGGGGAACGAGAGGAAGTCAGAGAGGAGAGGAGGCCGATGCCATTTGTACTGTTCGTTTCCTCGTTCTAGGCAAAGGTGAGTTCATATACTGCCATTTGGCCCAGAGGCTCACCGGGCTCATTGGCCCAACTATCCGAATGAGGGCTGTAGCGATACAGGATTCCATGACAAAATTGTAGCTTTTATTGGGATTAAGTCATCAGTCCATGCATCCGCATAGGTTATATAGTTTATGTAAAACCATTTTTAGCATTCAATAACATTTAGCAATCCCAAACAAATTATGATAAAACATCAAGTGCCGTCATGTTTTATTAGTTCGAATTGATAAAACTTTTATTTCTATACTTGGCAAAAAGAACAATGGGCACTATACCTTTTTTGTTTGCATCGTTAAGTTTTGAAAATTAAACTTAAATTTGTGAATCTTATCTATGTACTTGGCAACAAAGAGCACATGTTGGAATCAAATTCAGCATCGTTTCTCAAAAATATCATGAAATCTAAAACTTTGAGGTGTTTGAATACAATAAATATTGTGGTTTTATAAAGGAGGATTTGAGGATTTGCCACCGCAAAAGATGTGCCTTTGAGGATTTTTCACTCAATGTCTCACTAACATACGGATCTATCAACAAATCATCAAATACACAACTTTACACAGGCAAATTCTCAAAAAAATTTCTTTTATAAACCATAGTATTGTAAATACCCAGGTATTTTTGGAGCTTTTAAAACTCCACCAGAGACCATTTCTTTTACAAAACAACGTTTTGCTGTTACGGTGTGGTGGGAGGCAGCCGCATCTAGTCTCGTATACATCAAAACCATGCAAGATTTGGCCGTCCAAGCATCATCCACTATTATAAGAAACTTAATATTAGACGGTACATCACAGATAATTCCCTAAAACTATCAATGACAAATACAAGCATAGACGTTTTTAATTTAGAGACCATCTGTATTGCTGTCAGCGCCAAACAATGTCTGTCAAGATGTAATATCAACCATCTATGATATTGCCGAATAAATACAAACCGTATGTGATACATCACAGTTGGTTTTTAATACAAACCGTCTGTGATAATTTCACTATATTAACTGCGCGCAGACTTGTTCAATCATCTGTCTTAAATTCCAAATCTAGCTGTTGCTTTGAACTAGAGGCAGGGGCTTTGAGACAGCGATTTGGTGAAAGGAGACTATTTGGCAAGAGTGATTGTAAATCCATTCATTTCTTGACTACCTATGGTTAGTAATTTGTTCCTAATTGCATTATAATTTAGATCTATAGTTTTTGGTGAAAGAAGAATTGAATATGGTTTAAATCAAGCTATCTTGATCTAGAGAGAAATTTATACATCTAACATGGTTTATGGTTTAGTCAATTCATAGTTTATTTCTATTTAATTTAATTTAATTAGTTATTCTTGCTAAACTGTTAATTATATGGGTAACGTAGGACCGAAGCTGTATGTACGCTGGAAACCGTGTAAGTGAAGAGTACATTAATGGTGTGTTTGCTTTCACAAGAGCTGCCAAGAAAGATATGTTGAATAAGGGGTAGAATATATGTACTGTCCATGGATTGACTGCGATAATCTAAAGATGTTTAAGAACCAAGCACAGATTGAAACGCACTTGATTCGAAAGGGTTTCAAAAAAGGGTATACGCGTTGGACCAGTCATGGCGAAGAGCAGACTACACAAGAAGGTAGTAATAATGATATCGTCGACAAAGTCAATGATATGCCACTGGATGATCTCAATTATGGTTCTGATTCGGATAGGCTGCATGATGACAATCTGAATCAAATACTTCGCGATGCAGAAGGGAATTATGATGAAAGAGTATGTTAAATTCTGGGGGTTGATGGAGGACTCGGAGAAACATTTGTTCACGTGTTGCAAATCAAAATACATGAGATTGTCAGCCATGGTTGAACTGCTAAAATTGAAGGCAAGCAACGGTTGATCCGACAAGAGTTTCACGGCACTATTAGATCTTTTAGCGGACATGCTTCTAGAGGGAAACAAGTTGCCCAAAACCACGTACAAAACCAAGAATATTCTTTGTCCATTGGGAATAGAAGTAGAAATAATACATGTATATCTGAACGACTGTATCCTCTACCATAAAGAGTATACAAATATGCATGCATGCCCAGTGTGCAACGCCTCCTGATACAAGCGTAAGAATCAATTAGATGACAACGAGGGAATAGAGGTGAAGAGAGGACCTCCTGCTATGGTATGGTATCTTTCTGCAATTCCCCGATTGAAGCGATTTTTTACGAACCCAAAAGAGGTAAAACTGCTACGTTGGCACTCGACCCACGCTTGGTCACCATGGATACCATCAACGAGGATGCATCATTCATTGAGAATTACATCACGAATGCATTGGAGGCTTATCATAACAAGAAATTCATACTTATGCCCTACAACCAGGGGTAAGTGCTGCACTAGTGGCTATACTTGTTAATTTGTACTTTATAAGCAACATGAACTTAGGTTTAATGACCATGACGTACCTGTGTAGGTTCCACTTGATTTTAATTATAATTATACCAAAATAGAATAAGATAATATACCTTGATTCCCTAAAGAGGACCAAAACCGACTTCACAGTTGTCCAACAATTAATCAACAGGTAAATACATTTTCTCCATGGATAACTCTATTGCAGTCTTTCCTTCCCAATGAGTAAGGCTATCTTCTTGGAATCACGTAGGTCGTTCGCCACGTATGTTGCAAAGGTACATAAATCTGAAAGGATGGACGCCCTGCAACACAATCTACATTTCTCGGTATTCACTTGTACACAATAATCCTATATAACAATTCATAGTAATGTCTGTCGAACTAACAAATTCTATTTTTGCAATGCCACCAGTAGCTGTCCGGCAACACCTATGGATTCTTTGTTTGCCATAACATGCAACTGCTCATCGATTATGCGAAGATCAATATTGATCCTTAGGTTAATTTGTCAATCTTGCGATAATTATTTCATACTTATAAATTTACATATTTACGCATGACATTGATCTTCCTACCGACAGTTTCTGTCCATCGCTACAACTCTGATGGAACAGCCCGACCTCTCAGAGATTCAAGGACAGTGTGCATATTTCTTGTGGTCTAAAGTCATAAAAAAGATGGAGAATTCCACAATGTATAACAAATTTCATTGTTCATGTGTGTATTTGTTCATGGATAGATAATTTATTTCATTTCTGTTAATTGATTTGTGGAATGGATGTTCTTGTTTTTGAAATAAATGAATGTGAATTGGATGTATTATACTGTGTTGATCCGCTAGCTTGTTTTAGAGGGCATGGTTAGCATTTTCTGAGACTAGCCAACAAACAGAAATAGATTTAGGAATAGAAAAGAATATCATAGATAGTTATTAACTCGTAACCGTCTGTGATTGTTAACTATCACAGACAGTTTTTAATAGAAACCGTCTGTGATATATTGATTATCGTAGATGGTTTCAACTACAAACTGTCTATGATATTATATCACAAACAGTTTGTAGTTGAAACCATCTGCGATAATCAATATATCACAGATGGTTTCTATTAAAAATCATCTGTAATAGTTGACGGATGGTTTTTACTAAAAATTGTCTGTGATAGTATTCATCACAGACGGTTCGAAAGCCATCTGTGATGACATCGTATTATTACTGAATCATAAACTTTGACGGCTCATGAAACCATCTGTATGACATTTTTGAACTGTATGTGATGACCTTTTGTGTAGTAGTGATCTTCGTATTTGTTCTTTTCCGAATTATACTATAAACTCACATTGTACTACATTCTTTTGGTTTCTTTTCTACAAGTTAGCTAATGAAATTTGGATAAAAAGAAGCATTACCATGACTTATTTGAATGTAAAAACTTGACTTCAAATTTCAAATTAGATATTCAAAATTGTTAATTCTAGATTTTAATCTACATATTTTAGTTATTAGATAATTTGTTGAAGTTTTTTTGAAAACCCAATTTTCATTTGAACCAATCAAGTTGCTAAATTCCGCTTGTTTTGGAAAGTTTGGTCTTAATTTAACATTAAATTCAATAACTCTTATTATCCCTCCAAAGAAATATTGCATTAAATATTGCAACATCCAAACGCACCTTCATTTTTTTCTCAAAACTACAAAAAAAAATGTTGTATTCATTAACTATAGTATCTCGTAGATGGGGCATTGAAAATTGTAGTTTTCAAATACTGCAGTTTGTAAATACTATAACATTCAAAAGGCTAGCTTTGGAAACTACAATTTTTGAAAACCACAGCTTTTCAGTTTGCAGGCATGAAATACGACATTGTATGAATACTACAGTTTTTTTATAGTATTGGCAAAACCACGATGCGTTTGGCAATTGCCATATTTAGTATAGTGTTTTGTTTTCTAAAAATAGTTATATCATTGTTAAGAACATTTAAGCAACTTGGATGCATGCATGGATATGAAGCACCAGCGAACATTGTTTCTGTAGCTAGTTTTTATATGCACCAGTGCATGGTTGCCCTAGCTTTTATATGTACTAATACATATCACTACCACACAAAAGGGACATCACAAACAGATCTCAACCCTCATCACAGATGATTTCTGAATCGTCTGATTTATTGTAACTATGATAATAGGTGGTTATCACAGATAGCTCCCAAACCATCTGTGATAAGTCACAACACAAACGGTTTTTCAAAATAAACATCTGTGATATGTTAGATATCGTAGATGGTTCTTAAACATAATTGTCTATGATATCTGACATATCACAGACGACTAATACAAATAACCATCTATGATATGTCAGCCGTCTGTGATATGTCAGATATCATAGACGGTTCTTAAACATAACCATCTATGATATATGACATATCACAGACGATTTTGTGTTACAAACCATCTGTGATAGCTCTTTGAATAGCTAAATTTTTTCTAAATTTTGGCTAGCCTCAGAAAATTCTAGTCATTTCCTCTGAAAACAAGTAAATAGATCACAAATAATTGCAGATCTTATAGCACATGATAAACATTACACAGATCTTACAAATGAATTACAACTAAATGAATTACAATTGAATGAAGTACAACTGAATGAATTGTTTGATTTTCATTAAAAAAAATGAATTGTTTAATGAAGCACAATTGAATGAATTACAATTGAATCAAATGTTTGAACATCCATTAATTCTTGTTGTCAGGGTTGTTAGAGAGCAGTCCTCAAATTTTAGAGAGTTCGTCAAGATCGAATGCATTTGAGTTGGTTCTCATGCCCTGTCGCTAGAAGGAGTAAAGTCATAAGAGTGTGTGTGTGTGTTTTGATAATCAAGAAATAATTGGCAGATTGATAAACCTCTAGATCATTCCTCTTAGCGCTTATGATTTACTGCATATGGCGGCAAACGTAGAATGCACATACGTTTCCCTGTAGCTGCTGGTGGCATTACATATATAGAAATAGTCAGTAATTATTGTGCTATAGCAGGTACCAAAAATTGCGTCCTGTGTTGCAATGTGGTGTTTGATTCCTTGTGTCTCCCTCCCTTGGCAACATAGGCGATGAACAACCAACGTGATTCTGAAAAGTTACTCTTGGTCATTGCAAATGAAGGGAAGACTGTAATAGAGATATGTATGAAGGAAATAAGTTTAGCTGTCAATTGTTTGTTGCACATGGGTGAAGTCATGGTCTTTCTCAAGTAGGGAATCAAGGTATATTACCTTGCTCCAATTTGGTACAATCACAATAAGAATCCAATGCCACCTACTCATGTATATCACCTTAGTCATTAAATCTAAGTTCATGTTACGTATAAAGTATAAATGAAACATATATAGTAACTAGTGAAGCACTTACCCCTGGTTGTAGGGTACAAGAATGTAGTTCTTGTTGCTCTAAGCAAGCAATCCTGTCGTTATGTAATTTTTGATGTAGGATGCATTTTTGTTGATGCATTCTCGAGGAAACCCATTGGTTCTCGCGTCGTTGGGCTTCTTGGATCATGTGTATATACATAAACAATGAGTTATCAAATTTATCGGTATTATGTAAATGTAGAACTTTATTGTACATATTTACAATGTTCAGCATCGTAGAAGTGAGGCGTCAAGGTTGAATAGTTGGAATAAGTCATCGAAGCCCACAATGAAGAAGCCCGGGTTGTGGAGGAAATGTGCCTCCATGTATCTGACAGCGAATCCACTTTGCCGGTTTAACTTCCGCTTGTTGGACCTCTACATGTACTATGCATGCAAACTCCCGCAAGCTAGTCCAACCGAGTAATTGTGACTCGGGCACCAATGACATTCCGAGGGAGTACGTCCAGGGCGTGAGAGGTAACTCAATCTTCTTCAATGTGGCCTTACCGCCTCGCTTGCGATATATCTTCCCAGGAAACAACTTGGTATGATTTTCCTATTTGCTCGGCATTGTCTCCATGAGAGCCAATATGGTGGCTTTCTGAAGCGTAGGTTGAGGTGGAGTCACAGAGGGTTCTATTGTACAAGCATGGTCATGTGGAGATCGCAACACTGCAGGGTTCAGGGCGATGTCCCATTTGGACCACTGGATGAATGTGTGGACGGTGTCCCTTAGTGTTATGATCTCTTCGTTTGGGGGTTTCTCCAGTGGGGCGGATCTGAAAATTTCATTAATCATGTCCATCTAGACCTTCGCAAAACCATTCCCTAGTTGGACATCGTGCACCAGCGTCCTTGGCAGGCAAGGATATGCCATCTCCCACCCAGCCTCAATGGGAATGGAGCCAACAAGCCTAATTCTGAGGTTGCACAATATGGGCTCCTACATAATGATACACAATGAGCTAAGGTTTCTACCAGGTCTATCTATCTAGCATTCTAGAGATGTACATTACCTAGATGTCATCGATAGGTAAGTGGACATCGCTATGTTCTGAATGTGGCATGGACGCACAGCTATTTCAACGTTGAGGAGGACTATCTACTACAATAACAGGGGTGGCTTGCAACTGGTTGCAGACTTGATTCAGTTCTTCCCTCAATGAATCTATCACTCCTTGAAGAGAGGCAGCTATCTCTCCTCGAAGTGAGGCAATTAGCTCTCCTCGAAGTTGTGCACGAATCTCCTATTTTAACGGTTTCTCGCACTCAGCCTTGGATCTCTTCCTACTTCTATACGCCTCGGAGTCGTTTGGGAATCCCTGCCTCCAAGGTACGTTAACTCCAAGGCCTCACATGCGACCTGGGTGCTCCTTATTTTCTAGAGCTGTGGATAGTATATCCCTTTCCCTGATTACTTCGAAGGAGCCTTGGGAAGATTCGGTAGTCAATGTTTGCTACAAGAGGCAATCATATTATTTTAGACCACGTGGTTGGTGACCTCGCTCTTAACTAGTTTCAGACGTGCTCATTTGTGATCCCAGCAAATGGTGGGGAGGCCTCTAATCAGATTGCGACCTCGTCCTCTCTCCTCCGTTGTGAGATTTTAACCATATACCCGGTGGTGCCGAGTCTGTGAAGGTGAGTGTTTTGTGCCTGGAGAGCTTGTGTGCCACACTTTACTGTTGAAATTCAGTTATCATCTTCATCCACACAAAGGCCTCTCATGTATCCAGCGACACGAAAGGATACCTCGTGAAGGGCATCTGATCCTTGTTCATGTACTACGTGACAAGCATGTCTGAAGGTCTTCCATGCTTTTCCCATCGCGAGGAACGCCTGCCATCACACGAGTCCCTGGACTTCTGTTGGAATCTCAAACGACCTTGAAATTTCCACCCACACCTGCTCTTGCTCTACTTCTATCGGAGACTTCCAATTTGCTATGGTAATGGGGACCCATTCCCTTCTAAGTATCCTATAGGTAGTCCGAAATTCTGTCACTGCTTTCTTCAGTTGCATAGGGACCCCACCGAGAGAGACCTTCGTGATGGTCATTTGGCCCTCAGGCCTTTTCAATATTCCTCTACCACGCTTAGTTACACTGGTCTTCAGAGCGTCAGACACATTCAGCAACGTCGATGGTGGCAATGACTATGCAGAAATCATCTCTTTTACAAAAAAGACTAATTACAGTGAGCTATGAGTATAAACATTGGCACATGATTGATTTTTGTACTTTAATGTTCTTAAAGTAGTTGTTAATAAATATGAATATTCGATGACGTATATTATTGCTACAAGTTCTCTTTGCAGCACTAACATGCCATTCCAATAGATCTTGTAGCAATAATACATGCCAAGACATCAAAAGATAACCCAATTGTCCACAAATTCTTCCAGAAAGTAGTCAGGTTCTATGAAGCAAATCACATACTCTACCGTCTCAGGTTCTATGAAGTGGGTTATGTCTAGAGTCTCTAGACTCCTCATCATGCTGTGTGTTGAGCTTTGTTGCTGTCTCAGGCATAAAAGAACATTTGGGCTACCACGCCCTTCATTTATGTAAAATGAAAAACAAATGAAGGGCATGGTAGCCCAAAGATTCTTTTACGCCTAAGACAGCAACCAAGACCAACACACAGCAGATGAGGAGGAAGAGACAGCAACCATGACTTACTTTGGCCTATGGATAAGTAGTGACATCAAAATGTGCTTCAGCTTCATACACAGCTAAGGAGGAAGGTTGTACATACATACATACACGGGCTAGGTGCTATGTCGGCTGCTTATATTACCGAAAGGATTCATTCCATCTGTACTCAACCCAACCTTATATTCCTCAGTTCTGCACCGAAGCCTACAAACATCCTATCGATGTTCCTCTACTAGGCAAAATCAGTAGCGTGTCTTATCATTCCATCTTTCTTACGCTCCTCTGAGTGCTAACACAGCAAACATGCATTCTTTCGGTTCTCAAACAAACGCAGATACCACAACACTTTAGTAGGAGGTCCTTACTTCACCTTGATGCCCTCGCTGTCATCAGAGTCATTCTTATAGTTATATCGGGATGCTTTGCATACTAGACAAACGTGTAAATTTGCATACTCTTTACAGTAGAGGATACAATCGTCCAAACATGCATGTTTTCTTGCTACTTTCATTCCCAATAAACAAAGAACTTTCTCGGCTTGGTAGTTCATTCTCGGCAACACATTTCGCTAGGAGACTTAACAATATCATGAAATTCTCATCAAACCAACCATTGCTTGCCTTCAATTTTAGCAATTCAAGAACGGATGACAACATTGTGTATTACGACTTGCAGCCTAGGAACAAAAGTTTTTCCGAGTACTCCATCAAGCCATCAAATTTACCAAACTCTCTCACACTATAGTTCCCTTCTACATCGCATAGCATCTAATCTAGATTGTCATCGTGTGACCTATCCTTATCGAAAGTACAGTCCACAATCGACACATCGTTGTCTCCCTCGACAATATTATAACTACATTCCTATATAATATTCTCTTCATCGTGACTAGTCCAACATGTATACCCCTTTTTAAAACTCCTTCAAATCAAATGAGCTTCGATTTGTGCTGTGTTGGTAAACATTTTCATATTATCACAATCAATGTGTGGATAGTACATATATTTCATCCCCTTCAACATATCCTGCTCAGCCGCTTTTCTAAAAGCAGATAAGCCATCAATATACTCTTCACTCACACAGTTCTCAACGTACATCCAGTTTCGATCCATCTATGCTACGCATGTAATAAATTAGTGTCAAATTAGATTAATGCTCCTATAGCTTGCAAATTTATTAGAGACCAAATATTGTCTTGGCTTGCAAATTGAATATATGCCTAGTAGCACACGCTTGCACCAGACCACCTATACTAAGAAAGTACTAGAGAGATTTTATTTAGATAAATCTCATACACTTGATACTCCAATGATCATTAAGTCACTTGAACTGAAGAAAGATCCATATGAACATTACTGTGAGAATGAAGAAATACGGGGACCAGAGATCCTGTACTTTAGTGCTATTGGGGCACTCCTATATCTTGGAAATTTTACGAGGCCTAACATTGCATTTGCTATGAGTTGTTTGTGAAGATATAGTTCCCAATGTACTAAGTGGCATTGGAATGGGATTAAAGGCATTTTCATGTACCTACAAGGACTAGTGATCTTAGACTCTTTTATCCGAAGGGCCAATGTCGAGACCACCCGAATATGCAAATTCAGACCCTTTGTGTATACCACACTACTCTAGTATCACGCTAGTACACACAATAGCAACATAGATGAAATATCATTCCATACACACAAATGACTAAGAAATAAACAAGTACCCTTATTATCATAGTAGTGACCTTAGGGTCAAAACTTACAATTAATAGCCTCAATGGCCAAACAAATCAAATAAAATGTAGTAGAATGAACAAAATGATCTTCAAGTGTAGCACATCCATATGCCCACAAGCAAACGACTAGGGTAATGTGACCTAGTTCTTCTCAATCCTTGATGCAACTGTGTTCCTTGAACAACAAAGTGTAATTGGCGTCCTTAGTAACTTAACAGCATTTTTCTATAGCAAGGGTGAGCACATGGAGTACTCGACAAGTTGTGCACACAAAATGCAATATATAGATGCAGGCTTATTACAAAGAATTGGCTATCATGGCTTATTTTTGTATAAAAACAAATTTGACTTGTAAATACAATAAATAAATTGAAAGCATAATTTGAGTAAAATATATAATAAATAGATAACAGATAACAAGATTTCACATAGCTCATCCATCAATTTCACATAACTTTTCCTTCCAAGTTTTATTTATGAAATTCTAACCCTCGTGTGAAATCCCGAGCATGTCCATGATCACGGACACGGCTATTCGAATATATTGATTTAATACTCTACAGGGGTTATATAACTTTTCTCACATGATATGATCAACTTGAAATGTTCACTTGACACACTTCCGTAGATGTGCGACTAAGAAAATCATAACAAAACCTTTCAAAAACTTCGCTCCAGTACTAACTCCTCCTGATGATCCTTATCCTCTCCCCCACACCCCGTTAACCAGCACTGATGTGGCGGAAAGGAGACTCACTGTTGGATTTGTAAATTGTAAACCCCATCCATATAATGTAACCCACATATGCCAATAATGATAACACATAATGCACAAAGTTATTCACAAAAGCAATTCCATATATCATGAATCAAATTTAATTTTATATTCCAACATAATGTGGATCATGGCATACAAATGACAAGGTGGATAAATAGCAATTAGGACAATAACTATTCCCCTAGGGTAATTTTAATAAATAGAAATCATAATAATTTAAATGGAAAATAAATTTATAAAAATGGATTCAATATGATTAAGGTTGCATAAATGCCATGCTCTAGTGTTGTTGGTTCTTGACCTTTGATAAAGTCTTGATCCTAAACTATTTCTCTCTTTACTCGGCAAATGATTCCGATGCATAGAAGTCCACTAGCACAAGAGAGAAAATCCTAATAGAAATCAAAATAGAGAGAAAAAACTCCAAAAAACAATTAAAATTCACCATAAACTTGAGCTTGATTTTAAATGAATCAAGATACTTCAACAAACTCAATCAGAGTTCATATGAGAGAGAACAGGCTCTTAGAAGTTGGATCGGCTGAGAAATTCAGGAAAAAGAAGAGAGAGAGAGAGAGAGAGAGAGAGAGAGAGAGAGAACAAAGGCTAGCAGGTGGGGACCAAGGAATATTCCAGGAATCTTTCTTTTTTGGATTTTTGGAAAATCAGGTGAGGCTGACAAGTGAGCCCACGGTCCATAGGACGAATCCATGAACTGAGATCTAGGTTCATGGTGGGCTAGGTTCACGGAATAGAAACATGACATGTGGGGTCCACAAGTCAATAGGTTGGCTCATGGTATACCAAGTCCACAGATGGTTTGGATCTGGGTTTGGGTTTGGATCTGCCATGCAAGCGCTGATGGGCTGCACACATGGGCCTTGGCACTGAGGTGGCTGCCACGTGGATGACAGCAACGACATGATGACCTAACAGGGATGGTTGATGTGGCGAGATTAATGACACAACGACAACGATGGTAACAGTAGTAATTGGCAGCGAGGCAAGGACACCAGAATGATCCCGAAGCCATGGCAAACTAATCCACCTACTCGGATCTAGTAATGGGGCACGATAAGGTGGTCGACGACGAGGTCTGCAGTAGCGACATCTCGGCGACGATGAATCTAGCAAAGAAGCCTCGGTTGGGCTCAGCGTGATGCGCAATGTGTTTTTGGGATGGTTGCGATGTGATTTGGCTTGGTGTGTGAACCAATGGTCATTGTTGCTTACCAACGATGAGCTTGAAATGGCGGGGCATATCAGTTGCACGATGATGGTGTACTCCGGTGATCTCCTGGCGAAGACGAGGGCACTTGGGTGAATGTATTGGCCCGGCGAATCTCCTAAAGCAATCAATGAGGTCAAAGGTGCTTTAATGCAGTGATAATTCTTCGTCGAAGTAGAAGCGGGCTATAGTGGCTTCCAACAAAATCTTAGGTTCGCTAGGGCTTGCGAGGAGGGAGGCAGCTCAGGGTGGCTATTATGATGCTCAAGGGTTTCATTTTATACCCAGGTGGAGGAGAGTCCAATGCGGAGATGGCGGCGCTACAAGAGTCCTAGGCGGCATGGATTCCTTCGCCAAGTTAGAGACGATGAACAAGGGCAGCTGACAGGTAGTGTCAGGTTGGAAGTGAGAGAAGGAAAGATAAAAGAGAGAGGCGGCGAGCTAGGCCGAAAGGGAGAGAGATAATTGGGCCAAGCTACTGGCTAGGCTATAGAGAGAGAGAGAGAAAGAATTGGACTAGCACGAATTCAGCCCGAAAGATTCCCAGAAATTTAAATAGCTTTTTTTTAGAAAATAGCAGGATATTCAAATAAGCCAAGAAAAATAGCAAATGAAATCAAAAATTTCCAAGAAAATTCAAATAAATACTTCGGAACCTTAGAAACTCAAATAAATCCATTTTGGATTTATTTAACATTCAGATTAATCACATTAAATCATTTTAATTTTTGGAAAATCAATTTCAGTTTTAATTTACTTCAAGAAAATCATGAAAATTTTATAAAACCTTGTTTCAAATAAAATATTTTGAAAAGCTCAAAAATTAGGATGTTATAGTCAAGATACTAAAATCATTGGATACTCGGACAACTATCCTTTTGATCCCTATAATGCCAAATTACAAATTGAATATGTCTTTCTAAGCAACAATACGACCATCTCCTAGAAGTTTGTTAAGCAAACAATAATTACTACGTTAACTAACCATTCAGAGATAATAGCACTATTTAAGACCACTCGTGGGTGCATATGGTTTAGAAAATTGATACGTCATATCCAAAAGTCTTGTGGTGTAATGGTGGATAAAACTCCCACAATCCTCTATGAGGGTAATACTGCATTGTGTAGATAAAGAATAGCTATGTCAAAAACCCTTATAAAAAGGAATATACTCCCAAAGTATTTCTATTCCCATGAACAGCAAGAGAAACAGAATATACAATACAGCATGTTCATGGCATTGGCATGAAAAGACTTAAAGAGTTGATGAAAGGGGATATGAATCTTCATATGCATATTCATCTTTGAGGAAGTGTTGCACTCTTATTTCCCCTTAATTAAGTTTTAATCCACTAGGTTTTCTTAATCGAAGTTTTTAATGAGGCATCACATGTAATGATAAGAACGTGAGCTATGCATTCTTTTCTCTTTACTGATTTTTTTCTCATTAGATTTTGTTGAACGAAATTTTAATGAGGCTTGAACATGGCATTGATTACGTATCCAAGAGGAGTGTTGCGATATTATGATATGTGGACACTTTATCCAAACCAAAAGTCCTAATAGAATATGTGTCCCTACCTTGTCGTACAAGAAAAAAACACCCCTCCTAGGCTCCTACCACTATATAAATAGGGATGAATTGCATATTGTACACACACCACCTGGATCTCACATCTATATAATAAATAAAGTTAAGAGGCTGTCAAGAGAACATCTTTTGTCTGCTTCTACTTTGTGTTTGATCATGGGCGACGTAACCACTGCTTCAAAACAGATTTCGTTGCTAATTATTCGTCGATAAATCTCTCTCAGAGGTGGGCTGTGAATTTCCCGACGTTCTTTTAATACATGTTGCGTTACTTCCTATTTGTTCATGAATTGAGTACTTCTCAATGGGGGTTGAGGAAACAATTGCGTTTGGTTCGGCTGGACTGTAATCGCATTACATTACGTGTAATCGGTTGGCAGCCCAGGAAAAAGCCCAATGCGCTCGAGATGGGCTGTAAATGTAATCGAAATGCGATACCAGCCCAGGATCTCGCTGCTCTTCTCACGATCCCGTCATTCCCCACGAACGCCTCGCGGAGACGCCAACTCAACACAGGCAGAGCGGCGGCGCCGGCATACCCCTCGCACGGGCAGCGGCGCGGCGACGGCGACTGCTTGCTTCGTGCCCGCCGTGTCGTCGGGATCGGCTCTCGGTGAGGACACTCGCAATCCGCCTCCTCCCTCCCCCGTCCTTCCCCAAGCAAAAGCCCTCCTCTCCTCACCCTAGCCCTTGCGCCATCTGTCTGCAGATCTGACGGTCCCTACCCGATTTGGGAGCTCTTTGGCGAATTATCTATCTAATTTTCGCAATCTTTTCGTTTTCTCGTTGGTTCGTTTCATTCTTCTAGTCGATTGATTTGGATCTGTTGATGACTAACAGCAGAGTCTGCAGGTCTTGCAATTGCTGCTCGTCTTCTTGCCGACTGAGAGTTAGTATCCGTGTGATTGGTTTGCATCTTGTCAGGTGTGTTTGGTTCATATGTCCGTGTATTCCAATTACTTAGTCCAAACAAAACGCTGTATTGAATTTTTTTTTAAAAAAAAAACTGTTCCCCAATTGAACCAAACAGATCCAGTAATTATCCATTCCCCCGCACCAAATGCACTGTATTCCCATTCCATTAACAGTGACGTTGCTGTTTCTGAACCAAGCACCCCCTAGATCAATTCTTTTGCTGTATCCTCCATGTTACTCTGCATAAACTAATTACCAAGTTTCTTTGTGTAAATAGTACTAATTTTCTGTTGCCTTAAATTTCAGTTGCATTAGTATCTCCAGTTTATCATCTTGTTTTGTTCTATTTTTAAGGGTCAACAATGTCGGCTTCAACTGCTGCAATACCAACCGCAAATACGAATGGAAACCATGCATTAAGTTTGGACTCACATTCCAGCCAAGATGTTAGGCGCCGAACAGTTGTTGTTGCAAAAAAGAAAACCACACCTGAGCTTCTTGCTGAAGGTGGAGCCAATGGGGTCTCAGATGATAAGATCACTAGCAAGAAGGATCTTAGTCATACTATCCATGGAGAGTCGGCTCTTGACAAGTCAAAATATTCATCTGTGGCAAGAAAGGATGCAATTGCTTCTGCAGCTACTGCTGAACGTCGAAAGAAAAGCATTACTAAACAAGAAAAGGCCAAGTGGGAAACTGCCTTAAGTGTGCTAGTGAAGCTTTGCCTTCTTGTTTCGGCTATTGCTTGGATGGGGCAGTTGCTATGGACATGGCAAAATGGCGATTTATCATTTACAGCACTGGATATGGACAGCAGACTATCCAAGGTGGAGGGTTTCAAGAAGACGACCAAGATGCTTCAGGTACAGCTGGACATTTTAGATAAGAAGCTAGGAAATGAGATTGACAAAACAAAAAGGGATATCACAAAGCAATTTGAAGACAAGGGCAACAAGTTAGAGACAAAGATGAAGACATTGGAAGGCAAGACTGACAAATTGGATAAGTCACTTGCAGAGCTGAGGGACATGGGTTTTGTTTCTAAGAAAGAATTTGATGAGATTGTGGATCAGTTGAAGAAAAAGAAAGGTTTAGATGGTACTGACAAGGACATAAGCTTGGACGATATAAGGCTATTTGCCAAGGAGATAGTTGAGATGGAGATAGCAAGGCATGCAGCTGATGGCCTTGGAATGGTGGATTATGCATTACGATCTGGTGGGGGTAAAGTGGTTAAGCATTCGGAAGCTTTCAAGAAAGGTAAGAGCTTTTTTGCTAGTAATAATGCCATGCATGAAGCAGCTCAAAAAATGCTGGAGCCAAGTTTTGGGCAGCCGGGAGAGTGTTTTGCACTGGAAGGAAGTAGTGGATTTGTGGAAATCAAGCTAAGGACAGGAATAATTCCTGAGGCAGTCACACTAGAGCATGTTGACAAGGTAAGGTTATTTGTCTCTTATTATCGTAATGTAATATTGCTTTGTTTTCCAACCTCACATTATGTAGCTTATCTTGTTTTGGTGCCATGACTCGTCTATTGGAAAGTTTCCGAAAATTATTTTTTCTAATTTCAACTTCAAATAGCATTGCGTGTAGCTTTATTTATTCTTTCATAGTAATAGTATTCTGTTTTGTACTTCTTTTTTCTTCTCCTTTGCGAGGCTATGGCCCTGTTTGTTTCCACTTAAGATCATTATAATCTAGCTTATAGGTGGGGATTATATAAGCTAGCTTATAATAAGTCAGTGGAAATAAGTCATCAGTGTTTAGCAGCCTGGATTATCAGAGTTATGGATTATTGTATTCGAATGTTTAAAGACTACAATGCCCTTGACCTTTTTTGGTGACTTATTTATTCTTTTATGACATGTTTTTTTATTAGTTTGGACTTGCAAAACATTAGTAAAATACGAATTTGAATATATAAGTGGTTAGTAAAACATTAGTTCTCCCGTGCCCAGCCCGCCGCCCCCGAGGCATCCGCATCATCACCATCTTGGGGATCCATTTTGGCCGGAACACACCGAAAATTTGGCCGGATTTGGGCTAGGTTTCTAGGGTTGGAGGAGATTGGAAGAGGAGAGGAAGGAGGCGCGCGGGAGAGACTGCCAGCAGAAAAGAGAGAGAGGCACGGGAGTTGGGGGTTGGATGAATGGCAAAGGTGGGTAATTTCCTAAAGTTTTATGGTCAGTAAGATAAAAGGTGGATCTATAAGCTGAAATAAGCTTCTTTTTTTGAGCTTATTAGATTACAATAATCTGAGCTATTAGATTATAATAAGTTACCTTATAATCAATCGCTTGTTTCCACTTATGATTTATAAGCTAGATTATAATAATCTTAAGTGGAAACAAACAGGGCCTATATCAAGATTGCTCTATTTTGTAAAGAAATTATTTGAGGTATACTCCCCCTCAAAACTATTCGTTAGCAAATGTAGCTGTCTGAAGTTGTTGTCTACAATACACTTTTGATTAGCCACAAGGCTCACAACTTCCCCTCTGTTTTTAGTTGAGCTAATGTAGCTTTTTTTTTGGTCAATTACTCAATTCAGAAAATAGTGTCAAAATAGTCCACAAGCCCTATGTCATGGGCGTAGGCCCTGTGCTCAGATGGCCCATTGTTAGGAAGTTAGCAATTAGTTTCTATTTATTAGGATATGATTAAAATTAGATTCTATTTGTTAGGGGGACTTAGCTTTGTAAGAGGGCTGTCGCATACTATTGGAATTAAACAATGAATAATGAAGAAGTATTCCCAAGTCCCTGATTCTTAGCTTTAGTCTCTCCCTAGGCCAGCTACTCTAGATCTGTTTCTCACCCCAATCGGTACCCTCATTCGTCTAGCGTCGTTCTATCCCAAGTCGTCGCCATCCGACCTCCCTCCGACGGTGTTTATCCCCTGTCATGAACTAGGTTCATGACAGATAACTGGTTATGTATTCTGATTACAACATTGTTAGACAGCCGTATATGGTGCATGGACTCTTTGGGCTTTTATGGTTAGTTATAGATTGATTGGTATTGTATTCGGCAAGGAGATCCCACGGTGGTTCTGTTTCTATAAACCAACCCGGTCCTCCTTGCCTATATATATTTGTAACCCTATTGGCCTCCAGATCAATCTACTAATTCCAATTGCCTTCATGGTATCAGAGGCCTAAGTTTTTTCTGCTGCCCTAGCTCTTCCGCGCGCACTCGTGGTCGTGCAACCTCCCCGCCGCCATGCTCGCTCCTCTCCTTCCGCCTCCTCTCGCTGCCGATGCCGCCGCAGATCGCCGCGGCCATGCGCGCGAGGCCGAGCGCAAGGTCGAGAGCCGCCGCCGCGCCAGCAGCGCTACCCGACGCCGCTTCTTCGCGCGCCAGAGGCCGAGCAGAGGCCGCGATCGCCGCTAGAGCGCCGACGCCGCCGCCGCGCGCCGCTGACGCTCGCCGCGCGCCGCGAAGCGGAAGCGCCAACGCCGCTCGAGACAGGGACGATGGCACCTCCTCTGCCGCTGCTGCGTGCCGACGCCGTGCCGCCAACCGCTCCGAACGCTCTCGCACACGAGGCCGCCGCCATCATCAACCTCCACGCCAGCCGTCGCGAGCCTGTAACATCCGTGCTCGCCTCGCCGTCCTCGACATGGAGAGCAACAACTACACCCGTGGCGACACGGATGCTCCTCGGTCTGGGAAATTCTCCCTCCGGAGCCATGTCCTCGCCGACACCGCCGATCACACCTACCCCGACTGGGAGCGTATGGACTGCGTTGTCATGACGTGGCTTCTCGGCACCGTCTCTCCTGATCTCGAGGAGATTGTTCGGGACAACCACGCCTCGCATCGCTTCGCGCTCGGTCGCTCGCCTTCGAGCACCGGTTTCTTGGCATCGCGAGGCGCGCGCTCTACCGACGCCGCCGCACTTCGCCCGTGGCGATCTTTCCATCATCGACTCGCCGCAAGCTCAAGTCCATGGCCGATGCCCTGGGTGACCTGGACGAGGTTGTTACTGATCGTACGCTCGTCCTCAACCTCATCCGTGGCCTCAACGAGCGCTTCGCCTCCATCGGCATGCACCTCGGCGTGGCGCGCGTTTCCGCCTTCCCGGAGGCCCGCACCGATCTCTCGCTGAAGAGCTCAACATGGCTCATCGTTCGGCGTCTTCACCGACCGCCTCGCCGCCTCGCAGTACACCCGGCTGCTGTTCTTCCATCAAGAACCCAAAGAAGCTACCGCATCCCCACGCAGCCTTCCACGCTCTCCGGCAACAATGGCAACTCCAGAACTCCGGCAGGGCGACAAGCGCACGCAGCGCAGCAGCAAGAACGAAGGCGGCGATGCAGCGCACCGCGCCGTCTCAATAAGAAGACACCGCGCAGGCTCCATCGGCCGGACCGTGGCCCAGCTTCTACAAGCCATGGTCCGGCTCCATCAGCATGTGGCCCGGCAATCGCCCTCCCCTGGCTCCACTGCCTGCCGCTCGGCCTCCTGCGGCTCTCGCCTCGCCCACAAGCTGTGGCCGCGCCATGACAAGTGGATCGCTCCTCCCGGCTACTACTACCCCACGACTGGCATGCCGTCCTGGGACGCGCAGGGGCTCGCCTCCTCCTTCAACACCATGTCGTTGACTCCTCCTCAGCAGCATGACTGGATCTTCGACACCGGCGCCACCTCACATATGACCTCCACGCCAGATTTCTCCCACACTTCTTCCCAGCGGTATCCTATTCCATCTTCCATTGTTGTCGGTAATGGTGCTTTACTTCCCGTTACCTCCACTGGCACAGCTCATCTTCCCGGTTCACTGTCTCTTAATAATGTTCTTGTTTCTCCTGGTCTTATTAAGAACTTAATTTCCGTACGCCAGTTCACTTCCGACAATAATTGCTCTGTTGAATTTGACCCCGCTGGTTGCTCTGTGAAGGATCTGCAGTCCCAGAGAGTGATCACCAGGTGCAATAGCTCCGGGCCGTTGTACCCTCTTCGTCTCCAAGACTCGCCATCCCTTCTTGCAGCTGCACACCTCGCCACTGCCGCGTCCACCCTATGGCATCGTCGTCTCGGTCATCCTGGATTTGAGACTCTATCCAAACTTATGGCTTGTAATAAAGACATTCGACACTCTACATGTCATGCTTGTCAGCTCGAGCGTCATGTTCGCCTTCCTTTTCCTGTGTCAACATCACGTGCATTACATGTGTTTGACCTCATACATTGTGATTTATGGACCTCGCCAGTTCCTAGTGTCTCGGGGTACAAATACTATTTGGTCATTCTCAATGATTGCTCACACTACATGTGGACATTTCCTTTACGCCTTAAGTTTGACACCTTTCCCACTCCGTCTAATTTCTTTGCTTTTGTGTCCACACAGTTTGGCATTACCATCAAATCCGTCCAGTGCGACAATGGGCGCGAGTTTGACAACTCCAGCGCCCGCACTTTCTTCCTCACCCACGGCACTCACCTCCGGATGTCGTGTCCCTATACCTCCGCTCAGAACGGGAAGGTTGAGCGAGCGATCCGCTCTCTCAATGTTGTTCGGTCCCTCCTCTTCCAGGCCTGTCTTCCACCTCGCTATTGGGTGGAGGCTCTAAACACCGCCACCATTCTACTCGACATCCTGCCAACCAAAACGCTCCGTTCCCGTACGCCTCATGAAGCCCTGCTTGGCTCGCCACCAGCGTATGATCATCTGCGTGTTTTTGGTTGTCGATGTTACCCCAACTTGTCCGCCACCGCTGCCCACAAACTTGCTCCCCGCTCCGCTTCGTGTGTTTTCTGCTATTCGCTCATCATAAAGGATACCGCTTGTCTGAACACTACCTCCCAACAAGGTCATCATCTCGTCATGTGACCTTCGACGAGTCCTCTTTTCCTTTGCCGAGCGAGCTCTACACCCACCTCGGCGGACTTCGAATTTCGGATTCTTTCACTAATCCCGCCCGGTGCCCATAGGCCCGACACGGTTTTGCTTCCCGCAGATCATCGCCCGGTTCCTACATCTTCGCGGACATCTTGACGCCACGCGCTCGCATTGTCACGTGTGGCGGGTCACCACCGCCGCTCGCCGCGATCGCCACGTGCGGCAGTGTCCACCGGTGCTCCTTCGCCGCCTCCAGAGCCGACTGCTGCCTCCACCACGCCCGCACAATCCGCCGCACAACCACGTGCGGCTGCCTCGTCATCCTCTGCACCAGCTGCCCACCTGCCACTTGCTCGGACCATTACTCAAACGTACAACCGGCGTCCTCGCCCAGCGCCTCATCATGCGGCCGCTCCGTTGTACCTGCACTTCATTGTCACTCGGTGTACAACCGGCACCTCGGCCAAGCACTTGGTGTCTTCAACCGCTCCACCGGTTGCCCCTGCGCCTCTTCCCAATGGCGCTATCGCCATTCCCCCTGTGGCCAATCAACACCCCATGACCACTTGGGCGAAGAGCGGTTTTCGGCTTCCTGCTGCGTTTCAGACTGCGCCACTATCTCCGGTCCCGAAGACATACCGGGCTGCTCTTGCCGACCCAAATTGGCGAGCGGCCATGCTCGATGAACATGCTGCCCTTCTCCAGAATAACACGTGGAATCTTGTCCCGCGACCTCCTGGCGCAAATGTGGTGACTGGCAAGTGGATCTTCAAGCACAAGTTTCAGGCTGATGGTTCACTGGAGCGCTATAAAGCTCGCTGGGTCCTCCGCGGCTTCACACAACGCCCAGGTGTGGATTTTGCAGAAACTTTAAGCCCCGTCGTCAAACTCGCCACCACGCGGATCGTGCTCTCTCGCTTTCTCTCATAATCGCGGTTCGGCAGCTTGATGTGAAGAATGCCTTCCTCCATGGCAACCTTGATGAGACAGTCCATCGTGTTCACCTTCAGGTTCGAGATTCCACCCATCCGATTATGTTCGTAAATGAACCGCCGCTCTACGGTCTTAGCAGCGCCTCGCATGGTACGCCGCTGCGTACCTACTTGATCTCTCTCGGGTTCGTGGAAGCCAAGTCTGACACCTCGCTCTTCGTGTTTCGCCGTGGTGCTGACCTCATCTATTTGCTGCTCTACGTTGATGACATCATCCTCACTGCCTCGTCCACTGCACTCCTCCATCGCACCATCACTGCCCTGCAGCAGGAGTTTTCGATGAAGGACTTGGGTGATCTCCATCACTTTCTTGGGATGCAGGTTCAGAGGCGGCCTGATGGTCTCTTCCTGTCACAACGTCAATATATGCAAGAGATCCTCGACCGCGCAGGCATGGCTGAGTGCAAGCCTTGTTCCACTCCAGTGGATACTTGCTCCAAGGTTTCAGCACTGGATGGTGCGCCTGTCACTGATGCCTCAGATTTTCGGAGTTTGGCTGGTGCTCTCCAGTACCTCACCTTCACTTGTCCGGACATCTCCTACGCTGTTCAGCAGGTCTGTCTCCACATGCATGATCCTCGGGAGCCTCACCTCGCCGCTCTGAAGCGCATCCTGCGGTACATTCGTGGCACTCTTCACCTTGGGCTACTTACGCCATCGCCACACCGGATCTCGTAGTTTACTCCGACGGATGGTGGTTGTCCCGACACACGCAAGTCCACCTCGGGCTATGCCGTGTTCCTCGGGGATAGCCTCGTCTCCTGGTCCTCCAAACGCCAGAACACTGTCTCCAGGTTGAGCGCCGAAGCTGAGTATCGAGGTGTCGCTAATGCAGTGGCTGAGGCTTCATGGCTGCGCCAACTTCTATGCGAGCTCCACTCCCGCCCAAAGACGGCTACCTTGGTGTATTGCGACAACATCAGCGCTGTCTACATGTCCTCCAACCCGGTTCAGCACCAACGCACCAAACACATCGAGATTGATCTCCATTTTGTTCGGGAACGTGTTGCCATTGGTGTTGTCCGCGTTCTTCATGTGCCAACATCATCCCAGTATGCCGACATTTTCACCAAGGGCTTGCCTTCCACGATCTTCCAAGATTTCCGGTCCAGTCTGAACGTCTGTGGCGACGCTATGACTGCGGGGGGGTGTTAGACAGCCGTATATGGTGCATGGACTCTTTGGGCTTTTATGGTTAGTTATAGATTGATTGGTATTGTATTCTGCAAGGAGATCCCACGGTGGTTCTGTTTCTATAAACCAACCAGGTCCTCCTTGCCTATATATATTTGTAACCCTATTGGCCTCCAGATCAATCTACTAATTCCAATTGCCTTCAAACATTACCAATTTGTGTTCTTATTTTACTGATGACTAATCTCGATTTGGCAGTTGGACATGCTGCCATTCTATTGTGCCCTGACAAACCCATCCTTACCATCAGACCTGAACTAATCTTAACCTGCTATGTCCACTTCAATATGGTGTCGGGCTCCTTTGGGTTGAGTCAGGTACCATAATTCATAAAAGAAATTATTTATCATAGATGTGTTTCCTTGGTAAGGGAGTGCAATGAGACAGATGGATGGGGGGCCTCGTGAACTTGTGCCCGGATGATGTGGTGCAGATTGGGAGATAAATGGGATTGATTTAAATGAAGTTGGATTTTGTTCTTTCATTTATTTAATTGAAGTTTGCCACTCTCTTGAATAGAGATTGTGCCTAACAAATTGGGATAGACATAAATCGAACTAGTGATGAGACAGAATCCAAACTAAATGAATGAGTCATGGTACTCGCCACGGCTGTCGCCTCGCCTTATGAGCGAGAAATGGGGGAATGAGCTAGACAAAAGGTGATTAGAGACAACGGCTCGTCGATCTTTGGTTGGGGCAGCGGATCTGACGCATAAGCCACCTATTTGTTGTCGCCGCCGGCTCGCCGTTGCGGATCCCACGCCACTGCTGTTGAATCTCAGCCCGTCACCGCTGGATCTGGCTGCACATCGCAGCTGCTGCTGCTGTCAGCACTCGCAATAGTTGTCTCGTCTCCATCTCCGGCGGCGGTGACAGGTGGGCACGGAGGTCGTGCTTCGGCTGCAGTAGCTGGTGCCCCACTCCTCCCCTCTGGCTTGCCCTTGTTCTGGCGGTGGCATGATTGGCAGCTGGCCTAGCTTCAAAGAGTATCTCTGTTTTGTACAACCGTTCCAAAGCAACTCATTAGGCAAGCTAGCAATGCCCAACCTGACTCGAACCATAAAGCAGACTCATTAAGCCCACAACTGTTGTTGCAGCTCTTCATTACTTGCTTGACAGATCCTGCACGCATTGACGTGGAGTTGCAAAATTCCAATGAACTTGCAGATGGACATGAGTGGTGTCCCCACCCACTATTGGAAGCCACCTGACCTGGTCCTGTCTGAGAGTGGCATGGCATTGCTCGAGGAGAACAACTCTCCCCCGGTCCCCCTGTTTTCAGCCTCACACCAACTGAGATGGCAGGCTGTTATAAGAAAGGGTTGTTGTTCTTCAATTGCAATGAGCCCTTACATCAAGGTCACCAATACAAGCATTTGTTCTGGTTAGAAATTGCGACAAGAACAACAGCAGTGGACAAGAGTGAAATACTCGCCTCCACCTGGACTACAGATCAAGGACAAGCTGTCTTTCCAGAGGAGAAATGTTACAGCCCATAGAGGGTCCAAGATGGGGGTGCAAGGGACAGCAGCAGCTGCTGCCTTATCTTTAGATAGTTGTTTAATAGCTAAGTTACTCATTTAGTTCAGATTCTATCTTATCTCTAGTTTGGTTTATCTCTAGTCCAATTTGTTAAAGCCAATCTTTATTTAAGAAAGATGGCAATCTTCATTTGAATTAAACAAAGAACATACCCTTGCCTATCCTCACTCTTGTCTGTTATGTTCCCTTAAAAGGAACATGACAATATGAGATTAGATTGGAGTCCAAAAGAATTTTGTGTCTTCCCAGAATCAGTTTTCAGTAATTCTAAATGTGAAAATAGAGACGATAGAATATTCCAAAAGGAAGATATCGGGTAGGCTTTAACACATGTTTAGTGTTGGAGTGTTAGATTGAAGATACCCACCAAAACTATGTCTTGATTGCTCAAGAGAAAAAAGTCGTTTCGTGGCGTAGGTGATGCTGTGCATGGATTTCAATTATACTTCACCATCTGTCAAGGCAAATTTGGTTCTGATTTGATTGATTTTGTTCAATTATTTGTTTCTGTGCATGGATTTCAATTATACTTCATCTGTCAAGCCAAATTTGGTTCTGATTTGATTGTTTTTGTTCAATTATCTGTTTCTGAATCTCAATTCTTTTTATTTTTGCGTGCTTAGGAATTCGAGATGGATAAGTATAGAGCTATTATGTGAAAATTATTACAATACTGTCCACTTTTCTACAGTCAGGGTGTAATCATTCGCTTCACATTTGGAACTATGATACATTATGCTTATCACATGTATAGGCTACATTTAATCTTCATTAAGAGTGATGTGTTATTTTCATCTGTGCTACAAAGGGTTTTCCCAGTATTTTAGGAATTTTGTTAACAAGTCAAGAGAGAGTATGAATGTATGATGCATATCTGCATCAGGATGGCAATAGTAAACATAGTGCTGAACGAAGGGGACCATGGAACTTCAAACAAAGTCTTCAGCCATGTATTAATGCAAAATATCAGATACGATCAGGGATCCAAATACCGGCGGTAACCAGCCAGTTACCGCCGGTAACCGGTCTTACCGGTGCCGACCGGGAGAAAAAAAAAACCGTCGGTTTTTTATTTAATTCAAATTTAAACTTTTGAATGTAAAAATTGGTTTCTCTAATGATATTTATATTGTTTAACACTAATAGAATGTATTAAGAAGATGCATATATTTCCCGTGCTTGATTTCATACTTTTGCCATAATGTATTAGGAATTTTCAAATTTTGAATGTAAATGTTAGTTTCCCGAATGATATTTACATTGTTTAACACTAATATGATGTATTAGGGAGATTCATCAATCTCCCATGCTTAACTTCATACTTTTTGCCATGAATATGTTAAGAATTTCCAATTTCAAATTTGAAAAACCGGGTTTTAGCGGTTTTTCCGGTTTTAGCGGTTTTTCTCCGGTTTTTGGCGTTACCGGCGGTTTTTCGATTACCGATTTCAAATTCAAATTTTGGCGCGTGAAATTAATCGGTTTTTCCGTTATCGGCGGTTTTCCGGTTCGTCGGTGAACGGTACCGCCACCTAGCGGGATTTATCCCGGTAGCGTAGCGGTATTTGGAACCTTGGATACGATTATAAATGTGATGCTAACGTGGTAAAGTCATGCATGTCCTGATTTGCAATGCTGAAGAGTATGGATTATGACAGAGTATAAACTGATTTGCATTCTATAAAAACAACTATTAGGAAATAATTGGTTGTACTTGTATGGACTATGGAGGGAATTGATATTACTTTTGGAGTGGTATTGGGGAAGTTTCTTCCTTTTTCTATTAATGCACGCCTTGGAGTTGTGCTGAAGGATAACTAATTCTTCCTTATCTATTAGAGCAGTTGAGTACTACTTGTTCATTGTCCTTGGGTTAATTGCTTGCTTCATGTTAACATATCCATTCTGCAACATACTTCCCATGGATGAAAAAAAATGCAGTGCTCTGTGTATTGCCCAATGGCATCGTTGTCTAGCCTAAAAATCATCAGTATTCGATTCCACTCAGAAAGTTTAGTCCTCTTATCATTAATTAACATAGTTATTTTTAAGCCATGAGACAAAAAAAGGGGGGGAATTATAGTGAAAGCGAAGAATGTCCTTTATTTTTGTTTTCTTTTAGTTGAAATGATTGGCTCTTCCATTTTATTTGTTTGCTACGTGTTCTCTTCTGTCCTTTATTTTCTTGACTTAGTCTTCTGCCTGCTTCATTTTCTTTATGCTAACTTGGAAATCATTACTTGTCAATGCAGAGTGTGGCCTATGATCGCTCAAGTGCTCCCAAGGATTTCCAGGTCCGTGGATGGTACCAAGGACCTGAAGATGATTCAGACACGGAGATAACAACTTTAGGAGAGTTCTCTTATGACCTTGAGAAGAGCAATGCCCAGACCTTCCAATTAGAGAGAACTGAATTACGGGTTGTCAACATGGTTCGGCTTGACTTCTCCTCAAACCACGGGAACTCGGAACTGACATGCATCTATCGCTTCAGGGTGCACGGTAGTGAGCCTGGCTCTCGCGATAGTGCAGCATTGCAGGCCTGATCTGAGAGCTTGACAAGGTTCTCGCAGTCTTGCCCATATGGCCTTTGCTTTAGCGTTCAGCTCTTTAAGCCACTGTCAGACAGTACTTCTAGGCAACTAGATTAACTTGTGGAGGGAAGAAGTGCGATAAGGCTCCATCGTAGGTTCAGCTCATTACAAGCTACCAACCTATGTATCTCAGGTTGACGTTAATTTGTAGCATAATGTCATGAACAGACGCTGGCTTGCTATTTTGTTCCTAGCTAGATTTACTATTTGTTTGTATCTGGCAACTATGATTGTTCGTTGCTATGGTTGTACTGTAACTGTTGGCAGTACTGTAATGTAAAATTAAGTTGATTCTGGGGTGCATGTGCATGGAGTTAAGCTTCTCTTTTGAACAAATTATCCCACTGTTAAAGCTTTCTGAAACAACGCTGAGCAATCCAAACATGTACCAGTAGATTATCAACAAAGGGAAATCAAACTGTACTCATGTGTGCTTGGAGTTTTTGTAATTTGTGCCGTTAAGGATCAATGACACTGTCGTATGTTTCGATTTTGATCTGAATGTGCAATCGATCACACTGAGATTAATTTGGGAATCTACAACTGTCATTAATTTTCTCACCCAAAGCCCATGACCTTCGGCGCCAGCTTCAGCAGTTCCGGCAACGTGTCCGGCAAGAACTTCCTGGCGAACAGGTAGCACACCGCCGTGCTCTGGCCGCCGCCGTTGATGGTGCAGTTCCGGTCAGTCCTAATACCCTCGAGCAGCTCGGCGCTGACGTCCTTACCGGCGAAGCTCTCCGGGTGCCGGCCCCCAGTCCACCGGGCGTACGTGAGCGTCCGGTTGGCGTTCCCGGGCCACCCGGACGCCTCGATGAACGTCGGCACGTAGTGCTCGTCCATGACGCAGGGCGGAAGGCAGTGGCGCTGGAACACCGGGAAGTAGGTCTCGTCGGCAACGAGCTCGAGCGCGAGGCCGCGGTCGACGGCGAACCACTGGGAGCCCTTGCGCCAGTGCGCGCGCGTGATGATCGGGGCCATGGCCGGGCTGTAGCGGCCGCGGACGTGGAAGCCCGGCGCGTCGAAGAGGTCGACGAAAGAAGTGGTGCCGCCGGAGTGCATGAGGTTGGAGTAGACGGCGGTGAAGTTGCGGAGAGGGATGCAGGTCTCGGAGAGGAGGACGAAGCGTTGGTTGGCGACGTCGAGGAGGGCGTTGGCGAGGAGGCGGCGCTCGGCTTCCGCCATGCTGGACTGCCCCCACCGAGCTTCCTGCGTGCGCGGAAACCCAGAAGCAAAAGCTATTACTCTCTCCGTCAAGTTTACAGGCAAGGAGATATTAAAAATAATTACAATATCTTTAATTATTATCTCTAAACCCTATATTTAATATATGTACATAGAAGATATAAAGAAATTAAATATTTATTAGAGATATAGAGAGAACATCACACTAACATTACATTAGAATATAAAATATATCCTATATTATATACATTATTATGCAACTTCTTTCACTAAAAATGTCTTAATAATAATGTGAGACTCACTATATATTTCCTACCTTGATTTTTGATGTGCGTCCGTCCATCGGCTTGGGTTCCAATCCTCGAGAAATTCTCTGTGCTAAATAGGCTCTAACCTCTTAAGTGCATTTTGCTGCTGCTGCTGTGTTATACTACATTCCTTAATTATTTACTTCTTATTTTCTAGTACAAGAGGGACGTACACTTAACAAACACTTCACTAACGCTATGCACATGTACACATATGCGTACATATCTCTTGTATATATTAGAAATTTTGCTAAAACTAAATAGACTCATAGAATACATACATACATACGTTACGTACGTACGTACGTACGTATGTATGTATGTATGTATGTGTACTCCTTTTATTCGGTGGGCACCAACATCGAACCGGAGATTTGAACGCAGTGGGCAGCGTTCTTCATGATCAATGGGAGTGCTTCAATACACACAGTACATGAGCATCCTGTTGCTATTATTTTTTATAAGGACACGGTCTCCGATACATTTTTTAAAAAATAATGATATGACAGTACTTCTTCCCAGCACAACTCATAATACATGTTTTTTTAATTTAACACAGTTTCCAAAACAAAATTTTAACCACTAATTTGTATGTAATATATTTATAAACCTAATAAAATTATAATAATATAAAAGTACTTTTTAAGAAAAATATATATATATAATTTTTCATATACCTGATCTAAATATTTAAAAAAATATTGATAGTCAAAGTTTGACTATACATATCCCAAATCAATATGTATTTGTGATTTGAGAGTGTATTTTTAATGAAAAATCTAGTAATACATTTCCACATTCAAAATACAATTACTTTTGTGTGTATTAAATGTCAAAATTTTAAAAGGTTTACCACACGCATTCTAAAATAACATCAAAAAGAACGGTGGGAGTAACGTGTTTTGCCGGGAAATTTAGTAATCGAATACTTATCAATATTAGAAGAATATTTATTTTGTAAAACTAAATCTATAAATTGGATGTGAACTAGTCAGTGTGTGCGAAGCATTCATAATCAATGACAGTGCTTCTGGACTCGCAAAAATAATAATGGCCGTGCTTCTAGAAAGCCATGGCAATGTCGAAGACCAAGCCTAAATTAGATGTGAGAATAGGTTTTGCAAGCTCACTTTGCTGGGCACCCTGCGGCCGTAGAACACGGAACCCTTCTCCGGCGAGCCGGCGTAGGAGGGGTCCGGGTGCACGTACACCGAGTACAGCCCGCGGTACTGCCCGTCGAAGAACCTCTTCCACAACGGCGCCAGCGGCAACTCCCCGCGCACGAGGAACATGAACGCCACCTTGGGCGCGACGAGCACCAGCGGGCTGATCCCTTTGATCCTCGGCGCCATGGACGCCCGCAGCAGCAGCTCGTCGTCCGTCATGTTGTGCATCATCAAGACGCGCCTTTCGTCGTCACCTCCACGGCTGTCCTTGTTGCCATTGCCGCTGTCATTGCCACGCTGCTCCTCTTTGCGCGACGCAGGCGGTGGAATCAGCGGCGGCGGTGACGGAGGCGGACGAAGTGGCGGCGGCGGTGGCGCGGAGGGGACGGTGGCGGTGAGCTGGAGCACGGTTGTCTTGCCGGTGGCGGTGGTGGCGGGGAGGGAGCGGAGGAGGAAGTTGGATGCCATGCCGAGCGCGAAGGCGACGGAGAAGAGGAGAAACCGGGACAGGAGGCCCCACACCTTCGCCATGGCCGTCCTCCACTCCTGCTTAGTCCCGATCAGCTTGTGCTAACTACGCTTAGTTCTTGTGATTTGTGAGTTGATTAGTGGGTGATTAATTAGGAGTAATTAAGAAGCAGGTTGGCTTAAAATTTACCCAATGAACGGTTGACCTAGCTTGTTGGTGCTGCCGCTGCCGCGCCATGCTTTTGCTCCTGCACGTAACTGCATGCCTAGATGGATTGTCCTTTACGTAATTGACTGATGCATTCATGTGCCATTACATTATATGCATGTGAGCCATTTGCGTATAATCTGGGAGACGTCTCGTGGTGAAGCGCGCCGGAGAAAGATTACCTTAGCTGAAGAAGCTTTCCCAGCATTGCTTGTCGCTACGAGCACAACCGTGGAAGTTCATTGTGCTTCGAGATTCGTAAGCCTCTCCTTCCTCAAGCCGTCCACAGCCGCTGCCGCCCCCGAAGCCGTCCGAGTGTCAGGGTCGGATTTTTGGAATCCGAACCGTCTGCGCATTACTGTATTTGTCTTAGATCAAAACTAGTGACACAATTGAACAGTGATGAGTATATCACCGAATAATGTTTTTTACAATAATAAAAAGTATCGCCCTTACAGTCATTTGTTACAACTGAGGTTACAAGATCTCTCAAACTTACAAGATATAGTGGAAACAAAACAAAACTTTGAAGATGGCCCATCAATACACTATACGTAATTAACTGGGAAAGTGCAATTTAGTACTTTGGATATCCTTCATCGAAGCCACACACGAAGTAGTGGTAGTCTCCTTCCGTGTCTTCATAATCCTTTGAGATTTGTGTGTGTAGCATGCGAGTACATAGAGTACTCCGTAAGTATTAGGAAAATGTAGTTATTTATATGCTAAACTTAACAAGATTGGTTTATTATGGTTCTTTTGTATAAAGCAATATTTCACAAACTTTTATATTTTACAAAGCACTCGACCAAAGTATTCAATTTAATTAAACTACATAATATTATAGTGAACATTCCAATCACTTAACACTACTAAACAGGCTCCATCTGTCAAGGTTCAAAAATACGGGTTCCATTCACTAATACTAGCTCCATCCACGAACACACTCAAGAGTTCTATTCACTCGAGTTTCAAGAGATTTATTTTCAAACCAAAATCAAATATCGCCATGTGAAACGCACATTGCCCGCCTTGACCGTGGGCACAGACTATCTAGATAGTGTTATATTCTACAAAAGTTGCACACTTTACTCACAAGAAATAATCAATTTTCATCGGCCAATACATGTGTTTTATTAGACGTGTGACTAAGTGATTATCACAAAGTCTTTACAATGCGCACCGTTGAAGGGTTCCATCCACTCAGTCAGAAGCCCCCTCTTGTGCTATGTGGGACAACTGTCTCCATCCAACACCCACTCATACCTCTGGCAGAATCTAAGCAGGCTGTTGTAAATTAATTAGCTAGGTCTGTCCCAAACTAGACTTGTAGTTACACAGTAGTGCTCAAATTGGATAGTTACGAGCATCAGTTCTAATTGACTAAGATAGTACTTTCACAATCCAAGATGTAATCTTACCATCAGCCCAAGTTTAGAATAGTTTTTCCATTTTATTTTACTTTATAAACCAACGACGATATCTATTGCCAAATATTTGATAAAATAACCTTTAAGAATAATTGTATTTAATTTTTTTCAACCCAAGGGATGATTTTGACCAACTAGCTTGTCTAAGAAAATCTATCATTCTAAACTAACCACAATAATGTACTCATTGATACTAGGGTGGAAAAGGTGCATGGGTTTTAGATATAAATGAGAGTTGTTTCAAGTAGGATTTAACTAATTAATTCTTAATGATTGAATTATTATTTTATGTAATTAACCACGCATAATAGTTTTTAAACAATATAAGAAATAACTTTGCAAACAAAGGATCAACATAATCAAGAAAGACTTGCCTTCAATGATGTTAGCTGGTACTTCTTCATGTAGATCTTGGACCAACTCAACAACGTCACACATTACCAGTATAAACAAATAAAATCAAATAAAATCATGAAAATATAAAATAGGTACTGAAAGGTATATTATGAATTTAGATGAATTTAGAAATTTTAACCATTCGAATCAGAGTTTCAGGCAGTGGAGAATGGGCCATCGGAAGATTCGACTAAGGGAAAATACAAAAAATGAGAAAGAAGGGAATATTTCATTCAGCTAGAAAATAAATAAAAAGGAAGCTGACGAGTGGGTGTAGGATCAAAAATAACCAACTAGAGAGGGGTGAATAGGAGGTTTAAAAATTTTCTAGCCTTCTAAATAATTTCTACAATTTTAATATGGCTGAAATTTAAATCAATTGAAACCTACACAATTCTAATAAGTTTGTTGCACTACAAGTGTAAATTTCTACGGGAGGCTCGTCGCGCCCAGGCTTCTCCGCACAGTCGGTCCTCTTCGCGCCGCCGCTGCCGCGCCTTGTCAGTTGTCACAGCCCACCGCCGCCGGTCGCCTAGGGTTTCTTCGCTCCTCGTCTCCTCAGCTCTCCAGGTGCACTTCTCCCCCATCCTAATCTCAACCACATCGATCGGTATCGGCGTCGACTAGGGTGGCTGTCAGTTGCCCGTTGGGTCTTGGCTGTGGACGTGTGGCATTTTAGGCTTCGGTGGCGACTGCCAAGAAAAGCCCAAATAACAGGCCTAATAACAGGCGCACCAAATTGAATCGGCTGGAATCGTGCCGGTTTCTAATTAATAGAGCACGAGATATAAGGACCCAATATTTAAAACAATTACATAATTTAATGGAAAAAATGTAAGCCACGCTAGGCACAAATAACAGGCGCACGAATTTGTCTTTGATTAGTTTAATTTACAGTCTTCATAAACCAAGTGTAATGATACGAAAACTGCAGCCTACCATCCTGTATGAAAATATGTTCAGAATTTCATTTCCTTGTGGCCCAAATAGTGCGGTACAGACCAAACTGTCAAAACAGACATGCATCTGGTTCATGATTAGTTTCATGTTCGTGTATCAAACATTATGCCAAATATCACAGATGACCAGGTATCACATTAAAATCAGCTCAGCTTCATTGAAGCTATCTGGGCGGCAAGCTCCATGGCCTCCTTGATTTGAGCAGCATCACTTCCTGCATTGCAGAATTTACAGAATCCATGTATTCATCACTAGACTTTCAGCGCTGGACCCTAAATGTCAAAGAATGGCGTGCTTGCTCACCTGCCCCTGGGCAATGCCATTCTTGCCGCCACCTCCTCTTCCCTTGAGTGGTGCAATTGAAGGCGTAAGCCAATCCAACACCTTGAAGCCACTGGGAGCATTGGGAGGCACACCAGCATAGATAATAGCTTTATTTGTGGCCTCATCCGTGCTAAATAGCATTATTGGCAATTCCTGGACAATATAACCCACAAGTTCATCGCCACATCCGAGATTTGACAAAAGAAATAAATTATCTTTATAATTAATACTAAAATAAACGATTGGTGTAAGTTGACTTTTCCCCACTTCAGATTGAGGCTAAAATTCACAATAAGTACCATTTGCATCACCAACTAGGGATAGAAATCCTACTACCAGAGGAAATCCTGCAGGGGGGGCCAATTACCGAAAAACCCAGAGGAAAATGGAGCAAAATTCGAATAGCAAAATTTGAAATTTGACTTTTGAAACCTGTAACCGGAAAAAACCAGACGGTTACCGCCAAAAAAAAAACAAAGAAAAACCACTAAAAACCAGTTATAAGTAATTAACAATTGAAAATTCTTAATACATTCATAGCAAAAAGCATCAAGTCAAGCACGAGAGGTCCTAATACATTGGATAAGTGTTAAACAATGTTAAACATCATTAGGGAATCCAACTTTTACATTCAAAAATTCAAGTTTGAATTTAAACAAACCCGGCCAGAAAATTGTTTCCCGATACCCATCGGTAAATCCGGTTACCGTCGGTAACCGGCTGGTTACCAGCGAGATTTCTATCCCTGTCACCAACAACTTGTGATCTAAGGGCATCTTCCCTCCACCTTGGTGGTATCAAAAACCTTGTAGCATCAAATTTCAGCTGAGGTGGAAAAAATGAGGGAAACCGAAGGGGCAATACACAGGCAAAATAAATGCACTGGGTTCAAGGCAGTGTCACCACCATTTCTTTTTGATGCGCAGTCTATGGGCCATTTCATTTTGATGTGCAGTGTGTGGGCCAGTGTTTTGGGACCACTAGATAAAATAGGTCGGAGATGCGGTATCTCTAGTTGTGCAACATCCCAATTTCCACCTTTAAAAAATTAATTTCAAAATTAATTATTTCAAAGATTTGGATTTTCTGTATAATCCTGGAAATCAATCTCCAATTTCAAATTCAAATCTGAAATTCAATTCCAATTACAATTTAAAAGTCCAAACTTCAAATCTGGAAATAATTTTATTTCTCTGGACCAAGCCCATTTTCTTTCTCCTTGGGCAGAGCCCATTTTTCCTAGCCCAAGCCCATCTATCTTTTACTTTTTTTCCTTCCTTTCTTCTCTTCCTCTGCTGCCTGACCACCAGCCACCTACGTCGCTCTGGCCGTGCCGCCCCGCCTTCGATTCCTTTGGAAACCATCAATCCCTCATGTAGTCAAGTTTCCTCCATTTCTTGTCACTAATTCCGACCGGTTCCATCTATTTACATGCGCATTGATTTCTTTCCAAAATCCGTCGCAAATTTGCCATGGAGTCCATGTCGGTTTCTTCTTCACCCAACCCGAGCCTTCAAATGCGAGCCTCATGACAGCATTCAACCCTTCACGCTCTCTCCAACCAAGATTCCAAAACCGAACAGAAGAAATCCGGTCGGTGGCGTGAACGGTAACCGGGCGGTTATCGGCGATTCTGAAAAAGAGTAAAACCGGTCACAATTTAAAAATCAAAATTTGAATTTTGAGATGTTTTGAAACCGATGAACCGGAAAAACCGCCGGAACTAGAAAAGCGCTTCAGAATCGAAAAAGCGGAAAAAACCGCCAAAATTCGAAAATCAAAAATTCATACCGCCGGTTTTGATTCGGGTCTCCACCGTAAAACGGTAACCGGCGGTTACCGGCTGGTAACCGGCGGGATTTTGATCCCTGCCTCCAACCACACTGTCTCCCGTGCTTTGCTCACCGTCGACGCCCATGTTCACCGCCATTGTCCAGCATCGCAACCTCCCGCTCCAGTGAAGTTCTTCAAAATTTGTTCGTGTCACATCATGTTCTAGTCCCTCATCTACCTTCCTCTCAAGTCAATTTGATTTTCGTGTAGTACTGCAGTGAATCACCGGGAATCGAGTTCTTCCCTAAACCGGTCGAATTCGCCTCTCGCCATCAATTCATCGTCTCCGGTGAGCCACTTCTCAATTACTCGCATTCCAATCCTCCTCTCTATATTCTCTACCATTCAATTTGGCCGATGGTATGCCTTGGAACACCGCCACCGACGCCGACTTCTTCCCCATCGCTGGCCGACGTCGCCAGCCCACCTCCGGCTGCCCATGAGTTCGCCGACCGCACCACAATACTCCCTATACACACGCAAACACCGAGGTGCCACCGCCAGAGCATTGTTGTCCGCACCCGACCACCACCCCGACCGCCACCATGCTCTATTCGCCGCACCACCACCTCCCTAGGACCATTGAGGCCGCGCTGTTCCAATTTGCTGATCGCCCGTGTTCCCCACGCCTCCCCTCGCCAGCGTCGCCACCTTCTCCCCTGTTCTCTCCTCTGTTTCCAGTCTTATCTCTATCTCAATGACAGTCGTGGCACACTAGTCAGTTTTCCCTTTATTTAATTTAAACCCAAGAGAATATTCTCTAGAATATCCCCCCCCTCAATTTCAGCATTTTCCCTTCCAATAAATCTTCTGATGGCCCGATCTCAACCGTCCAAACTCTTAATCTACCCTCCAGTGCCTATTTTACATATTCTATATTTTTTATGATTTTATTTGAATTTAATTATTTATTTGTTGTGTTCCCATTTTGTGCGTAGAATCCAACGCTATTGAGTTGATCCAAGACCAGTAGGAAAGAAGTCTCAGCTAACATCAACAAAGGAAAATCTTCTTTGCATGTTGTACCATGTTTATAAAATCTACTTTACTGTTTTGAACCTATAATGCACCGCTATTTCACATAAAATGATAACTTTCTTTTTAGGGTTGTCAATTAATCCGATTTTGATTATAACAGCATTTGATGTTGATATCCATGTACCATTGTCACCCTAGAGTATATTAGTCCAAATATTGACATCATATAACTGACTAGTTTAGAACGGTAGAATTGCTTAGACAAGCGTAATCGGCCATATAACCCTAGGGGTGGAAAAATAATAGTCTAATCAATTCTATCGTTCTAATCTAGTCCAACAATTATATTGTATCAACATTTGGACTATACTCTAGGGTGACAATGGTACATGGATATCAACATCAAATGAGGGTACAATCAACATCAGATTAACTAACACTAAAACAAAGTTATCATTTTATATGAAATAGCGGTGCAATATAGATTCCTTCATTGACATTAGCTGGGACCAGGGTTCAAAATCCCGGCGGTTAGACCAGAATCAAAACCTACTGGTGTCAATTTTTTATTTTCAAATTTTGGCCGGTTTTCGGGTTTTCGTTACTGGGTTTTTCCGATTATCGTGGATTTTTCCTAGGTTACACCGGTTTTTAGTTACCGGTTTCAAAACATCTCAAAATTCAAATTTTGATTTTCAAATTGTGACCGATTTTTCCCAGATCGCCTGATTACTGCTACTGCATTGGTCGACGGATTTCTTCCTGCTCGTTTTTGGAACCTTGGCTGGGACTTCTTCCTGCTGGTCTTGGATCAACTCAATAGCGTCGGATTCTACGCGCAAGACGGGAACACAATAAATAAATAAGTTCAAATAAAATCAGAAAGATATAAAATAGGTCCTAGAAGGTAGATTATGAATTTAGAAATTTGAATCGTCCAAATCGGAGATCAGACAGCAGAGAACATGCCATCGGAAGATTTGCCGAAAGGGAAAATGCTAAAATTGAGAGGGAAGGGAATACTCCAGAGAATTCTCTCGCACTTAAATTAAATAAAAGAAAAACTAACTAGTGGGCCACACCAGTCAATGAGATAGAGATAAGAGGGGGCAGGAAACAAAGGAGAGAACAGGGGTGAAGGCGACGATGCCGATGAAGAGAGGCATAGGGAACAGGAGCGACTGGCAAAATGGAACAGTGCAGCCTCAAGGGTCCTAAGGAAGGTGGTGGCGCTCGGAACACGATGGTTGTCAGAGCGACGATCGAGGCGGTGGTCAAGCGTGGGCAGCGACGGTCGAGGCGGTGGCCAGCCTTGGGGTTTGCATGCGCACGGGCACAGCGTAGATGTGTGGAGTACTTCGGTGCAATTAGCGATCTCGAGGGCGATCGGAGGTAGGTTGGCGACGGCAACCGGCAACGATGGCGGTGTTCCACGGCAAACCATCAAAATTGAATGGCAGGGAAGATAGAGAGGATGATTGGAATGCGAGGAATTGACAAGTGGCTCACCAGAGACGAATCAATGGCAAGAGGCGAATTCGGACAGTTTGGGGAAGAACTTGATTCACGGCGATTCACTACACAAAAATCAAATTAACTTCAGGAGAAGGTAGATGAGGGATTAGAACACAATGTGACACGAACAAATTTTGAAGAACTTCACCAAAGCGAGAGATTGCGATGCAGGACGACGGGGGTGGACATGGACGTCAACAGCGAGCGAAGCATGGGAGACGATGGGGTTTGAGGAGAGCATTAAGGGGTTGAATGCAGTCATGAGACTCGCATTTGAAGGCTCGAGCGAAGAAGGAAATCGACGCATACTCTACGACAAACATGCAACGATTTTTGGAAAGAAATTAATGCACATGAAAATAGATAAAAACAGCCAGAATCAAGGTTCCAAAACCGAACCTAAGAAATCCCGATCGTACGGTAGTAATTCAGAATCGACCAATTCACGAAAAACCGGTAAAAAATCGGTCACAATTTGAAAATCAAAATTTGAATTTTGAGATGTTTTGAAACCGGTAACCAAAAACCGCCAAAATTCGAAAATCAAAAATTCATACCGCCGCTTTTTCTTCACGGTCTCCACCAGAAAAAGCAGAATCACAGTTATCGTGGCAGAATCACGCGGGATTTTGATCCCTGGCCAGAATTAGTGACAAGGATAATCGAAGAAACTTGATTGCGTACGAGATTGACGGTTTCCAAAGGAAGAAACGGAAGAAACGGAGAGACGTATGTGGCTGGCACTCGGGCAGTAGAGCAGAGGAAGAAACGGAGAGGAGGGAAGAGAAAAGGAAGGAAAAAGATAGATGGGCCTGGGCCAAGAAAAATGGGCTCAGCCCAAGGAGAAAAAGAAAATTGGCTTGGCCCAGAGAAATGGAATTATTTTCATATTTGAGAATTGGATTTGAATTTTGAAGTTTGGATATTTTGAATTTTGAATTGGAATTGAATTTCATATTTGAATTTGAAACTGGGGATTGATTTCTAGGATTACACAGAAAATCCAAATCTTTGAAATAATTAATTTTAAAATTAAATTTTTAAAGAAGGCAAAAATTGAGATGTTACAAGTTGTCTAGATGATGTGGATAATTTTAGAGACAACTGGGTTGGAGATGCCCGAACTGTTCATTTGGACTCATTTCTTGAAAGTCAAACGAAAAGACAAGTATATAGTGTACTGACCTTTTGGTCCTTCACTTTGATAACTGCTTCCCGGATAGCAGTGGTATCAAGGCCCACATCGACATGAGCAACAACAAATGGCTTTCTCTCAGAAAGAGCAGCATCTGCTGCGTCCATTGCAGTCTTCACAGCCTTTTGGATATTTTCTTCACCCATTTTCTTCTTGGCCTTCCTAAGTTGATCCTGAGATATGCAACAGCTGCAATCAGCTCAAAACTCAAAACAATAAAATAATACTGAATTGTTAGTAATTGTTTTCTTCCTTTGACAAGATGAGAAAGCTAAAAAGAAACATTTACAGACCTCCAACTTTGAGACCATGCCCCTTAGATCAGCTTTTCTTGCAGCTGGGATAGCAGCTGCATCCAAAGTACTCTTGATGGAAGCAATTTTCTGATAAAGAAACATCATTGTTAGATCCAATACGAAATAGATCAACAGGAAATGTCTCCAAATTACAATTTAAATCATCTATCCATATAAATATAATGGCTAAGCACAGAATATTTCTCATGAAAGATGTATACATCAGAAAACTTTTATTAATACCTAATTTATGAGCGCATCTTAAACCTGCAACTCACATTAGGAAGATGCACAAACACAAAAGAAAAAAAGCGTAGTACCTTTTCCAATATGGCTCCCTCCAATTTAGATGCTTCATTGATATCAGCATCAATAGATGATGCCAACATCATAGCCTGGGTGGCACATTCAGCGGTGACAGCTGTTATCCTCCGAACGCCTTTCGCAATACCCTCCTCAGATAAGAGGGCAAATGCTTTAGCATCTCCAGTGTTCTTGATATGTGTGCCTGATGCACTTAAAAAACTTTAAATAACATAACCACAAAATGTAGTAGTACATAGCAGATGGTAGTAAATATACCTCCACACAGCTCAGTTGATATGGATAACCATTCTTTGCTTTCAGGATTTGCAAGCAGATCTTCCACTTTGCGACCAACTGATACAACTCGTACTGGATCAGGTAGATCTACAAAATCCATATGTGAAATCTACAAGAAACAAGAGAGCAGCCAAACGAGACATGAGAATATGGTATGTCAAGCTGAGCTAACTTACTTCACCAAACACAGCTCGAGACCATTTATGCGTTTCGCATCAGCTAATTTTATTTCACGTGCAAATACCTCCAACTTCTCCTTTATTTGTTGGTTCACTATGGACTCAATTTCTCTCAAATCTTCAGGCTGAACAGGTTTCCCTGTTATGGACTTAACAGTTAAGTTAACAAACTGAGGAAATACATCATGTGAATGCAATATGAAAAGAACCATCTCATACCATGGGAGAAATCAAATCTCAGCTTCTCCGGGAGAACAATGGAACCTTTCTGGTCAACGTGATCACCAAGTACTTCCTGCACTTACAATGGTGTAACCATCAAGAGCGTCTGTGTAAATTTTAGAGAAGCAAAGAAACATACCCTCAAAGCAAAGTTCAGCATATGGGTACACGTATGGTTTGGAGCAATCAGAGCACGCCGGACGTAATCAACCTGCCAATGGTAACATGAATATTGAAATATGATTTAGCAAATATCACAGATGAACTGATTCAGTATAAAGATTTCGTTAGTAAAGAATGTTACCTTGCATGTCACTTTATCGCCAATAGACAAGGAACCTTTTGTAAATGAGCCAATATGCAGAACATAGCCAGCAAATACTTGAACATTGTTAACAGTAAAAGATCCAAGTGACCATTCAATACTTCCATTGTCATATATCTGATGCCGAAAAATTCATACGTCAGGTCAAAAAAATCATAGAAGGTATGGCAAATATTCAAACGTCAGGTCAAAAGAATCATAGAATATATGGCACAACAATGACACAAACAAACGGATAAATTTTCAAGATCTTTGAATGTAAATTGCATTATTTATTGCTGTTATATAGTGATATCCACTTGTAGAAATCTAATTGGAAAAATCAAAGCTTTCACTATATTGTATGAGCAACACTTCTACCAATCTCAAAGGAGATTGGATACAACACCAACTTAATATTTGAAATGGTGAAATTATGTACATAACAAAAAGAAAAATTCCTTATAACATTTATTTATCAGGACTACTGCAGATTATTGTGATGAAGCACAACTGCACAACAAAGAACACTGGATACCAGATTTCAACTATATCAACATTACATCCACAATAACGAAGATGTACCTGACCACCCTGTTCTGCATAGAAGCTTGTACTTTCCAACACAAGACCAACGTCCTCATCACCGGATGCAGTGGCTATGTACTCTGAGCCAGTATAGATAGCCTTCACAACACTTCCATGTTCCTGAAAATTGTTTTTAAGGTAAGTAGACCATAATCAGTATCTAAGTGCTTAACCGTAGTTCAAAATATGAAAAATGTAAGAATAGCTGGAAGCTATCAATCAGGTAAATTTACTTCTTTGAATATTGGACGAACTATACCTAATAAAATTTTAATATAGCCAAACCACAACTAAAAAGAATCTAATAAATCATCTAACCTTGTGCTGGAACTGGCTATCATCTGTGCTGGCAAGCCCCTGGTCATGCAGCTGCGATGTAGCATTAGCATCCATAACAATAGAATTTCCCCAGCCTTCAAAAAGAAACATGTATCGGTGTATAAGAAAAACAGAAAAAAATTAAGTACCATCTAAATTATATCAGACAAATTAAGAAGAAAGCTGCCCAGTCAATTGAAACACCAGCAGCATATCGGAGATATAAGGAAAATAAATACAAGATTATTAACTGAAAAGACAAATAGAAAGAGCACTTGGATAACAAACAGCACCACGAGCGAACTATACTTGTAGGATTAAAAACAACCTTGTACCGAGCATTCCTAGCCTTTTGCCTCGCTTCTTCCATAGAAGAACTAAAACCTTTCATGTCAACAGTCAGCCCATAGTCGACTGCCATGACCTATGGAATGGGAAACAATAACAATACAAGATAAACTGACAATAAAAGCTATATTAAATTTGCTGATCAAAACATGAAGAACTAACCTCAGTCAAATCAATTGGATAACCATAGGTGTCCCACAGAATAAATGCATCCTGAAAGAACGTATAGCAGTTGCAGCATATGAAAGAAAACAACACAAACTTGAAAAGTTCAACAAGCTGTTAACGTGAGGTAACTGAGGTTAACACACATGACTGAAGTATGATCTAAGGGACAAGTTATATACAGTGAACTGCATGTCCATTCTTAAAACATGGTTGAGAGGAAAACAGTTATTCTTAATTATTGTACAGAACATGAGATCAAGTTCGCATTGTAGTAGTAGAACTTCTGAGTTCTGACAAGTTTATTTGATACCATCAAACACAAATCTAACATATGATGATCAAATGCTATATTTGAGTTAGCAGTCCACAAGGCAGGACGGCAAATATTTCAGCTTCATTTTGTTCCAAAAAAACCATTCGCATTTGATCTCAAAGAAAGAGAAATGTTCTTCACCTCTCCATTGATTTTCAGTTCTCAACACAGACAAGGTTAAACAAAGTACTACTACATACTGCAGTGAGGTTGATATGATCAAACAGCACATGTTGTAAAACTTAAATGATGACACAATAACCCATTTAGATGGCTTAGACCAGGGTTCGAAAACCAACGGGGCGAACAGGATTTCCCGGTGGGTACCGGGAAATAAAAAACCGGCCGGGTTTTTCCGAAGTGCATTTATGTTTGTGGGTCTTCTATGACTACGTAATGCACCTCCTAGGTTGGTTTAAGCCTTTTTTGTGCTAGATTACCTATTATATGAGCTAAATATGCTTTGAAACATCCTAAAGTCAATTTTTCCCCTGTTTTTAGCGGTTTTTCCGGTTTTTTGGGCGGTATCCAGCCAGTTCCTACGTTGCGCAGATACTTCACAAAAGTCACGTACCGATATTGGATACTGTACCAAACATGGATACGGCCCCGATACCTATCATGCTCGTATCCCTTAATTTATGATTATTCAAAAAAGAAAATAAATCTCGATACTTCTCCGATATTTCATGGATACTTTGCTGATACCTCTTGACCTAATATCAAGCCCAGCCCATCCACAGACGCATCTCCACCCCGACTGCATCTCACGACTCCCTCTCTCCGCCCCTGCCGCCGCCATCCCCTCCCCTCCGGTCGCCCTCTCCCTTTCCCTCCCTCCCCTCTGGTCAGCCCCTCACCGACGCTACCTGATCCAAGCTGTTGCCCCCCTTCTACTCCGAGCGTCGCCTTCGCCAATCTACTTCATCCGGCCACCCCACCCCACGCCCGCATCTGAGTCACGAGTGGAGCTATGGAGGCAGCAGCCTCGGCGTCACCGCTCCCTCCTCCATCCACTACCCACACGACCACGATTCGGGGGCGCTGCATAGGGGGTTAGGGTTTCTTCGCATGCGCACAGGGCGGGCGCCGCTGACTCATCAGATTCCCCATCACCGATAATCATCGTCTGGCCGAGTCGCAATTTCGCATCGCCCAGGTGTGTTCCGGCTCCCCTCCCCTTCGCCATGTTCCCTCCGCCCATCCGCCGTCTTTTCCGCCTCCCCTACCCTCCGCCGTCGCTCCCCTCCACGGCTCCGCTCCGCTTGGCAAAGATGGCGAGGAGAAACGGAGAAGCCGAGAGGCAAGAAACAAAGAAGCCGGTGAGGGAAAATGAGGCCAAGAAGATGCGGGCAGAGATGGAGGGAGGGAGAAATGGAGAGCGCCGATGGAGCTGTCAATGGAGGGTGGGAGCCTAGGAGGGAGAAGCGCCAGTGGAGACGGCGCCGTCAGCCTCGGGCTTAGCCTCTCGGCTGGATTTAATACGAGTCTAAGTGAAGGTCCTTCATTTTCTACAACGATGTTAATACTTATCTTTGCTCTTCAGTGTCCAAAATGTCTTGATCTGTAGTTTATGAACTTTTATTTTTCACACTGCTAAGCAGGAATGTGAGAAAGAAAAGTTGAATGAGAGGATAGCTAAGCTCTCTCATGGTGTTGCTGTTACTCAGGTGTGCCAACTCAACTATCTGGTAAAATTCATCTGTTGTATTTCGTGGCCATAAATAAAAAAGGGAGTAAAACTTTATTGCTATATAGATCAGTGCACAGACAGAAAGTGAGCTCGAGGAGAAATTGAGAGTTGAAGATGCTTTGAATGCAATAAAGGTGAATGTTCTTTTCTACATCTTCAATCCATCACTTCTTTGGAATTATGTATTGTTCATCAGTCATCACATTTCCTGTCTGCAGCGGCAGTTCGTATACTTCTAGGAACAAGTAGATAAATTTCTAAATACCAAGCAATTTGCTACATCAATATTAAGGTATTCTTGATTTCTTAATTCCTTGTAAGAATTCATTAATTTCTTATTTTTAATCTTTATTACATATGTATATAAACATATCGCCAGATCGGTATCGGGTATTAGGCCAGTTTTTCCGGTTAACGGTTTCAAATTCAAATTTCAAAACTTGAAATTTGGCGGTTTTTCCCAGTTTTCTGGTTACCAGCCGATCCGTACGGCCCCGCCGGGATTTAGACCGGTATTGGTTTTTTGATCCTTGGCTTAGACTACTTACAAACAAGGTACAAACATCTTCCAGTGAAAACTAAAATAAGTAATGCAGTAAAATTCAAAAACCATAACACTTGCCTGCCCACTAAGTACTGTCCCCCCATTCTCCTTAACAGCATCTGCAGCTTTCTTAAACTTCTCGTACCCCTGAAAATTACACCAACAGCACACAAGTATTAACTGGCTTTACAGCAGTGAAGAAGTTTAATATAATTTTTTATAGTTGCAAAGAAATAATAGAGGCCAGTTAAGTTTCAGTTGCAAGCTTTTATACAGAGAATACTGTACACTTCAATTGTAATGGGAATGCAATGGGAACTACCCTTAAAATAGGAGGATGAGAACTAGAATCATGGGTACCCAATTGAATTTAGGATGGTACAAACGAAAGCAAATTGAATTGCCAATCGCAGCGGCATCAAAAGGTGATACGATTATTAATGGTGGTTAGCCTAAGCCGTTTTAATCCAATCTAATTGTCCAAGATTGCAATTATTATCCTATATAAGCTCATGTTTCACATGTTCCCTTGAAACAAGATATTACCTGATCACTCAGCATAACACATCATATATAATATATTTACCTCTAGACGTATCGCACTAGCAAAACTGTAGTGCAAAGAACATAATAATATTAAAGTTTGCTTGTTTCATAAAAAAGCTAAAATAGTTTGTGACTAGTATACAATCAGAGTGAAGAAATATGCAAGCACTCCTTAAGGTGAGCAACTGAGACAGATTTAAAGAAAAAAAATGATTCAATGAACACATGGACCAAACTGATGTTACAGTTAAGTAAATCCTTCTGGAAACCAATATTACCTTTGCTAGAGTGTTCTCAAAGCTTTCCTCTTCACCTTTAATTATATCTTTAATCCTCTTTTCGTTGTCCCTTAGCTCAGGAAATACATCACCCATCACTTGGACAAAAACATTTACAAGGCTGTTCAAGTGAGGAAAATATAATTGGTAAATCCCATGGCATCGTCATAAAGGACATGTAATTTTGTTTTTTAAGTCTAAACAGAGTAAATGGCCAAATAACAATTTAACCTACTCCAAATATTCAATAAATAGCACCTGTACTACCGTGTTAGTGTGTTGCATTGTCCTGGTACATATCACCACATATGCCCTGGTACTGAGGTTTCAAGTTCGGATTTGAAAAAAAAAACTGGGACAATGTTCGGTACAACTCTTAACTTAAAATAAACAACACCACCAAAGAAAATGCACATAAGAACTTAAAGAAAAGGTATCATTGGCACAATGCTAGTGTGCACACAAGCACTCAAATGGGTCCAGTTCCAAGTCCAAAATGAGTAGCTCAACCACTTGGAGACAGCGACTTCACAACAGAACTAGTTAATTCTTGCTAAAATCATATAATGGAAACATAATTTTGCCTCATCATACCACATGTCTACAATCATTCCTCTAGCATTCCATGTTAAAATAAAGTTATGCACACATATTGTTTAACGTAAAGGTATGGAATATAACACAGGCAAATGATTGTTCTTACGAGCTAAAAAATCCTTGCTTTGCCTTCAGTTTTTGATGACCAAAGTGAACGGCCCGTCTAAGTATGCGCCTTAGAACATATTCTCTTCCCTCATTTCCTAAAAAGCAACCCATATTAGAATCAATGGAATACCATTGTGCAATACAAAATAAAACCCAGAAAGCATAGTAAATATAAGAAGAATAAAAACACAATCTTTCCGGTTCCGCACCATCCTCAGTGCCCATATGGCAGATCCACCCAAAAATTAATCCCACTAAGGCTCAGTTTGTGGTTGTTGTGTTGTGTTGAGCTTATTTTAAAAGCTGGTATGAAAAGGAGTTGTGAGAAGTCTGTTACTCTGTTTCCTAAATCAGATAAGTTAGACAAACTCTGTTATCCAATGGTTGTCCTCTCACATTTCATCTCATATGTTCTGGAATGTGATAATATATCCCTTCACTACTTACTTAGGAAAAAAGCAGCTAGCCCAAGTATCTAGCTCAACCAAAAGATATTATCATAATCCACCATATTGACAAACGGAGCATAAAAACAATAATAGAGATTGCAAACTATGTTCATGCACCATGGAGTACTATTTTGTGGCTGTGCAGCCAAGTAGTAAATTCTACCAAACACACAATCAGCAAACGAATCATAAATTATTCATTCCATATTATAAGCAACACTAGGCTTCCCATATCGTTTCACATCTAGACCTAGCCCTAAACTTTTAAGACAATTTTGCCATTCATGCCATCCAGTATCCTTCTCTTAGTTGCAATATCCTACCAATAGCTAATACTCTCTTGTGCCAAGACATTTAAAATAAGGTTGAATTGGTAATTTGAGTAAACACACCTTAATTCCTGACCTGTGACAAGGATAGAAGAGTTGCGGCATGTTTGGATCATTGTTATCAACTCGCGCGATTAGTCGCGACTAATCAATGATTAGTCACAAAGTCGGCCTAGGAGCACGACTAGAGGCCCTCAACTCGATTAGTTGCCTAGTCGGGCGACCTGGATTTCAAGTCGACGATTAGCCGCAACAATTTGCGCGACTTGGCACTGCAACTTGGTGCCATGGAGAAGAGGGGAAGGTGAAAGGGAGGGGGGAGACTTGCAAGGTGCAATCGGCAGTGGTGACGGTGCCGATGGCAGAGGCAATGGCAGTAACAGCGCAAGGCAGAGGACAGGAGATGGAGGAGCGGCAGCTTACGGTTTCCACTTTGCTGGATTGCTTCTTGGGCTGAGTGGGCCGAGTACTGTAAGTGAGCAAGGTTTACTATGCACCGCCGCAGCATCGCATAGTAAAAGGAATTCCCTAGCTGCAGCACTCCCTCACACAGCATCACAGCCGCAGTTCCCCCATCCCGTAACGTTGCTGCCCCTACCTTGCTGCAGTGCTGCCCTCCCCCCCCCCCCCTCCCCTTCTCAGCCCATACACCGCCGCCACCGCCGCGCTCCTTCTCCCCTTCATCCTCGGGTCCGGCCACCATCGGCAGCGTCGCCTGCACCTCCAAGTTCCTCTCCCCTCCTCTTGCCCTCTATTTCCATTTTCTCCTTATCTCTTCCCTTCTCTCGGTTCTGCTGTTCTGTTTTGCTGAGATGCTCTGTTTTGCTATCGTAGTCGTAGATCTAGTCACACTAGCAGCAGTGTTGTAGATCCAGTATCAGAGGGACTAGCACCAAGCCATGCCTTCTACCTGGTCACAACTAGTCGCACGACTACTCGCCTAAGTTGACAAGTCAGGCCATGTGGTGACTCGTCTCGACTTTGCGACTTAATAACCATGGTTTGGATTTTTTTTTTTTTGTGTGTGGGGGGGAGCCAAAATGCATTTATCTCAACAGTAAATTGCATCTCAGGTCCCCAAACTAGTGTAATTTTGACGTTTAGTTCCCCACATTTGAAAATTAATCAGATAGCTCCCAAAAGTAGCCTTCATTAGAGTAGTCATGATGGCTGTCAATGGGAGGCATAGTGATTCAACTTCTGTCATTTAGATTCCTAAAAATTGGACATACCAAACTACTTAAGGTCCATAAACTTGAATTATCCAGTGCCTCATCAATAGCTTGCATCAAAATAACATGTAACAGAACATCTGGGAGCATAATAAATTATCTTTCAATTTTAGGAACTTAAATGGCATGACTGCACAAGTTTAAGAACCTGGGACGTGAGTTTCTCATCTCAAAACAGATGCTCACTTCTGGTTTGATATCAGATAGAACTTCCTAAGATCACCCCACTGTAGAATGCAAAGTGGTAAGCTCCTTAACAAGGCATTTAGATGTCTTATAGTTGTTTTTCCATGTGTTCACAGCAAATAAATCCTACTCATATATGGATGGCAATCATTATTATCAATTATCACCAACCAAAACAGTATGCACTTACCAGGTTGAGAACCATCAGCTATAGCAAAGAAAGGGTTCTTATGTGATCTGCAACTACTCTATACGCCATATCAACTTTGCCAACATCATCAGAACCTACTTTACCAGAGTATGGTTGAATTCCATCGCCAGCCAACTGCATTTATATGTGCATATCAAATTATCAATGAATATCATGTACTGCAGACATCAATTAACAACTACAGTGCACAAGCATGATGAAAGCAATTGCAAGAGTGCATAAGGCCAACATACTTGGTGGATGGCATCAAATATTGGCATGAATACATCTGTGTCATAATTGCTCATTTTATGCTGAAGGATAGAAGTTAAACGCTCAAAGCCCATTCCTGTGTCAACATGTTTTGCTGGCAAAGGTCTCAAAGTACCATCCACTTCCTATTGAACTGAAATTTTTTATAGAAAACAATGAGTCAGTATATATAAAGAGGAAATAAGAAAAGATATCATGTACATATAAAACATAATAACCGACCATGTATTAAAATTCACCATCTACACAAAATAGAGATTAAAAATAGCATGTTCACCTGAATGAACACAAGATTCCATATCTCAATACATGTAGGATCATCGTTGTTCACTAATGAAGCAGCATCACGGTTGCCAACACGATCAAAATGGATTTCAGTACATGGCCCACAAGGACCAGTGTCACCCATCTCCCAGAAGTTATCCTGTTCAAATAGAACATGTAAATTGTTTGTGAATAAGCACATAAGAAAAACTAAGGACGTTAAGATAATAGTATAATCGAATAACATCGACAAAATGGCCCAAAAGAAATGAACACCAAAAGTAAAAGCGTAAAACTGATACAAAATATGGTCCTAGCATGGACCAACAAACCCAGCACATGCACTATACCTTGCACCCAAAAGGCAAAACCTTTTCTTTCGGCAGATATTTCAGCCATATGTTCTTCGACTGCATCGGAGCTAGGCCAGATTTCTCATCACCACCAAAGTATGTGGTATAAATTCTATCAGTAGGCAATTTGTACACCTGCATATCCAAAACAGCAATCCATAGGTAATAAGGTGGCTGATATTTCTATAAACCAGTGGGAAATTTGTACACCTACAATTTTTCACATCATTTTTCTTATTTTTGTTTATTCAGATGTATTTATGTACAAAGCCTTACATCATAAAAACGCATACAGGTCTAAGATCAGAACAAGATTTCGATGAACGCATTTTACTAACTTACTAAAATGTGCCTTCAACTACAATGATTATATCCATTGGATATGCAATTTCGTTTTGACAATCAGCATAACATTCTTCAACTACAATGGACTATATCCATTGGATATGCAATTTCCTTTTGACAATCAGCATAACATCAGCACTGCTGTTTCGTTCAAATATGTTCCTTCCTCAAACCTTTGCACATAGCACCTTTTTTCTTTCGAGTTTAAAATGGAGGCTATTTTTTCCAGACGGTTCATTAAGAATCCAATACATTGGCAAACAGTTCAGCTTTAAAGGAGTACGGGCAGATTCCATGAAGACAAACTTACAACAAAGTTTTTTTTCAGGTAGAAGCTTCCCAGGAGCAACTCATCAAAGAAACTGAAGTAATAACAGATAACACGACAATTTTTCTTCCTAAATTGCAGGTAGTTAGTTAGCTACACAAATTCATCCCTAAAAATCGTATCCTGTCATCACCAAGAATCCAAACTGGCACACAAATCAAAACGTTTATCAAGCTAAATCTCATAAACCACCAGGCACCAGCACCTATCTTTCATTAAAAACATCGTATCACCGTATAAATCACAAGCTATAGTCATCATTCCCTACTAAATTTACATTCTCTCATCCAAAAACCCAATCCTTCACCATTAGAACCCCCCAAAATCAGCACATAAGCCCTAATTCCCCCTGCTAAACTGCTACTAAATATGCAGCAAAACGATCTCATGCCAACCCACTCATCGATTCCATATAGAAGCAAGCAACCCTACACCAGACTCGCACCGCACACAAGCATACGCAGATGAACACGCGGAACAGGGAGACGAGAGGAGATCGAAGAATCTGATACCTGGGTGAGGAGCTCCCACGCAAATCCGATGGCCTCCTCCTTGAAGTAGTCCCCGAAGGACCAGTTCCCAGCATCTCGAAGAAGGTGTGGTGGTAGGTGTCCTTCCCACGTCGTCGAGGTCGTTGTGCTTGCCGCCGGCGCGGATGCACTTCTGGGTGTCGCAGGCGCGGCGCAGGCGGCCGAGCGGCGAGTCCGGCGCCGCGGTGCCGAGGAACACCGGCTTGAACTGGTTCATCCCGGCGTTGGCGAACAGCAGCGTGGGGTCGTCGACGGGGACCACGGGGCTCGACGGCCACCGCGTGTGCGACTTGGACTCAAAGTAGGACAAGAAGGTCTCCCGGACCCGCCGGGCCGGCCACTCCTGCGACGCCGCCATCGGCGGTCGGACGGGGGCGGGGAAGGAGGAGATGCGGATTGCGGCGGTGGCGGTGGCGGTGGCGGCGGGTAGAACCCTAGAGTTGGGGTTTGCGTGGAGCAGGCGTCCCGCTCGCACGAGCATAGACCGTGGACAACTGGACGGGGCAGGAGCAGGATTATACTGGTGATTTCTTTTGCTTGTGAGGGATAATGGCAACTTGGCGGCCACGATTTATCAAAAAAAAAAAACTTGGCGGCCACGAAAATGGAAGTGATGGTGTGGTCTTTTCGCTGCTGCAGATGTTTTTATGGTAAACTTAGAGTAGCATTTGTGCAATAAAACTAAATACTAATAACTTGTTTTAAAAATATGATCCTGATAAACTATTTTAAAAAACGACGAAGAAAGTATCTTGTTTGTTTGTTTGGAAAGAATGGAGCCGTGATTTACTTGGATTGTGGAACTAGGGCTGTAAAAAAAACTCGAAGCTCGCGAGCTACTCGAGTTCGGCTCACACTAGGCTCGATTCGAGCTCGGTTCGAACTTTAAACGAGCCGAACTCGAGCTTGATCTCGAGCTCGTGAGCTTCACCGAGCCGAACTCGAATAGTTCGCGAGCCCCGATTTGAGCTTAAATAGTAACATATATTAATTCTTACCGAGCTTACTTGAGTCGAACTCGAGCTCGAGCTTTTCTTATTGTTGAAAATTAGTGTATGTTTGAATTATTTTGACTGTTATCGAGCTTACTAGAGCCGAGTTCGACTTAAAATTTTCATATTATTGAAAAATAGTGCATAATAAAGTATTTTAATTGTTATCGAGTTTTAACGAGCCGAACTCGAGCCTACTCGAGCTTAGGCCGAGCCAAGCTCGAGCCTAGATCCAGGCTCAGACCCCAACTCGAGCTCGACTCAAGCTTCTACCGAGCTTGAGCCTGGAAGGCCAAGCTCGCTCGAGCTCTACTTGCATGTACTCTATGTGGAACTGGATACATAGTCTACGTTTGAATTTGTATCCAGCTAGTATATTGCTGAATAATTTGGCATTCGTATTTTTCAAGATAATTTGCATTCACATTTGTATGTATTTATTTTACATGCTTTACATATTAGTGGCGCTATAATCTAGGATGTAGATATAGGGCGGGTTATTTTGGGCTGATGGCTTAAAGCTTATGACTTAAATATCTAAATACTGGCGGTTCACGAGAGGTAGTATGCACAGAAAAATAGACGCATGTGATTTTGGCCGATACAGCTAAACTCAGTACACTTTTTACTACAATCTTCCTCTTGACCTGCTTTGAAAAAACACACCATTTAAAAGCTAGTTATTGTAGACAGTACAAACATAAGCTGGCTAAAAATTGAAAAGAACTCAACCATATGTGGAAAATATATTGCGGATTTGTTTTAAAGAACACAATATTTTAGACTGAGAAGCAAAATCATTTCTTAGAAACACGTCACAGTGTGCATATCATTTTTCATATTGATTCAGACGTGAATTCGAACTTGGAAGAGACTATATTTTGCATTGCAGAATGCTTTTAATCCTGCTGAAATTGGTAATATGATGTCTCCAAAATCTTTCTTCAGTTTTCATAATTGGCTAATGAATTGGACTATGTTATATAAGATCAATCATCCTTGTGTTAATTGCATATGTTGTCTCAGCTCTCACTTAATTGTGCCATCACATACTTGGAAGAATTTAACATGCAGATCATAACATCGAAAATTCAAACATTAAAATATAAAAACTTAGGTATTTAAATAACTTCTATATATTAAAATTTTATCAAATCTAAATTTTAGTTATTTATCACATCATACTGTTTAAATTTATACGTGAATTTTCAATATATCAATATATATACATACACTTGAATTTTCAGTGAATCAAAATTATGCAAATATGAATTTCTCAAACTTCAGATACACAATCTAAAAAAATAGAAACATGGGAACAAGTTTTGAATTTTCCTAATGCATTTGTGCAAACATGGGAACATGTTTTGTCTCTGCATGCTTCCTTGATGAGCCAAAGATAAATAGGAACTATGAATAATGAGATGAATATGCACGCCTTGTTTGCACATGCGAAGATATGTATAACCTGAGCTATAATTGCTTATTATTATTTCATCATACTCGAAAATCCCATGATGCTATGTAACTTCAACCATTCAAGTGCAGTAATGATCAGTGCAATAGTTCCTTCTCTTGTGTATGGCTGCCATGTACATATGCATTGGGTGCATAAAGTGGATCGGATGCCCAAGAGGAGGTGATTGATATTCTTTTTTATTAGCCCAAAAATGACCTTTCTAGTCCAAACTAAGTGTCTAAGGTTTTCTAATGTGGTCAATCAACTCCTATACTTGCTAGTGAAGTTTTGCAAGCTAAATTCTAATCCTACACAAGTCTAGTGAGGTAGGAAATAAAAGACAAGAAATTAAATGCGAAAAATTAAATCAAACAAAGACAACCAAAAATTTACTAAAGTCTTGAAGATTTGGCTATCTCCCCACTCCTCGTTGGAGTACTCTCATAAGAATATCACTCCAACTTGAACATGTGCAAGGATTCAAGGTATCCACTCATGGTAGTCCTTCTCTCTCTGGACACGGATAGAGTCCAAACCTTCACAACCTTCCTCGACGCCCGAACTATCTCCAATGGAAGGTCACCAAAACCATGCCTCCAAGCCATCTACGAGATGTTTGATCTCCAAGAGTAACAAACCTAATGTGTTTCCTTGAACTTAGCAAGGTCAAACAACTAAGAGTGATGCACTAATCTAGGCTAAAACACTCCCAACTCTCCAAAATCAATGAACTTTGAGCTCTTCAACTTCTTAAGGCTATAGGATGAACAATGGAATAACCAAGATACCTTACAAGGTCATCCACGCTTCACTTATATAACCTCTCTCACAAGCATATTTGTTTACCTTTCCTTCCCTTTAAAAATCACCCAGTCAGACCTCCAAAGTTCAAATCAGACCTTTCCAATTGAGATTTCCAACAATCACTTTCAAAAGAGAACTAGCCGTTGAGACCAGTCGGAACTTCCAAATTCAAGTCAAACCTTGTGACTATTCATGCATTCAAAACTGCACCTTCCTAAACATGGTTAGTTTTGATAGTTCGATTCAATATAGTCATGCATCAAGTTTGTACCTTTTTTTACCATAGTTTGACTTGATAATCTAATTCAATATGGACCTTCCAACTTCTCATGCATCAAAATTGCACCTTCCTGGGCATAGTCTGTCTTGATAGTCTAATTCAATGTAGACATTTTGACCGCTCATGTATCAAATTCGACCTTCCTAACCATAATCCATGTTAGAAGTCCGATTCAACATGGACCTTCCGACTATGACAATGAGCATCCAACTTGAACTTGGATCAATTAATTAGTACTTGGACATCACAAAGAGCAAGTCTTCAACTTCGTAGCCTCAATAACCTCACTTAGATTATTCCGAGCTTCGACAAGTAAGATAAGTAGTGAGAGAATCCTAGAAGCGCATCGTACCTAGCTACTTAACCTCACTTGACCCAACTACTAACGTTGACCTCTCTTAATAGTATAGTCAAAGAAAAAACTAAAGAGTTATTGTTGTTATGATCCATTCTTGACTCCTTTGGATCATTTTCTAACCACAAATGTCCTTAATCATCATTAAGATTCACACTTTGCCTTCATTTCCTGCTAGGGGTCAACTACTAGCCCAAATTTCATTCCATGCCATCGCTGAGCCCTAAACTTAACTCATCCTTGACAAAAAGAGTTAGCCTCGATAATTAAATTGTCATTAATCACCAAAATACGAAATAGGGGCCTAGATGCTTACAATGCATCTTGAATTGCAACCAATCAAAAGATGATTAGGGCTCACTCATCGTGCTCTGCACCAAAAGGATGCAAAGGAGTGGGCTAGTACATGGCGCTTATATAGTTATGAGATATGGGTGGTGTGGTAGTTTGTATGTGTGTGAGCTATTTGGGTGTTGTTGTGGCTATAGACCAAACAGAGAGAGAGTATGGTAGTGGAGAGTTAGGTGAGCAAGTGCTTAGGGTTTCCCCCATGGCCTGTATCGTATATTTATATCCACATGGAGAGTGCTTTTACAATTATACCCTTACACTCAAGCATCCCTTTCAGGGGTATTTATGTCATTACACATGTCCCACTTTGGGCCTTACTGACCTTCTAACAGCCTACTGGGCTTAGTGGGGCCACCCCTATAACAAGTGTGATGTTTGGTATTAAGTGTGTTGTAGTATGTGTTTGAGATAGTAGTATTTTGTTAACTAATTCCATGTATAATGCAACACAAAACACATAAAACATGTTAGGCTTTTTAATGTCTACATGAGCCATGACATTATAAAAAAATATTTATGCTATTGAGTTAAGATAATCCCGGTGCCTCTGTTTGGTGTCATTGACTCATATAGAACCTTTTAAATCTAGATAGTGAAATCGGGATGCTTCCTTCCATTTGGACCGCCCATTTTACAAGTAAGCGAGTGTCAAGCCTTCTAATTAAGAAGCTAATACTAGTGTTGAGTAGGGGTGAAAACGGATCGGATATTTCCGATCGATCGATCACGAATCCGAGTCGGATCGAATTCGGATAGTCATATCGGATAATTATCTGATTCGAGTCGGATTCGGATAGTTGCTTTCGGATACGGATTCGGATTCGGAGCGGACTATCCGACGGATACGATACTATCCAGAATTTTATCGGATAATACCGGATATATTTTTCTGATATCCGCCCATCACCAAATCATCATTTTCATTATCATCACCATTAGCAAATCCAAATAAATTCCACAAATCCAATAAATGCAAATAACTCCAAAAATTCCAGAAAATGCACCAAAATATTATAAATCTAGGAGAACTTAGGAAATAACATAAACTATTTTTAGCTTTTAGAAAATAGTTAAAATAAGTTTTTTGCTCTTGGCTTTCAAATAAAATCTAGAAAAATCCAAATAAATTTCAACAAATCCAATAAAATATGGGATATTCCATCAAGAAAAAAGATAAGCTAAAAAGGTTCAGCCATATGAAACTCCGAGCCTATATTATCCGCCTATATTATCTCGTTTTCGAGCCGAACTGTTATATATCCGTCCCGATTTGCATCAGTATTCAAACTCGAATATTCCGATTCGTATTCAGATCCGGTCTTACCGTATTCGACTCGAATCCAAAAATATGGATTAGGATACGGTTTAAGCAATATCCGACCAATCCGATCCGCTTACACCCTAGTGTTGAGGACATCATAGGAAGCAACTAAATCAAGATGGAGAAGAAGCAACGTGGAAAATCGCCTAGATGAACATGTGTGTCATTTGTTCATATATGATGATTAGATATAACTTTGTGATGCTAGTGCTTATTCTAGCATCATCAAACTTAAAATCTAGTAATTAAATGCTTTGGAGAAATGCCACGATTATATGCACTTTTAGTTAACTCAAATCTGATTGTGATTGGTGAAAAACTTTCTTGTCTTCTATATGCTTGTCATGTTCACAATTGCATTTGACACAACTAGTCTTAAATTGTAACCAATTACAAAAGAAACTAACGAGATATCGTAGACAAGAATTTGAAGTGCTTATGTAACAACCTAGGCCCAAAATCCACTCAATGTGTATTGCCTCAGGTTAGGTCTACCGCTGATTAGGGTTTTGGAATTTACTTTCAATTTTTTCAACACAAAATTCGGTGATTTTGGAATGAATTTTATTCAAATGTTTTGAACAAAATTTGAATTATAAACTTCAAAGCTTGCGTAAAAGAATTCTCGATCCATAGGTGAACGTGTAAATACAACTAGCCTAGTGGGAGGAGTCTACATGCACCTAACCTAGGTTGTGAGTCTACGTGCCACCGTTGAATCCACACCAGCTTGTCACTAGTAAAATTTACCAAAAAATAAAAGCAAACCTAGGATTTGATTCCTTGTCCTTGGGAATGCATGGGTAGTGACTTTCCACTAGGCTATCCCGTGCTTAGTTCAAGGCTTTCTATGTTTCTAACCCCTAAAATTAAAATTAAAACAAAAAATTCGGCTAGTATGAAAATATCTCCGAACCTACCGAAATAACCAAAATCCAGTGAATTTTTGATGAAATTTGGAACCCTGTTGTTGATACACCTCAAAAGCATGTCATTTCCTAGTGTTTATTGACTGGCAGCTCCGTAGCAAGTTTCTATGTTCATCTATTCAAAGACCTGACGAAAAGTAAGATTTACAAAGTGTATTATCATGTAAAAGTTAGGTACTTATATACTATAATTTTATGTTATTAATATAAATAATAGGTTCATTTTATAAAAATAGGGGAATTCTTTTTTCCCTAACATCGTGTGTGCTCGGCCTATTTGAAATAAAGGAATCTATTGGGCATATACATAAATCAGTACTTCGGTTTTCTAGTCCATGCTCTTTTCCTTCCCTTTACCTTTTTCTGTCGTCCGAAGTTACAAAAAGCGCGAGTTAGGGCACTCCCAACCCATGGTTTCCATGGACAGTTTCCAAGAGGGAGAGAGCACAATTAATGATCCTTAGAAACTATCCTCCCAACCCATGATTTCTATAGCGCTTTCTATATAGAGCACAACTTAAATACACCACAAAAAGAGATGGATCACTGTGGTAGCAACAAAGTGGCCTGCACTATACATCACCCATCTCACTCACACATACAATACATCTCATGCAATCTTAGGTTTTACGGCCACGGAGGAAAAACAGAATCATACTAGTGGCGAGATCAATCAATACTAGTGGCGTAATCATATATCAATACGATAGCGAACACGTTGATAGCGAACTATATGATAGCGAACACGTTGATAGCGAATACGATAGTGAACACGTTCATAAGTAATAGTAACACGCTTGGATTCCATGTTCGTTGGCAAGAAGCAAAGCAATTCACATCGAAATTCAACATGCTCCCAATCGATCGGTATCATGCAAACACGTTGATAGCGAACTATATATCAATAATACCAGTTCATAAGTAATAGGTACCATATTTGGTAACAAAATAAGCGAGTTCATAAGCATTACAATATATAAATATTAAACTAGATAGGTATCCATCATCCAATCTCTCTCATGGGTAATGAGAATGCATAGTAAATATAAAATTAGTAGAATAGCCATATCACCATCTCTCACGGCTTGTACTTTAGACGCACAAGACCTCCATAGATGCCACAGAGAACTCCAAGCCATCATCTACAATGAAAAGAGTTAAATAATGAGTTTTCGCTTAAACAAATGAACACTTGTATATGACTACATATAATATAAATGGGTACAGACCACTATGAAATCATTCATACTAGTTTGTTCAACAAAATTATTGAAGTACCTAATTGGAATTCCCAAACTTATGCCAAATATGTTCAATCAAGTCTAACGAAGTTGCTTATAAGCGAACGATCACGAAGTCTAGCATTTCTTTCTAGTACTTCGCCATCTCCGGTTAGCTCCATGAGTGATTGTAGTCACTGCATCGTCGATGTGCTTGCTTCCTCGCTCAAATCCATAGGAATCTGCTCCATACCCTTCTCATCCTCAATTATCATATTGTGAAGGATGATACAAAGCTAGCATCACATTCTGTAGATCCCCTTGTTCATAAAGACGCGCTGTCGACGTAAAATGCAAAAGCGAGATTGCAATATTCCAAATGCACATTCAACGTCCTTTCTTGCCCTTCTTGGTGTTGTGCAAACAACTTATGTTTATCGATTGTGGTTTGCGTATTGACTTAACAAAACAGCCCACTCGGGTATATACCATCTACTAGGTAGTATCCTTGGTTATATTCCCTTCCATTGACATGGTATCGCACCTTAGGAGCTTCTCCTCTTAGTCGCTCGATGAATAAATCAGATTGATTAAGAACGTTAATGTCATTGTTGGACCCAAAGAACACCAAAGAAGGCATGCCATATCCAACGATCATGTGAGGCAACCGCTCTAGAATGATAGTAGGAACGCCATGGTCACCACGTATACATCCCCTTCCATGCGTAGGGACATCTCTCCCAATGCCGTGCATACAATCTATACTCCCTAGCATGCCAGAAACCCACGATGTTCGCGAGTTGAATGAAGCGTTCTCGCCTTGTGTTGTGGGACGTCGCAAGTACTCAGCACCAAATACCTCAATCACACCCTTGACAAACATTTTCAAGCACTCTCTGCAGCATTTCTCCAATCTTGATATACTCATCAAGTTGATCTGCAGGGCTGCCATTTGCCAATTGACGAATAGCCGCTGTGCACTTTTGAATAGGCATCAAGCCAGGCCGATTCAGAGCATCAAATCTCAAGGTAAAAAAAGGAGACCACTCACCAAGGGCATCAACTATGCGCAGGAATAAGGGCCTCCTCATCCTGAACCTTAGGCGAAATATTGTTTCATTGTACACTGGATTCTCCGAGAAGTAGTCATCAATTAACCGCTGTTTGGATTCTTCACGAGGCCTGTCAACAAATCTCCTTGACACAAATCTTCTTCTTTGACCATATAAAGCCTCGATATCTTCAAGTACATCAACCATAATATGATCTGCAAAATCTTCAAGTATGTCTTCCTCCATGAGATAATCATCCAGATTGTACGGATCCAGGCTTTCATCACTGTCACTCGGTTCAGGATCACTTGGGTCCGACATCATGAGAAGGGAAGAATGTAGAGAGCAGAGGGAAGAGTGTACAGAGCAGAGGGAAGAATCTAGTCGTGATGTATATATATACACCGGACTATTGAAGTGAGTTCAGACCATTGAAGTGAGTTTAGACTATTGAAGTGAGTTCAGACTATTGAAGTGAGTTCAGACTATTGATATTCACACTATAGCAGCAATATGAAGTGAGTTCAGAATATTGATATTCACACTATAGCAGCAATATGATATTCAGACTATTGAAGTCGTCATGTATATATTCACACTATTGATATTCACACTAGAACAGCATGGTGGAAGTGTTGATCTCTGTCCTTATCACCAATTTCGAAATCAACAACAACAGGCAGCAAGAGAAACAGTAATACTAGCAGTACCAGCAATACTAGCAGTACTAGTGGGCAGCAAGAGACCAACGCCATACAGAACTTACAAAACCACCACACACTCGGCTACCCATCCGCAATGACCCAAAGAATCAAGTACCCTACGGTGCCAAAGTAACCAGCCTATTCAATCTGAAGTACATGAATTTCTGAGGCTCTAATGCACAGTTAAGGAAGAACACAACAGCAGGTTACATTTATCAATTTGGCCTTTGCAAAATAATGTGAAAGGTGTAAGTTCTTTTCTGGGAGGGTGAGAGGTGTAAGTAGCAGCAGAGATAGCATCCAAGTATGGTTATTAGAAAAGAAGCTATAGTAGGTTTCGACATTAGGCAATAGTAGGTTTCTGAATATACATACTCCGTAAAAGTAGCAGTTATCCAAGTCCCTACCATATGAAAGGAGATAAATTTATACCATACTCCGAATATACATTGTGATTTAAATACACAAAATCTCCACCCACCACACTTGTGATTTGTGACCGAATGTTGAATATTCCATTTCTAACACAGAGTATGATTCTTAGCAAGGAGTTTGGAATTTTCTGCTTTAACACATGTAGACAAAGCCCACAATGACAAAGTTATCGCTTTCAGTGAAGAAAAGTATCAGTTATTGATGATTCCAAGTCCCTACCATATGAAAGGAGATAAATTTATCTGAATTTAATGGCACTTTTATATAAGAGACAAAATAGTATTTATATAAGGGACATACCTCAATCATCCTTGCTAAACAAACTCACACGCATGCTCTCTAGTGCCTTCTCTCTTTCAGCTAAGGCATGTTCACTCAATTGACTTGTAGTTGCAAACAATAGTTCTTTATACATCTCTAGCATTTTGCATTTTGTTTTCTCACGTCTTTGTTTTGTGTGCAAGCTTGGTCGCTTCTAACTTCTTATTTGCCAAATTTTCTTGCAAATCAACCATCTTCTCACGGTCTTTAGCAGCCATCTGTCTTGCTTCAATGAATTTTTCAAGTTTCTCACTTATCGCATATATACCATCTGATGCCTTCCTTTTACCATTTCTTTCTTCTTTTGCTCTCTTATGACCTATAGGACGCTGTGATCCATCATCCTCAATATTCACAACACTTGATGGGTTTTGATTTGCGAGACTATCCTTCTCCTTCAAAGACTTTTTGACATACGCACCACTTCCTTTCATGGCGTAATACCTTCCACACATGCTGCAATACAAAAGCCTTATCACTATGTTCGAAGCATAGAGCTCCATTGCTTGATCGGCTTATTTGATCGCCACTCATCCCACTTTGATATATTTTGTTCATTCGTGTCCAAAGAACCATGAAACTCACTAATGTGTTTCTTTATGCGGTCCCAACGAATCTTCAATCGTTACGGTTTCTTGTTCTTCTACTTGTTGTTGAGTCGTTGTATGTCTTAGTTACATCTCCCAATACCGATCGACTTCTTATCATTTCCATCAACTGGTCAATAGAATTAAGTAACCAAGCACCGCCTGCAAAGAAGCACAATAACAAATCATATATTACATCTGATTATAATATCAATGTTACGAAAATAAAATGAAGCTATCTTACCAATCTTTCATCTTCTTTATGTGTCCAATTCAAACGAACTTCAGACCTAACAGGTTGGGGAGTGCCGTCGCCATCGATGTCAATTGGTTCTTTTTCCACTGAACCAAGAACACTAGCATGCATTGAAATATTTCCAGTTCGTGGCACTGTATGTTGACTAATTGTAGCACCAACAAAATGGGAGTTTTCTGGCAATTGGCTAGCACTTGGATTGTTCAAATATGAATTTAAGCTGGTAATGCCAAAAGACAATTTAAGTGATTTGTCTCAAAAAAAATGGGCAACACATAAATAAGATCTGAACATTATCTATCTCATAAATTTGCCAAGCAACTACTGAAATATCTAATCTCATAAATTTCCCAAGCAACTACTGAAATATCTAACTTGAAGCCGTCATCACTGGTAGTACAGAAATCGCTCGCTTAGTGACCCCATTTGTGACCGTTCTATATTTTCATATGTTGGTTCTTTTCATTTGTTTTGTCTATTCCACTTGTAGAAAAATTAACTGCATCGCTAGCTACAAGTTAAGGCATGGCATCTCGTAGACTGATTTGTTTTGCCGTAAATTTCTCAACCGCATTCGAATAAATAGAAAAGCAAAGGCTCATATTGTGACACAGAATCTTCCATATTTTGTACTTGGTTGTTTCAGACATCAAGAGATGGGTACATATTCTACCGTGAGCCTATCATATTTGTATAATTTGCACACTAGCAGATTGCCATCCTTTATTTTCTAGAGATGACTTTATGAAATTAATTTTGCCGACAATGATAGTGTTTGTCTTGACCACTAGATGATAGAGGGGGGGTGCATCATTGCCCACATCTACTGATGATTGCTTTTTCTAAAAAATCTACTGATGATTGCAAAGAAGGGGCATACCTATCTCTTCTGCCAGGAGACAAACCATGCACGAGTGGAGCAGCGACGCTGCGAGAAGAACAGTTGAGGACCACCGTGGCTTGAAAAATAGGGTACGAGCAAGAGAAGCTTGACGAAAGGTGGTCATGAGCCCCGGGCTTCAGCACCAGATCCTTGACTAGCCTTTGGTCTCCACAAACCATTCATACTGTGATGATTGGGGTTAACTCTGCGAGATCAAACGGAACTGCAACTGGAGATGCGCTAGTTTATGGGGCAAACTCGATTCGATCAGAAGCGCCGACGAGGAAAAGGAGGATTTTGTGGAACTCTTGTATGGGACCGAAGGGAAATCTTGCGCGAGAGCGGCAGGCGCGCGGGAGCGCAGGCGGGCGCAGGAGGAAACGAGCGAAGCGAGCAGGCGGCAAAGCGCGGCGCGGCGAGCAGCGGGGCGCGGAGGGAACGAAGCGAGCGCGCGTAAAAGCGCGCGAGAGGAGGAAGGAGTCCGCGCAGGGATCCGGAGGAGGTGGGGGCAGAGCGGAGAAACGGCGGAACGCCCCAACGCGATAAACATCGCTTCCTTCACCTTGGGACACGAGAGGACTTCGTTTCGATATGAGAAACGACGTCTCATCGCTTTCTTCTCTCTCTCCTTAACTCGGTTGCCACATCACCAAAATTGCTTAGGTGTGTTTGGTTGCTCGCATCCCCTTCATCCCGGATGGGTAGATCCGTATAATCTGAGAAAGAGCTCGTTTGGTTGCTGTATGAGCGGATACACTGTATGAGCGGATGCAAAAATACGCCTCATCTGGATGAGTGGATACGCTCAAAATGAGCTTCACTAGCCATCCCGGATGAGTGGATGCAGATGTATCTTATGCGGTCCCACGTGTTAGCCTCTCGAGTTTGGTAGATCGCATCCGCATCGCATGCAACCAAACAAAGATCTCATTTTTTTGTATCCGCTCATACAGCCTCACCAAACATCTTCTTTTTCTGAAATACGATTCCACTCACCGCATTCACTCATCCAGAATATACGATGTAACCTCTGTCCACGAACCAAACACACCCTTAGGTGGCATAGTATTTAATGTTATGGGAACTACCTCTAGTTTCATGTTGGGAGTATCGAGTCATAGCAACAAGCCGTCGGCGAAATCGTCCTAACCTTTAACCTAACCACCTTACCCCTCCAATGCCGGCGGCGATGACCGGCGGCACAGGCAGCGTTGGCGACGGCGGTCGAGCCCTCGATTGCCGCAGCTTCTGGAAGGCCGGCGCGTACGAGGCCCCCTCCGCCCCCATCCGCGAGTTCCACGGTTCGTCTCCTCGAGCGTTTTCCGCCCTCTAGTTTCGCTCTGGTTTCGCGAGACTCCGACGCGAATTGCGTTGCTGATGCTGTTGTTTGTGGTCGCAGATGCGCTGGAGACGGGGGACTTCGACCGCGCGCGCGTGCACCCCAAGTTCCTCCACACCAACGCGACCTCCCACAAGTGGGCGTTCGGAGGTTGGTGCCCCTCTGCTCCTTACCCCTTCCGTTCTGTAATTTGGTTTGTTTTTTCTGTGTGTTGGTGAAGTAGGTGGCGGATGTGGTTGGGGTTGTACAGAGTAGGGATGAAATTGTTGTGTTAAATTTAGAGAGCTAGGTTGTTAGAACAAAGGATAAATATCAGGTATTTGCAAGAGTTATCCCTCGATTACTGTGAATGGGGTATGCATACTGCACAATGGTTGTTGTTAATATTAATGTTGTTGGATCAAGCGATTTTTGGTGGAAGGAAAGTTTATCTAACTGTTCTAAACAGATGATACCAATTCATAGTTTGATGTGTATAGAATGTTCTGGCCTGCTGTTAGTATCAATGATGTGTAGTAGCCTTGCTCTGTAGATTGCAGGCTACGTGTAGTCTTCTCTTATTAGCTGAGAGGAGATAAATTAGCTTTGTATCATCCGGACAAGTGGCACTAACAGATGGGATGCTCTTGTTTCCCCCCTTTTTTGACACTAGCTGGATATGAAGATGACATGCTCAATTAGCTCCAAACATAGGATCCTCTGATGAAATAATCATTCTGAGGCACTTATGCTTGACTTGTGGCAGGGAGAGGGGAACAATCCTCGAAATATACAACTTTGACTATTTAGCATATTTGATAACTAATCATCATCATTTTCTTATGAAAGCTAGAAAGTTGCTACTTATTTCTTCTGCACAAATAAAAAGGATGGAAGTTAGAGAGTAGATCAGTAGAGTAGACTAGAAGAAAACTGTTTGCTTTTATCTTGTTCTGTTCTTAGTGAGAGAAAGGATGATTCTACTTCAGAACCATACTAAATGATATTGTATCTTGCAAGGTTCTAAAAACAGGTAACAGGTACTTGTTAGGTCACCTCACCTTATAGCGAATCTACGGTAATCGGCCTTGTACCTGGCCTTGTAACCGTTTTTTCTATTTAAAATGTGGATTTATACATGTCTATTCATATAGCATCAAAATGGAGTTCAGCATGAAATTGTAATTGTGAAAGTAAGAAGGATCACAAGCTGAGCAAGTGAGCATTTATGTAATCAATAATGTATTGTAAATCTGGAAGAAGGATCTTGCTAGAGAAAAATTGATGTAATTGTAAATTGAGAAGTGGAAACTAGCAATAAAGTTGAACTCATAATTCATATTATATATTGTTCCACCTTGACAACTTCCAACCATGCTATCATATGGCAGCAACATCACTAGATGTACATGTAGTAAACTGCTAACAATAAAGGTTTAAGGATATGATTTGAGCACAACAACTCTAAAACTCACGACTTCATATCCAACTACCTATATAGCTTTTAACAAAAGTAAGACCTGTTGTTACCGTCTTATCACTAAATGTTTAGTTAACTAATTTGCCTTTTATATAGCTAATTAGCAACCAAACCAAAAGGTGTCATATGGCTAAAGTGCTAAACTAAAGTTTATAAAGTGCTAGACTGCTACTGCTAGCCTACTTTTATCTTTTAAATGGCCTGTTAGCTGAGTATCCTGTATAAGCGCCCGATTATACCTGGTAGACCTGTTGATTACCCGGTTTTGCATACTAGTAACAGGTGAGGTGAACTAGTACGAGTATACGGCCTGGTAGACCTTTTTTTAGAACATTAGTATCTTGCTTCTCTTGTATTCTCTCCACATATATTTGAACAAACAAAATTTACATCCATGGAGTGCAATTGTCTCTCCATTTCATCCCTTTGGTCCAATCTCTCCTTTAATGGCGACTTAAATGAGGGAATTTGGTTTTTGTTCTTTTTGATCCTTTCGTTCCACCTCTTTCTCTTCAGCCCATGTGACCATCACTTTCTTTTCAAGTTCTATTAGAACACAGCAGATAAAGCAAATACAATGGAGCTGTTCTTGAAAATCCTATATGCTGGTTTAGTTGTTAATCTGTTCACTTGATGCTAAGTGGACTTTTGTAAACTTAATCTAAACAGGTAGCTGTACTTCTAAATAAAAAATTCTTCCTGTTTGTCCAATGTGTCCATTCAGGGGATTTGCTTTCTGCAAAATGCATTGCATCCTGGTCCATGTGAGTTTCTTGGTTGCACTAATACTAAAGAACACATGCTATCCATGGTCCCTCCTTTGCTCTTCCTCTTTTAGGTAAGAATGTAATTTGATAGCAAAGTACAAATGAAATGCTTGATGTTGGGATGCTTACTTGATCAGAAGAAACAAAACAACCAGATGGCGTAGTAATTTTTGTAACATATGTTCTTTATCTGTAGTATTCAAGATACTTGTGGTGCCATGGCCAATATTTTCCTAACATTTTGTTTCTTATTCTTTTCTGTTGCAGCTATAGCTGAACTTCTTGACAATGCGGTAGATGAGGTTTGTAATATCTTTTAGAAATTTCATACATTTAGCTTCAACATTGCTATGCCCTAGAATTGCCTTAGCTTGTTATTGCTGGAATTTTGCAAATAGAAGTAATTACCTTCTGATATGGTGTCTCAGATTTGCAATGGTGCCACATTTGTAAAAGTGGATAAAAGCATCAATTTGAAAGACAACAGCCCAATGCTGGTTTTTCAAGGTACCCAGATTCAATACAAAACATGAAAGTGGAATACAATTAGTGGAATTGGTTAGGTAGGTCCATAATATTTCCTATTATTAATTCCTGCTTATTTGGAGCTGCCGTCACAGACGATGGAGGAGGAATGGATCCTGAAGGTGTACGACGATGCATGAGCCTAGGATTCTCAACCAAGAAATCAAAGACAACCATTGGGCAGTGTATGTGTTATTTTGTTTGCATTGGAAGATTATATGACCTTGGCTTATTTGTTTTGGCTTTCAATTATATGCATATTTCCTACTACACTTCCAGAATTTCATTTTGAGAATTGTGCATCCTACCCTTTGGAGAGAGGCTATTAAATGAGAAAATTGAAACAGAATGAAGATGCAATAATAATGATCTTCTTAATACTTTTGGCTTACCATCTTAGTGTAAATGAATCCTTTTAGCACCCTGTATGTTGTTCATGATATTGTGTTGTACTGTGGTACATAACGGTGCGCAATTTGATGGAACACATGAGGCTTAAAGCAAGTTGTTGCTAAACCAATTAAGCGCACTTCTTTACGGTGTAAGCAATGCAAAAAGTATTTTTGATTTTCAACTCAATGGAAGTTGGAAAACCTTGATTTCTAAAAAGTATATGGTTCTCCAAATTGAAAGATGGATCGATTCCTCATCGTTAACTATATTTTTAAACCTTTAAATGTTAAGCTTCTTCTACAGTTCACAGGTTCTATTCCTCACAAAAACAGAAATGGCCTTTGTATCACCAATTCGCAATTGGTATTATACAACTCAAAGCACTTCTTTTCAAATATGAAATGTTCTTGCAATTTCAAATGTAAAATATTGTTGAGAGTTTTTAGTTCAAATAATTGTAAGAAGTTTATTTTCATCTAGTATCTAGCTGCTTTATGCTTTTGAGTAAAATCACTTCTTACCTTTTGCCACTACACAGATGGAAATGGCTTTAAGACAAGCACAATGAGACTTGGTGCTGATGCAATTGTTTTTACTCGTGCAATCCGTGGAAGGTAAATACTTTCCATTTCAGTCATTATTGATTTATTTTTGAGAATTCATTGCATTTGTTGAATCTTCTGCATTTATCAATGATAAATACATGGTTCTTTCTCCTGCAGTAATGTTACCTTGAGTGTTGGTTTGCTTTCTTACACTTTCTTGAGGAGAACAATGAAGGATGACATAGTTGTCCCCATGGTATGTCAAGTTAATCCAGTAGTGTATCTTCTATGCAGTATTGTCTGTCGAGAGCTGACATTTTCCATCACTATTACAGCTCGATTTTCAAATCAAAGATGGCCACATTGTACCTTTGGTGTATGGTTCACAGGGTGATTGGGATAGTAGCTTGGAGATAATACTTGATTGGTCCCCTTTTTCTTCAAAGGAAGAACTGCTACAGCAGGTGACATTTGTCCCAGACATTATTTAGTACATTCTCCAGTCAAATTTTGAAACCAAGTAGTGAGTTTTCGCAATGAGTATGTGAAACTCTACACTAGGATAGTAGCTCCTATATTTGGGAAGGATGAAGTAATATTTGATATTTCATGAATAAGTGAGCCAAACATACTAGTTGCGAAGGCCTGATACTGAAGGCATAAATATAATTTGGATCCTCTACTTTTAGCTCACATGTAGAATAATCATTCCTGTACTATTGAGTTTTGACACCATGTTAAAATATACGGAAAATTTTGTCATTATGGGTTAAATTTTTGCTCACATGTTTCTCACCATCTGTGTTCATTATGGATGAAACCTTTTTGGCTTTGTCATTGTTACTTTGTTAGTTAATGAAGCACACTTCAGAGCTTCGCATGGTACTGCCATTTAGGGTCTATATAAAATATATTTATATATGGTTTAAAACACTGAAAATATGTATCAAATAAAAAAGAAAATTTGAAATATTTTAGATATTGAGCATTTATAAAAGAAAATATGAAATATTTTAGATATCAAGCATTTATAAATAAGTTTTAGAAGCTTTCATATCGAGTATTTTGTTCCTGATGGTATGGTTTGTCGCCTTCATCGCTCTCTCTATGGGATCAAACAAGCCCCCCGTGCTTGGTTTGTGTGCTTTTCTTCTGTTGTTACTGCCGCCGGTTTCACCGCTAGTGATCACGACCTTGTTCTTTTTTGTTCACACTTCCCATGGTCGTACACTTCTTTATGTGGATGACATGATTATCATTGAGGATGATCCGGTTCATTGCATATTGTCTCTCATGTATATACTTGGACTTTTGGCCCATTGGAATTAAGGTTATTAAGGCGGTAAGGCGAAGCAACTCACCCCACACCTTTTAAGCGGTAAGGCGAGGCGAGGCGACGCTTACACATTCTAAGGTGCCAAAGGGCAGCAAATAAAGTGAGCATTTTAGCAAGATATATGTACCTTGTTGTTGTCGCCAATTCTTGAGCCCATGTTGCACCTATCCCCATTCCAATTGCTCTTCTCCCATGTAGCATCCATCCCCTTGTCTTCTTTCAAGTTTCAACATATAGATTGTTACAAATGTAATAGATACAAATTATATTCTAATTAATTAAGTAAATACGGATTGAGTGACATACCTTGTTGACAGAGAATAAAAAAATATTATATGACAATTAACTAGCAAGGAGCACAGAGTGAGAGAACCAGTGAGCAGCGACAAGAAGCGAGCAAATGAGCTAGCGATAGCTGGCAGCGAGCAGCTCGACAACGAATAAAACACCGCCGAACCAGCCGCCTCCCTCTCGCCTCTCCTCCGCTTGCTTCGCTGCCCCTCCCTCCGCTCAATCTATGTCTCCGCCGCTCCCTTCCCTCCTCTCCTCCTCCCAACCAGTGCAACGGCGGCGACGAACCCTGGCCAAGTGGCGGCGATCCTCCTCCTCTCCTCCTCGGCGCGCGCCAGAGACACAGATCATCGATCGCCAAAGAAGCAGCAGCCGCCGGAGAGACGCGACGATCCGCGCCTCTAGCGCCGACTGCTGTTGGGCGATTGGAGAGGAGGAGGATGGGAGTACCTTCTGGCACCGCCGCCCGCCGAGACGGATCTGTGAGATGGAGGCGCCGCCGCCCGAGACCGGATCTACGAGATGGAGGCACCGCCAAGAGACCGAGCGCGAGATGGAGGCGCCGTGGCCACCGCCAAGGTTCTAGGTACTTCGCCGCCTAGGTTTCTTTCTCGAGATCTCTTTTCTAGTTCACCACCGCCCACCGCCTAGGGTTCGCTCGGTTCACACTTTATTTGGGCGCCATCACCTCCATGCATATGGCGTCGCTTGAGCTTTCCCGACGCCATGCGCCGCTTAATCGCCGCCTCGCCGATGCCTTGCGCCGAGGCGACGCCATACATGCGTAGGGCAAGGCGGTGGCGACGCTTTGTCGGGCGGCGCCTTACCACTTAGGCGACGCGTTGAATGATTGGAATATTAAGCCCACACTCATAATACAAGACACTGAACAACACATCTGGTGGTACAAATATTTTCTACGATGCGAATAAATGGATATTGTTTGTTGTTATCTTTCTCGTACATTGTACTTTCTACTCTTTTCCCCCAAAGTGGCATCCGGAATGGCTTTTAAATGCTATATCCAGGCACACATGCTTTGCTTAGTCGTGGTTCTTTCATGACAAGCTAAATTGATCATCACATTTTTCTGAAGCTATTCCACAGCCAACTGTACAGTGATTATCCTCTCTTTGATAAGCAACTGATTTGTTTGTGTGTGTGTATATGTATATATTGATAGTTTTCTTGTGCATTCAGTTCAAGGATATTGATAGTCATGGCACTAAGGTGGCGATATACAATTTATGGATGAATGACGATGGCCTTTTAGAACTTGACTTTGAGGATGATGATGAGGTAAATGTTCGTACAGTTTTCATTGCAAGATACTGCATTACCTCTACATATTGTTAATTTGTTCAGTCCCAGAAATAGTGCATAATGTGTACGAAGATTTTTTTTGGGTCATGCCTCTTGAAACCACCTGACTGATATGTATTATGTAGTTTTCGATTTCATCAATGGAAAAGGAAAGATAATTGTTCTAGAGTTAATATACTTGACGAACTGCATGCTTTCTGAGCGAACTAATGCTCATCGTAGGAAACTAAATGCACGTACAGATGCACATGTACTGATTTTTTGTATTCTTGTTGTGGAGGAGGGTACATGTGAATGTGTTCAAAATTTATAAAAACTAGACAATTGAACATGAATAAATGTTTTTTTAACTTGTAAACCATGGCTACATTTCACATATAGTCAGGTATCTATTATTGTATTCTTGTTGCAGAGCAGGATATTCGTGCATGTGTTCAAAATTAAAACATATTAGATGATGTAACCTGAATTAACATTGTTGTTTAAACTTTAATTCTTGCAGAGCATGGCTACATTCCATTCTTCCATTATTGTACCTCCTGATTGTTTTTACATTGCTCATGTCCTGTTGCTCAATTTTCAGGACATATTACTTAGAGATCAAGGTACAGCCAGTGGGGGAGCATCAAAGATCCAAAAAGAAATTGTTCAGCAACATATATCCCACAGGCTCAGATTTTCATTATGCGTAGGTTTTATTTCTTTATATTCTGGATTTATTCCTATCTAGCTTACATACCTAAATATCAATCTGCATTTGTCAATATGCAGGCATATACTTCCATCCTTACCTCAGGAAGTTTGAAAACTTCCAAATTATATTAAGAGGAAAACCTGTTGAACAGATAAGCATTGCTAATGAACTGAAGTTTAAGAAAGTAGTTACTTACAAACCTCAAGTTGCACATGATTCTCAAGTGGTAAGTAAATTTGTGCAATAGTCATTTATTTTATCTGCTGTACTTTTTCAGGATAGTCTGCACTTAATTCCATCAATACCTTGTTTCTTAGCTTAGTGGACAATCGTGCTCTGCCTTTGTGATTCCATTTTTTGTTGGCTATATGAGTGGATTGAAGTCACAAAAACAGTCAATACCTTGTTTAGCTATTCTCCAACTTATTATCTCATTATGAAATGGTTCCTTCAGTTTTTGTTTACAACCATTGAACAACTATAGGTTTTTTCGCGATATTATTTGTTTACAACCACATTTCTACTGAAACCGTAGGTCTCAGTGAAGGTAGATATTGGCTTTGCAAAGGAGGCGCCTGTTTTGGGCATTTTTGGGATGAATGTCTACCATAAAAATCGACTAATAATGGTAAGCACTCTCTCCAGTTCTGGGTCATTTGTTCATTCATTTCTTTTGTTATTGTAGGAGGAAGGATGCCCCTGCAGTTCTACTGATAACTTAGGGGTGTCTAATATAACCAGCTGTATGAGGGTTGAAGGAAAATATGGGGCATGGCGGACCAGTTTACTGTCAGACTGATTAGATAGACGTACTAGCAAGTAGCAGCACAGCAATACTTGTAGAAAGGGCCATTATCAGCAATCAGCAGGCAACATAGGTTTCTTGTTGCATGCTACTTTGCATCTAGGTTCTTTTTTTTGCAGTCTCCCAAGAATTTAGCTAGGATTTGTGCAATGGTAAAAGGCTTCTTCTGCTAGACTTTTTTGGTGTGTTGGGGTAATTTTATTATTTAACCCATTTTTAATTTATTTTTATTGATAACCCTCGCCTAATTTATTTTCATATCTGACCCTTGGCGTGGCAAAACAACACTATCACGCCATAGCTCCATGACTCTTTTGCCATGCTGGTGGTGGAGTGGCCAAACAACACTGCCACGCCACTGGTGGTGTAGTAGCGGATTTGGCCACGCCATGGTGACTGGTATGGCAGTGTTGTCTTGCTATGCCACGGATGGTGGCGTGGCAAAAAGGGTCAGATTTGGATGTAGGTTGGTGAGGGGCATCAATAAAAATAAATTAAAAATGGTTAAATAATAAAAATCCGTGTGTGATCGTGGTCGATGTCTTCTTACTAATACAGAAGTCTAGAGCTCCAAGAAATTTGCTTGTTCTTCTGTTCTTGTTTAGACAGCATAAGTCAGTTTAATTCATAACTGTTTTTGCTAACCCATTTTGAGGACTTAGGATGCAATTTGGGTTTATGCTAATGTTGAATCATGCAATCATTGCTTATTTTCCCTGAATCTTCCTACTGAAACATTGAGAGTTTCCATTCTTTTATTGTATTTAGACATGTTATGTACGGAATATCAAGCTGTCATTACCAATCATTTTCAATATACTGGCTGTTGTTTACTTCTCTGATAATTTTGCTGGCTTTTTATTGTTAATTCGTGACAATGATGAGAGGTCTAAATCCTCATCATCATTTATATATTTTTACATGGTTGAGCTGATATTAATTGTAAATTAAGGTTCTGAGCTGGGGCTGACCGTCTAAAAATGTACTGTTCCAGTGATACAATTATCACGTTGCAATTTTGTTGGAACTGGTTTTCTGTAATCTTTTCCCCCTTTGCAGCCCTTCTGGAAGGTCCTTCAAGAAGGATCTAGTAGAGGGAGGAGTGTTGTAGGTGAGTTTCATATGTTTAATACTGTCGTCGTTATTTTACTTTGTTTATCTGGGATGACACTTGTCATGCTTGTCATGATTCAGGTGTACTTGAGGCAAATTTTATTGAGCCGGCACATGACAAACAAGATTTTGAGAGGACTCCACTATTCATTCGGCTCAAACGAAACTTAGACAAATTATTGTTGATTATTGGTAAGTGTGTTTGGAAATTTGGTTCAGAATCCTCTCTTTTTGCCCATGAAATGCTCAGTCTAAAATGGAAGTAGTGTATTGTGCGGATCGGGTTAGGCTAGTCTAAAATGGAAATTTGGTTCAGAATCCTCTCTTTTTGCCCATGAAATGCCCAGGAGGGAGGAGGCGGTGGCTGAGGGAGT